>QAOA01008374.1:239569-285410 GCA_003255065.1 Cercis canadensis
TTTCAAATTTAATTTAGCATGCTTGATTTCCTTGTTTTTCATTTTTATGTTTCCTAATTTCTCCTTTTTGTATCACTATCGATTATGTATAGTGAGACCAATTTTATTTTTCGAGTAAACAACACCATTTAACAATTATTTCATAAAAACAGAGTAGTTAAAATAAAAATAAAAAAGTGGAAAAAACTACAAATTTTTTGAAGAAATTATTGTTTGGGTCAGTTTGCCAAAAAGACCAATTAGATCTTTATATATATTAATTTCAATTTGGTTCCTTCAACATTGTTTATGTGGATAATGAACTATTCATTTTGTTCTTGGGTAATTAGTGGTTATAAGTAGGTATCCATTTTATAAGCTATGTGGTATCTTGTGGGTTGCATATGGTTACCTTTCACTTAATATGTGGTTATAGCTTATATTCTACCTCGGTTTATTTCTTAACATGGGAGAAAAATTTTCCCACAAATAATGATCATCACAAATGAGATAGCAGCCTCCAATGAGCAAAATTGGTTTTAAGTGGATGTAAATTCACCATAACATAAGTGGATATCCTTTTCACTTATTTGATTATCTTTTAATATTTCTCTCGAGAGCTATTTTGATATCCTTTCAACTCTATATGATTATCCTTCATGTAGTATGTATATATGGATATCCTATGAAAATAGTCATAGGAGCAAAATGGGTATTTCATTGTTCACATAAACAGTGTTAGAAGAAAAAAACTAGAATTAACATGTATAAGGAACTTATGAGTCTCTTTTACAAACTTTATAACCCAAAAAATAATTCTCTCAAAAGTTTTTAAAAACTAAACAAGTTTTTAGACTCATGGCCAAAAAAGAAAAAAGCATTTAGACTCTGAGGATAACACCTCACGTGTGATGGTTTGATTGAATTAGACATAATTCTTGCCAACAAAAGAGAGAAAAAAAAAGTCAATTTTTTTTTTTAAAAAAAAAAATTGATGCGGCCTCAATTTCTTCTCTTCTAATTAATAATGCCCTCTGATAAGTTTGTAGTAGTAATTTGTCTCTTTAATTAATAATGTAACTGTTTCATTAACAACGAAGTGTGATTTTCTATATCTAATAGCAGTACGTAGCTGCAAGCTTTCAGCAGAGGAAAGGACGGGGATAAAATTGCAAGCACAATTTGGGAGAGTAAAGTTTCTCTCTATCCTCTCATCCATGTCCCCTTTCCTTCCATTTTCCTTTGTGTCTTTTCATTTCCTTTCCATTCTCCTCGAACTTCCAAACAAACCCTTAACTTTTTATTTTCCTTTTGTGTCATTTCATTCCCTTTCAAACCCTTAATTTTGATGAACACATGTGCAAAGACACATATAGGTTTGAGCTCTCAAAATGACAACTCCTTTGACGCAGAAATCTGGAATACCATGCATGTATGGAATCTCAAATATCAAAGCCTAGGGTTTACATCAAATAGAGAATATAATTGCTAGCACTGCAAACTACAGAAGCAAATAAAAGTCCCAACTCCTATATCCAGGTTTTTCTTTATTAAGTATCAAACAGAAGACCAGATAGAGCTCTGCAAACTATGAATGCTGGTACCATCAGTAACCGTGTCTTCAATTTTCTTTCTTCTTTTCCAAAATCACATAACTTTCTTCCTTCATGTCTTTATCTTCCTCTCTGGTATGCTAAATACGATCATGGAAATGATTGGATTAGCACATGCTAATTAGACTAACAGTTGCTCCATAAGAAATAAAACTTCGAGTAATACTAGATACAGTGGTGCAAGTTCTACAAAGAAAATCCAAAACTCTAACCAATTTTTCTCTTTCTTCTTCCTTTACTTGTGGCTTGCTAATGATACCTTTGTCCTCGTTATTCTTTTTAGTAACCTACATAACCTCACGAACTACACTTATCACAACTACAGGAATAACATAACTCAAATATCAACCATCAAACTGGGCATTCATCATCTCAATTTTATTAACATGCTTTGACCAAATTTAAATAGAGGGGGAAAAAAAAAAAGCAGTTGTAATCCATTTTTTTTTTTTGCTTTGTTTCTTATCAGGCTATTTGATTTGTTCTTCTTATGTTTGTCATTGTTCAAGTCAAACAAAATCCAGTCAACTGTCAAAGTTTAAGAGCATCTATCTATTTCATTATTATGTAAGTTTCATAGGGGTTTGCTTTGAAGCTCTCAGCTGGTGCATCTTGTTCCTAAAATTGTATATCAGCTTAAAATTGTGATTTATTCAATCAACATACCTTTATAGAATACTGCTCCAAAGTAGGAAAGAATTTTCAATTAAATTGATATGTTATTTGAATAAAAAAATTGCACAAGATCATAATAAAAAATTACTACAATCCCAACAATTGAGTAAACTATCACACTTTAACAATGCTATTTGCGTATCACTTTTTCCTCATATCCCAACATACTAAACAAATGTTTACATTTGAGTTCATAGTTTTAAGTTCAAGAAAACCTAATTAAATTTAAGAGTAAATTTTTTTTTTAGTCATTGAAAAATACTAATTGTCACTTTAATTCCTTATTTTTTTGTGTGCCAATTTAGTTATTGAATTTATATTCTGTCTGCTAATTTAGTCTTCCATCTGAGTCCAATAGTGAGGTTGAACAAAAATTTTCACATGACATATTAAGTGTTGATGTCACCGTTAAATGTTCATGTAACACCTTAAAAAAAAATTAAAAAGAAAAAACTCCTCTTTCTCATTTTTTTTTCCTCTCTCTGTCCCCCGTTGCTCTCCTTCTCTCTGCCCATTGCTCTCTCTCTCTCAGTCTCTCTGCCCCGTCGCCCCATTGTCCCCAGCACCCATTGATAACTCATTTTTGCTCAAAAATGGCTTCCTTAGCTCCCCCTCTCTGTCAACAGCCTTATCAACATGTACTCCAAGTGCAACCTCTCTTCTCGCCCCGAAGTCTCTACCCCTCTCACCAGCCTCCGTCGCTGTTTCTCTCCATTCAACTAATACATTGTTTTTACATTCTCACATTCCTTTTAATTTTTAAATTTTCTGCTTAATTTGGCAGTGGCCAAGGGTTACTGGTTGAAGCAGTTATCAATGTCACCTTTTGCAAGTTTGTCAGTTTTCGTTATTTATTTATGGTATTTAAGGCTGTTTTCTGTTCCTCAGGATCAATGTACAATGGTTCTCTTTTGTTGCTAACTCTTCTCGGCCACTAACGGGTACAAGGTGTCAACTCTATCAGCTGAAGCTGACGTGGACTCCAAAGCAACTTACGATTCTATACAACATTTCTTCCATTTAATTTTTATTGTTTCTGGTTTCACGGTTGCTTATCTTGATAGAAACCATGTCTGAAATGAATAATACTAGCTAACATCATATATAAAACTATTAAATGGATCAAAGATAGATTATTATATGTTGTAGTGTTAATTCCCTGGTTATGCACTGTGAAAGACAGTTTTGAGATATTTAAAATGTGCTGCTTGAAATTCATATGGTATAATAACTTTGGAAAACTTGGTGGTGGTACAGATTCGAAGGACAACCTGATCATCTTTTATGCAGGTAACATTCTTTGCCATTTAAAATGATGTTTTAAAAAATACACCTTTACAGTGCTTCATCTGTATCTTCATGAGGACAAAAGGATCTTTAGATGACATTATCCCGATTACCATGCTTCTTTTAATCTGAACCTCATAGTTCTTCACCCTTCTTCTTCTCCTGGTATATCTTGTGCATTTAGTTATGTAGTCAATATCAACTCATTTCCGCATACAGTTTAGTTTTTTTGATTGCAGATATGATCAATGCAATGCTCATTCGTGCTGCTGGTCAAAGGCTTCAGATGGCATACGGTTTTAGTTTAAAATCTCTAGGTCTTCATCAAGTATCAGAGAATTCGGGTTAGTAGCAATAATCTGTTGAATTGCTGAGAAGAAAATGTATGACGTTAGGTTGTTTCTCTGGAGGAATACTTATGGATTTAAAATATGATGCTAAGGAATCCATTGTCATGCTTTGGATGTTAATCATTCTGGACTTAAATGCAAATTCTTGTTCTTCCCCAGTTGATAGGATCTATGTTGTTTTCAGAAGCTTCCAAAAGTCACAAACAGAGGCGAAAGACAACGAGTCAGGAGGTCAACCCCGAAAAACAAGCACAAACCATGAATTTTCAGTTTGCAGAGAGCAAGACAGGTTCCTGCCCATAGCCAACGTTAGCATAGAGAGGGAGGGGCATGGATGCTGGGGACAATGGGGCGACGGGGCAGAGAGAGAGAGAGAGAGAGCGATGGGGCAGAGAGAGGGAGAGGACGGAGGTGGGGAGAGAGAGAGAGAAATAAGAAAGTTTTTTTTTTTTAAATAAAACTCCTTTTTAGTCCCTGAAAAATGCATCTACTGACAAATTCCTTCTCCATTATCCTTCATGTAGTATGTATATATGGATATCCTATGNTCGCTAACAAATTAGTCCTCTATTAGGGTTTGTTAACGAACTTTGCCACGTGGCCGTTAGTTGCTGAAGTGGCATGTTGACATGGCAGATGGACCATGTGCCACGTGGCAAAGTCCGTTAAATCTAACTAACAAACCCTAATGGAGGGCTAATTTGTCAGCAAAAATAATGATTCAATGACCAATTTGTCACAGAAAATTTTTAGAGGGCGAATTTGTCAATGAATGAATTTTTTAGGGACTAAAAAAGGGTTTTACTCTTTTTTTTTAAAAAAAAATTTAAGGTGCTATATCAACACNCTCTATTAGGGTTTGTTAACGAACTTTGCCACGTGGCCGTTAGTTGCTGAAGTGGCATGTTGACATGGCAGATGGACCATGTGCCACGTGGCAAAGTCCGTTAAATCTAACTAACAAACCCTAATGGAGGACTAATTTGTCAGCAAAAATAATGATTCAATGACCAATTTGTCACAGAAAATTTTTAGAGGGCGAATTTGTCAATGAATGAATTTTTAGGGACTAAAAAGAGGTTTTACTCTTTTTTTTTAAAAAAAAAAATTTAAGGTGCTATATCAACACTTAACTTGTCACGTTTGGAAATTTTCATCCAACTTTACTAATGGACTCATACAAATGATTAAATTAGTAAACATAACATAAATTCAATGACTAAATTAACACAAAAAAAAAATAAAAAATAAGAGACTAAAATGATAATAAGAGTATTTTTTAAAGACCAAAAAGAGATTTTACTCTAAATTTAAATGCAAATATTTGTTCCAGTATTGGGTTTAGACTAATAAGAACAAAGCTTAGATATAAACATTTGTACTGATATATATATATGCGCGAGAAAAAGTACATTGTTTAGTACAATAACTATATATAGGTAATTTCCTTTTAATATACGTAGGTAGTTAGACTAAAAGAGATGCTTAATGAGAAATATGAATTGAAGTAATGCTAGGTATAGGTGGTACTAGTTCAACAAAGAAAATCCAAAACACTAACCAGCTTTTCCCTTTCGTCTTCCTTTACTTGTGACTGCTGGCTAATGGTTCCTCGTTAATCTTTTTAGTAACCTACATAACCTCATGAACAACACTTAGCACAAGTACAGGAATAACATGACTCAAATATCACTTATTATAATCCTAAACAACCATCAAAATGACCATTCATCATCTTTATACATGCTATGACCAAATTTAAATAGAGAAAGAAAAGCAGTGGTAACTAATCTTTTTTTTTTTTTTTGGTTTCTAATTAGGCTATTTTATTTATTGTTCTCATGCATGTCAATTGTTCAAGCTAAACGACATCCAATCAAGCTCAAGAGCATCCATCTCTATTACATTATTATATAACTTCATAGAGCTTGCAAGCTTTGAAGCTCTCATCTAGTAAATGTTACTGAAAATGTATATTAGTTAAAAATTAAGATTTATTAATCAACATCCCTTTATAGAATGGATTTAATTATTTTGATCTACTGACAACTAAAAAGGTTTTTACATAATCAGAACCACGACATCATGTATGAAAAAAAGAATGTTAATATTACTTAAGGTAGGAATTTATTCCCACTTACGTGAAATCAAGGCTTAAATTGAATGGCCATTTCATGTTATTTTTTTTGCTACCAAACATAAGAATGATCATTCTAATAGAATGGAGTATGAAATGGAATCACCATTTAATATACCAAACATGCTCTTGGATAAGCTAATCCTAACACACACTTATCAACCAAAATGGTAGCAAGCTAGAGAGCTCCAAAACTGAGGACACCATTCCTGAAGTCAATGGTTTGCAAACAATTCCTGGGGCTCCAACATTATCCTTGTGTTAATTCCAAGGAACCAAATGTCNGTGTTAATTCCAATGAACCAAATGTCGTGTTGAGGTACCGTTTCGGTCACTCAAGAATCGGAAACGTTTCGGAAATTTCGTGGAAACGAAAGATTTTTTAATAAACGTTTTAAATAATTTTAAGCAATAACTTTTTTTAATTTTAAAAGATTTTAACATAATAATAGTGATAAAAATATATAAAATTAGATAATATAGTATTGAATAATTACATTTGTAACCAAATAACATTAATATAATCAATGTCTAAAAATGTTTAAAAATATTTGAGATACATAAAACTTAATGAAAAGTACATATTATACTTTAAGTTTCAAATATTTTTATGTAATAGTTTTAAAAATTTTAAAATTTTTTAATATAATAATGATGATAAAATTATATAAAATTAGATAATGTAATATTAAATAACTATTTTTGCCCGAAACACACTCATTTTGGCTACCAAAAACGACTATCTCTCTTCCAACCTGCATAGTGCATAGCTTCTTAATTGGCTTCATTTTTCTTCTTCTATCGCGGTTGAGTTAGTAGCAAAGCGATGCTCACCCTCTGAATTTTTTGGGCAAAATCACAGAGACAAAAACCATGTCAATTTTCTCAATTTCTTCTTTACTTTCTTGTTCTTATTCTGCAACTTGAACTTTGTCTCCTTCACCACTTTCCCATCACAATGCCGCTTCTACCTTGCACACCAAGTGTTCGTTCATAGTTCCACTATGCAAAATCAAGAACCCATTTCTGAAATTGGAGCAATAGCACCATTCAAAGCTCTTCTCGGTGAGTAGGGGAGCAGGAAGAAGGCCCAAGAGCAGCATGGTGGTTATGAGCATGGAGGCCGGAGTTGGAGTTATGGGCACCAAATTGGGAATGATGAGCTATTTCCAACCTAACGGCGAGGTCGTGCCAGTGAATGTGGTGGGAATCTTCTTCAGTCTTCCTCTGCTACATGTTTCTCTCTCCTCCCCTGTGATCTCTTTCTTTCTCTTCCGTTGTGATCTTTGTCTCCTTCTTCCTCTGCATTCCGTAATCTATCTCTCTCCTTCCCTCCCTTCCTCTGGCCTCTATCCCTTGATTTCTGATTCGCTCCGAAATGCACCGAAATTTCTTCATTTCCTCCGAAATGCACCGAATCTCTTCTATTTCAATGGAAACAATTGATTTTCGGAATTGGAACCATGTTTCGTGTCGTTATCATACGAAACTGAAAAATTTCTTGTGTTTCGTCCAAAACGACACGACATTTTGTTCCTTGGTTAATTCAGTACAGTGTACGGTAAGGGTTGTGCCCTAAATCTTTGTTAAATGAAAATAAATGGTATTGAAAGGAGAAAGACATGTGTCAAGTAAAAGATGGTGCTGGTAGAAATTGTAAACTCGTGAATGAAATAACAATCCATATAATAAAGGAATTTGGATTCATTGGATCTTAAAAAAATTAAATTTGATCAATTGTAAACTAGTGGATGAAATAACAATCCATATAATAAAGGAATTTGGATTCGAATCCTAAAAATTTTAAATTTGATAAATTTTTAGTGTGAAATTTANTTTGATCAATTTTTAGTGTGAAATTTATTTTATATTATCATATTATTAAAATAACTAAATTTTTTTTATCAATTTTAAATGGCTTTAATAATTTTTTTTAGACATGATAACATTCAATCTTGTGTGTAAACTTTTTTTATATTATTAGAGAATCAAAATTAAATCCTTAATAATAGCAATGGAAATTTAACTTGGCCTCCTATCCTTAAAAAGAAAGTTTCAAGTGTTTTAATATATATTTTAATTTGTTCCTTTACTTTTTATGAAATATTATGTTTTCTTTTGTCCCAAGTAATTCTAACTATTTGACAGTTGTCAAATTTGGGAATTGGAAAAACCTACTTTAACCTCAAAGAATGGTTGTCATTCCAACTTCCAAGACTCAACGCTGATGAGTGATGCTTTGCAGCCAATCATATAGGGTTAGCCAAAAAGGAGAGGAACTCTACTTTAGCTTTGGGCTCAAGGAAAGGAGATGGAAGTCACTCATTAATAAAGATAAAATAGAAATAAAGAATAGGGTTTTGGTGTTTGAAGATAACCAAATTTCACAAAATCGTGTTTTTAAGGAGAGGGTACTTCTGTCAAGANCAAAAAAAAAAAAAAAAAAAAAAAAAAACTGCCCTAGTATAGTGTAGATATATACAACGCAGCTGATATTTGTACAATTCAAAACTCGTTAGAATAAATTTAACAAGAAAAAAAAAAATCTCTTTCAAAATAGTTTCCTTATTGTATGAGGTATTTTTTTCCTATTAGGATTACAATACGATTACCCACCTTGACCTACTATTTATATGTAAAGGCACATTAGAATATAGCCAATTAAACAGAGAGCAGAGTTTATTTCCCTTCTTCGTGTCTCAGTTTCCCTCTTGAAAAGGTGTTCTTTTATCGTTTCTTGAAACCACTTACGTTTGAAGATATTCAACCATGGCACTGTCTATGGACGAAATATTCCACATATTCTCATGGCTGCCAGCAAAATCAATACACAAGTTCAAGTCTTCATGCAAGTCTTTCTCTGAGTTTCCAACAGAAAGTTACTTTCAACTGAAACAAGCTCATAACTCGCTGCTAAAGAATGATCCTTGCCTCTTCATTCAGAAAAATCCCTTCCAGAAATATAGTGAGAATGTTGAAATACACTCATTACCCGGAGAAGAACATTGCTGTGGCGTGCCTAAAGATTTTCTACAATTTTTGGAGAATTCACCAATAATTCTTGCTTCCAGTAATGGTTTACTTCTTTGCAGAAGCGTGGGGAAAAATCCGGCAGAGTTATTCGTTTGTAACCCGGTAACAAGATCGTATTTGCCAATTCCTGCTTCTGAATATTTGAAGAATTTGTCCTCTGAGGCCGATATTAATGTTGTTTTTGAATGCAACCATGGTGGCCATGATTCTGATGACTATAAGATAATCATTTTTGAGAGTCCAGATGATTGGTCATCAAATTTTGATTGTGAAGTTTTTGCACCGAAAGAAGGAACATGGAAAGCAGCTAAAACTTTTTTCCCAGGTAAAAGGAACATGAGATTTGACAAATCTATCTATCTCAATGGATCTTTTTATTTTGTTTCAGATTGTTATCCTTACCTTATTAAAACAAGCTCTTATTATAGACCATATATAATGGCATATAGTATTGAAGATAGTTCATCGAGAATGCTTAGAATGCCAAAAAAGTTAAAAGAGGCTCTCATGATAATACTTGTGATATGCGTATTTTCAAGTGAGAAAGAGTGGGAAATTCATATCAGTCACTTTGTTTAGTGCGGTTGAGAAAGGGTGTTTTTACTACATGGGTTTTGGTGGATTATGAATCAAATTTATGGTTAAGGATTTTGAAGGTTAGGGTGAAAGCAATGGGGGTGAAGGAGCAGGATTTTAATGTGACTGATTTTATTATTATGAATGGGGATTCTTTGGTTTTTGCTACTGAGATAAAGGTATATA
Organism: Cercis canadensis; assembly: GCA_003255065.1. NCBI lineage: Eukaryota > Viridiplantae > Streptophyta > Magnoliopsida > Fabales > Fabaceae > Cercis > Cercis canadensis. The sequence continues at coordinate 249,406 of QAOA01008374.1, forward strand.
GGTATGGTTTGAAGGGTGAAAGATATTGGAGAATTGAAGAGATTTGTGAACATGATTGTGAAGGGAGTAGTGTCTTAACTCCCTAATCTAATACCCTTCGTCCCTGTGGGAATGGTGCTGGATATTTGTCCCTTTATACTACTTGCCCTTCCACTGAAGATGATTGTGCAGCAACTTTGCCAAACTTGGAAGCCACTGAAGATGATGCTGCCACTTTGACAAGCTTGAAAATCATTCCTCTTATATCTCTTGAAGAACATACTCATTCTATGTTTGAGTTTTTGTTAGCTTTGTTTTTATGTTTCTGTGTTGGTCAACTCATGCTTTGGTAATTACTAGGAATAAAGACTGGTTAATTATGGTACAGTGTATTGGTTTTGGTTTGTAGTAACAGTTCTCTTCAATTGTATTAATGATTTTTTATTTAAGTATATTTTTTTTTTTACCTTTTTCAAGTAGAATGAATATTAGCTTTTTATTTTTTGGAGCACGCATTATTCCCTTCAACAAATATGTTAGTTTTTTTTTTCATTTTTTATGCTAATTTAATTTGAATTTACTTTGTATATCTTGACATTATTGGCTAATTACCACGTCAAAGTAGATGGATAATCTATTTTCTATTCAAAATTTTTATTTTTTTTAGTGATTTTTTTTTTTTTTCACTTTAACATACTAAAATGTTTAAATAAAATCCCAATTTGAACAAAGAAGAAATGGCGGGGTTGTATTATGCATGTTCCCATTAACCGTCAAAACCGTCACTAGTGCTAGTGGGAGCAATGATCCACTGCTCTCTGCCAACATACAATGAGAACCTTATCCACTCATATTCTGCCACGTCAGAATTTACAAATAGAACATCGCTTAAAGGGTTCCAACTAATGAAAACAGTGTCCAATCTATGGACAAGTGCACCTTTGGTCCATGAATCTAACCGTACATAATCACGACGAGCATCTACTTCAAATTCACAAGCCCACGATTCCAAAATTTTTCTCACACCATAAGTGATTGTTTCCAGAGAAAATCAGATCCAAAGAGAAAGCAAAGGCATTCAGATGAGGCAGAGCTGTGTTTCTTATGTTCAGGTAAGTGAATTATTTTATGAAATGGAGAGACAATTTGATGGAACATACATAAAGAAGGGACCATGGAGTGCTGAGGAAGATGAAGTTCTCATAAACCATGTCAAGAAATATGGTTCAAGAGATTGGAGCTCCATTCGATCCAATGGATTGTTGCCGCGAACAGGGAAATCATGTCGTCTTCGATGGGTTAACAAGCTTAGACCTAATTTGAAGAGGTAACTTCCTACCAATTTTGTCTGTATTTTGTCATATATGACGAATATTTGAAGTTGTCATTGTAAGAGTTGATGATCTTTGTTACTTTCTTCACAAGTCATCACTAATTGTTATGTTTTAAAAAATTTGGTTTTTTGGAAAAAGGTTAATGAAAATTTGTATAACACATCAAGGTTACGTTCCTATTTGAAGATTAGAAAAAATGTTCTAGTTGTTCTATTGTCATTTTTAGTGATTTATATTTTGCCCTAGTTGTTTCGAGATGATAATACATTGAACTATTTCATCAAAGAAAAAAAGTGAATGTGGATATGCAATGTTGGCAGTGGCTGCAAGTTTTCTGCAGAGGAGGAGAGGGTGGTGATAGAATTGCAGGCACAACTTGGGAACAAATGGGCCAAAATTGCAACATACTTGCCGGGGCGAACCGACAACGATGTGAAGAACTATTGGAGCAGCAGGAGGAAAAGGTTGGAGAGGATGCTGCAGAGGTCCTCACCATCAAAGACACAGAAAACCAAAGAGAAAACTCCTATTGGCCAAGTACTAGTTGAAGAGGTGAGGTAGATAAGATAAGTAGTATTTCTTTAAATTTTGTGTCTACTCCCATAACTTTAGAGAATGCAACTCAAATATTGATACTAAAAAACAAAGCAAGTGCTATGTGAGGTAGACACCCCACAATTCTAAAAGACACTTTCTTGAGTTCTAAAGTGATGAATCCATTGGGACACAAGGGAATTNCCTCAAACAGAAATGTCCCCCATATAACTACCAGAACCGTACCCTCTCTTTCCTCTAACTAACTGCCACTAATCTAAATATCTCTAACAGAATTCCCTTCTGCCCCTCCTTTCTTTCTCCTAGTGTAAACCCTCCATATTTTGGGCTTTGCATCAGGCTGAATACACCTAGGCCCAACCTCTGAACCATGGACTCTATCACACGCCTACACCAACCTTTGTCATGTCAGTGTTCATACGAAGAGAACAAGCACAAATCATGGAAAGCATGGAAATTGCAATCTACTCTGTTAAATAACTTAAATGGCAGAAACTCCAAACCCTTTGGGAATGTGCGTTTGTCAAGACTCTGTTTGGCCAACAACCAAATTGGTTTTATATGACGGCAAAAATTAATTTTGTCTACTGTGATGGAGCAGGTTTTTAGAACTCTTGCTGACAGCAAGATAATATAAACTAGCTAAATTACTTTTAACTCTTCCAACAGCAGAAATTTCATAATAAACAGGCACCAATTTTGGTATCTGTGTTCTATATTCTTCCACTGGCAGGTAATCAAATGAGCGACCAACAAGAAAAAAGAAACTATATGAGCTTACAATCAGAAGCGAGAGGCCTCAAAACGTGATGAGCACACACATTAAAGTTGTATGCCAATAAAGTTGCACTAGTTTGCTGCCTCTACATTTCTTTCAAGTATTCCACTCTGACAGTGAACGATATAGCTTTTATTGGTTAAGTTTCAGATGGGTAGCCTGATCGCTTGCTTGCTTGTAAGGAAGGGATTTTTTAGATACCATACCAAGCAGATTTGGCTGATTTTGAAGAAAAGCCTCTGCCACAATAACTATGTTGTTTGCTTCTCTAAGTGTGCCATCAAACTCTCAGTATGTTCTTTCTCTTTTAACATACTCTTTTGCTCAAGCTCCTTCACCAAAATCTTGAATGTGTTGTCCCTCGGAGCTATCCCCCGCGAAACCATTTCCTCAAAGAAGAAGCTAGCACGCTCAAGTTTTCCACTTTTACACAGACCATTCACTATAAGTGAATAAGTTCCCACATCAAGGCTTAAGTCGTTTCTGAACATGTGATCTAATAAAAATTTCAGCACCTTCATTCTCTTCTTTCTGCAGCACATCTTCAGCAATGGATGATAAGTTTCTATGCCGGGTTTCAATGAACGTTCTTCCATTTCCTTAAGCAACTTAAGAGCCTCCTCCTCCTGTGAGTGGTTACAAGCAGTAGAAATCATTGTATTGAATGTCACCACATCCGGAGTAACCCCTTGCTTAGGCATATCATCAAACACTTCGCGAGCATCTTTAAGCCTACCAGCTTGGCCAAGAATGTATATCAAGGAGCTGTAAAATTTAGTGTCAGGTACACAACCATTACGCTTCATTTTCTCATAAACCTCCAAAGCTTCAGTTAGCTGCCCTGCCTTCCCTAGAGCATGCATTACAATAGTATAAGTCACAGTACTAGGGAAGCAACCATTTTCCTCCATCTTGTCAAAAACTTCATCCACTTTGCGGAAATCTTTCTCGCGGCAATATGCTTCAATGAAACTAGTATAGGATATCACATCTGGGTGAAACCCATGTTTCTTCATGTCCTCCATTGCTTCATGGGCTTGGTCAAATTTCCTAGCTTTGCACCACCCATGTATCAAAACATTGAAAGAATGAGAATTCAGGGGAATGGAATTCTTCAACTCCAAAACAACACTGTGGGCATTCTCAACACTATCTCCTTTCACTAAAGCGTCCATGAGCACATTCATTGATGCTGTGTCCTTGTTAATACCGAACTCCTCCAGTCTACGAAATGCTTCTATGGCATCTTTATATTTGCCAGCCCTTGATAACCTCCTCATTACCTTAGTCATTGTATCAAACGTCACATACCCATCATCAAGTTGACACATTTCCTCCACCAACTTCCACATGAGATCAAATTTCCTCGATTTTCCCAAGATATCAACCATAAAGTTATACAATTTCGGAGAATGCCTATAACCTGTTTGAGTTTTTGCCCAAATGAAAAAGCCAAAAGCTGAGATCCAGTGATTGCTAAATCTCTTCAAAATTTGCTCAACCAAACTGTTTGACAATTGAAAAGCACACCCATTTAGAGCTTGAGCGGCTTTTTCCGGAGATGGGTACTGTTCCTTCAGGACTTTGCTGATTGCTTCGACGTCGCCATCTTTGTTTTCGCTTAAGGGGTGCCTCAGAACTCTGGTCTGGCCATCAAGCATTCTTGCATCAACCCAATCAGCAAGCGAAGGGATTACAAAGTCGTCATCTGAGTCTCCGTTTTCAGGGCTTTGATTCTCGGAAGATTTGAACCAACCCGGAAGTTCAGGTGACTCTGTAATTTTCTGTGACTCAACCATGGTGCAAAGAGGGTTGGTGTATAAGAAGTAACGCGAGAAATTGCTAGTGGTAACCCTTCGAGGAAGACAAGGAGGAAAGAGCTTCAGGTTTTGCAACTTTGAGAGCATTTTCAGGAGAAAGATACGAGTATATTTTCCACTGCAATGGTATCTTTGGCGCCGGAAAGTTAAAGGAGGGTTTTGCCCTCCAATGCTCTAAAACCCTACGCTAGATTGCTAGTGTTAATTTTCTGTGTCCTACATCATCAAATAATTAACTCTTCATAAGAATGTTATTATCCATTTTCTTTTTGGTGCATTAAGATTTAGGAACTGTGTCCGATGTGTCAAAACTCTATTATCTAATTTTTTTTTTTAGTTGAAATATTATCTAATTGTTGAATCTTTGTAACCAAAAGTTTATAAACAAAAATGGACTCTAATAAAGATTCAATCAAATAATTTATAATTTCATACTTTTTTAAAGTGATAATTTTCTTATAGCTTGAAATAAGTATTATAAATTAATGTAGAGATATATTAATAAAATGTAAAACATTTTTCTATTAATCAGAAATTTATATAAGCATGATATATGTGATAGGAAGTCGTAATCTAATTGTATATATTTTAAGAATTGTTTTGTACAATAAGTTATTTAGTCGTGTAAAATTTATTTAGGTTTATATTAGCATTGGATGATCAANGGTTTATATTAGTATTGGATGATCAAGTTCTATTCATTTATAATAATTATATATTTTTTAGGTATAAAATAAATAAAATTTAATATTTAGCAAATAATATTTACTTTTTGGTTATCCATTAATTCTTCTTCAATTTTTTTTATAAGAAAAGAGTATTGTTTTACCTATGAACAATAATACTTTTTTTTTCACTAATTAGAGGTTATACAACATAGGATAACTTATCTTTCAAAATCTCACTCTACCTTGCCCCAATAAAATTTGAACACAACATTCATAATTGAGTACCAAACTTTTAACTATTGAAGTGTCCCTTTAAGAAAGCAGAAATAGAACTCTCTCTTTCTAGACCTTTCTCCTACTTCTCTATGTTTCTACCTTTATTTTCAATACATGGCTGCATCTCATTATCTTTCTTCCTTGACATGACAAATGATATCACACTACAACTTACTGAAGCAGTAAATATTTTGCTTGTAGTTGTCAAAAGTGAAGTTGATTTCTAGACCAGGTAAGAGTCCTCTTTGTAATACTATATTACCAATGATCTCTACAAGAACAGGATCCTTGCTTGAAAAAATGATACCTGTTATTATCTCTAACTGTAATTTCTCTTTTGTATATTTTCGATACTAATTTTGCAAATGAGTGACAATCAGAACACATTCTAAGATTCTTAACTACCCGAATGGGCATACCTCGATCTGTAGTGATCAACCCAAAAGCCATGGCTAGTTTCTCACTATGTCGGCCAAGTAAATGTTCTTTTTCCCGCTTATCAACATCAAGCAAGACATTGGTTATATCAGGAACATAACCTGCCTCGCTTAGCCTGCAGTTCATTTCCTCTAGCATTAATCCTATGTGAGTTTCCTCTGGGTGTGATTCATCACCAGAGATGAACTCGTGAATCATTCCACAAACCTCTATTGAGCTTAATCCAGGCACTTTCTGAACCCCTCTCTCCTTCAAGTGCAGCCTCACTTTTGCAACATCAGTCCATTTCCCAGCAGATGCATATATGTTGGATAGTAGCACATGAATTCCAGTTCTCTCAGGGGCCAATTTAGTTATTTTTTCAGCTGCATAAGATGCCAATTCAACATTTTTATGTGTTCGGCAAGCAGCTAGAAGAGAGCTCCACATAACATCATTAGGCTCCATTGGCATGCTTTGCATGAAACTAAGAGCTTCTTCCAATAACCCAGCTCGACCAAGCAAATCAACCATGCATCCATAATGAACAATCTGAGGACAGATTCCATGGATTTCCTTCATTGACCTGAAAAGATGCTTCCCATGATCCACAGAGCCACCATGGCTACATGCTGTCAGTAGTGCCACAAAAACAACTTCATCTGGTTTCACCTCTTCTCTCAGCATCTCATTGAAGAGCTGAATAGCTCCTTCTGCATTTCCCTCCATTGCCATTGCTCCAATGGCTGCAGTCCAAGCAGACACATCCTGTTTTTCCATTTTATTAAAAACAGACATAGCACTTTGGGAATCACCGCACCTGGAAAACATATCAAGCAAAGCTGTGCCAAGCTGCATGTCAATGTTAATGTCATTTTTTCCTATGTAAGTGTAAACCCACTTAGCAAGATCAAGAGCTCCTAAATACCCACAGGCAGATGCAATTCCCACCATTGTCACTCTATCTGCTTTAATGCCTTCACTCTGCATCACCCGGAATAGATCAATTGCTTCCTCAAATATGCTTTCTTGAACCAAGGCATTAATCATAGTGTTCCAGGATACAAGATCACACTCTGGCATGTGATCAAAGATTCTCCAAGCTGATTCCACATCACCATCTCTAATCAGACCTGCAATCAATGAGTTCCATGACACTACTGTCTTGTTTGGCATATGCTCAAAAACTTTGCATGCTGCTTCTCTTTTGCCACATTTCATGTACATGTCAATAAGGGCATTGCAAATGCTATCCCAACCTTCAAGGCCATTCCTCCAGGCATAAGCATGGGACGACTTTCCAGTAGCAAGATCATCTAACTGTGCACAGGCAGCAATTGCAGATAACATTGTCACCCTATCTGGTCGTGGTCCCTGTTGCAGCATTTCGTCCAAAATTACTAATGCTTCTCCGGCCAACCCAAGGCGCACATAATTTGACATGATAGTATTGCAGAGAACCAAATTTTTATCAGCACATTCATCAAACAATCGCTTTGCTGAAAGTATATCTCCACATTTCATATGCATATCAACAAGCGCATTCACCATGTGTGTATTAAGCTTCACACCAAAATCACCAATATAAGCGCATACTCTTTTAGCCAACTCCAAATCCTTCAACTTAGCACAAGCAGAGATAACACACACCATGGTCACTGAGTTAGGTTCAGCACCAGCCTCAACCATCTCAAAGAACAGAGAAACAGCCTGCTTTGCGAAATCTCTCCCAGCATAACCGTTCATCAAACTAGTCCAAGACACCACGTTTCTTTCAAGCATTTTGTCAAACACCTTTCGTCCCAAATCAACCTTCCCACATTCCGCATACAGATGTATTAAAGAGTTCCTCACATACAAATCTTTCTCTAAACCCATCTTGAAAACAGCTCCATGAACCTGAACCCCCTCGCGAAAAGCCATAATCTTGGAGCATGCACTCAGTGCAAATGGAAAGGTGAACTTATCGGGCTCAATGCCCATTACTACCATCTTAACATACAGCAAGATTGCTTCTTCACCAAGTCCAGCTGAAGCATAACCTCTCAACAGAGAATTGTACATGAACAAGGTACCTAGAGTTCCATTGTCTTCCTTGAAGAACTCAAAAGTATTTCGAGCGTAATCTAAGCTTTCATGGGTACCCATTTGGACACAGGCAGCAATTAGTTTATTCAGGTTAGAATTCTCGTGACAGAGGCCTTTTTTCATCATATCACAGTGTAATTGCTTGAGTTCATTCATGGTTTTGCAGTTTCCAAGCAACCCAATTGATGAAATTTTGCCTATGGCTTTAGATTCCATTTGCATGGTGGTGGGAGCTACGGAACTTGGGGAAGCTAAAAGTAAAGGAGATTGGTGAAGGGTCGCAGCCATGTTGGCCGCTGCTACACTTCCAACAAACTAAATTCAAACTATTACATTTGTGCACATTCAGAACCGAGATGCATACGCGACCACCAAACGTCAGCCGAAATATCTAGCAAGACAGCTTTGTGTCCATGTGTTCGTTTGAGTAACGCTTTTCAGTTTTCAATTAAGAAAATTAAAAAAATTAAAGTTAATGCTTGTTGCACAATTCACATTAATAATCACGTTATGTCACGCTAATTGAGTTGGCAAAGTGTGACCATATAAAAAATGTTTAATGAACTCAATTAATGTTTAATGACCATATTAATAGCTTAGATGTGTCTTTGTGGATGACAGCAATGCAAGAGGAGATTAAAGCTCTACACAAAAATAAGACTTAGGAACCTTGTGCCACTACCACCAGGGAGGAATGCTATCAGCAACAAATGGGTCTACAAAATCAAACGTGATGGCAATGACCAGGTGGAATGGTATCGTGCGAGATTAGTGGTAAAAGGATATACTCAGAAAGAAGGTATTGATTTCGATGAGATATTCTCACATGTGGTTGGACTTACAACAGTTCGTGTAATCCTGGCTATGTGTGCTATATTCATTTTACACTTGGAGCAGTTAGATGTGAAAACTGCATTTCTGCATGGAGAAATCGAAGAAGAAATTTATATGCTCCAACCGAAAGGTTTTGAAGAAAAAAACAAAGAGAACTTGGTTTGTAATATCTCTATACGGTCTCAAACAGGTGCTGAGGTGTTGTTATAGGAGATTTGATTCCTTCGTCATTAGTCTTGGTTACAACAAACTCAATTCAGACCATTGTACTTATTACAAAAGGTTTGGAAATGGTGATTTCATCATATTGCTATTGTACGTGGATGACATGTTGGTAGCAAGCTCCAACAAAGATCGCATCCAAGAATTGAAAAGACAATTGACTAAGGAGTTTGAGATGAAGGACTTTGGACCAACAAACAAGATTCTAGGGATACAAATTTACCGAGACAAGAAAAATAGGAAGATTTGGCTTTCCCAAAAGAATTATTTGAGGAAGATCTTGCGGCGCTTCAATATGCAAGATAGTAAGTCAATTTCTACTCCCACTTCCTGTTAATTATAAATTATCCTCAAGTATGTGTCCTAGCAATGAAGCGGAGAGGATGGAGATGTCTCGAGTACCATATGCATCAGTAGTGGGAAGCTTGATGTTTGCTATGATTTGTACCAGACCAGACATTGCACAAGCAATGTGAGTAGTTAGTCGGTTCATAGCGAATCCAAGTAGAGAGCATTGGAATACAGTAAAGAGGATCCTTAGATACATAAAGGATACCTCAAATGTTGCATTATGTTATGGAGGATCAGAATTCATTGTCAAAGGATATGTTGATTCAAATTTTGCAAGTGACACTTGATAAAAGAAAATCCATTATTGGGTATGTGTTTACACTTGCGGGTGGAGCTGTAAGCTGGGTTTCAAAACTGCAGAGTGTTGTTGTTTTGTCTACAACAGAAGCAGAATACATGGCGGCTACACATGCTTGCAAAGAAGCAATATGGACTAAAAGCTTATTGGAGGAGCTCGGGCACATACAACAACAGATGGTTGTGTTTTGTGACAGTTAGAGTGCCTTGCACATTGCAAGGAATCCAGTCTTTCATTCTAGAACGAAGCACGTAGGAGTCCAGTATCATTTTGTTCGATAAGTGATAGAAGATGGAAGTGTGGATATGAGAAAAATTCATACCAAGGACAACCTAGCAGATGTATTAACGAAACCGATCAACACTAACAAGTTTAGGTGGTGTAGATCCTCAATTGGTCTAGCATAAATATAAGAAACAGGAAAAGAAAATAAAAATAACAAGTGTAGAAATGATGGTGTGGAAAATTGATTACTCTAATCAAATTTTCTAAGTGAGAGATTGTCAAAAAAAGTGGGTTATGCATATGAGAAGTTGCAATAGAAAAAAAACTAGGTGGCAGCAGTAAAAGAAAATGAACAGAATTAATCTTGTCCATTTTGTTTTACTGCTACCACCTAGTTTTTTTCTATTGCAACTTCTCATAGGCATAGCCCACTTTCTTTGACAAAACTCAACAAGGAAGCCAGGCAGCACAGCGCTTAGAGTAGCAAGGATGACAATTTAGCTTGCAATTTCTTATCTTTCTTATATAATGTAATTTGCTTTGATGCTATCATTTCTTCATACCCCACCTTTCCCATTCATTATAGAATGTTATACCCTGACCTGATTCGTTTATTGCCCAAGAATACTACATTGAACATTAAAATCAAGCTGCTATATCAGTAATCAAAGCTCACTTTTTACCCCATATCTGCAATCTCCAAGCTCATATGTATCAATTATCATGTAAGAGAGCGAGGCAGAGAAGGTTCCTACAATTATTATCATTATTGTTTTGGTAACAGCATTATTGTCATTTTTCGTTATAGACAAAAATATACACTAAATTATGTATATTTGTCTTCAAACTCGAAGGCATCAACTAGAGAAGTTTTCCCAGACAGTGCCTTGGTTATGCCTTTGATGGTATTGGGAGTAGTCCTGCAGCAGCCACCAAAAAGGGAAGCCCCAGCGTCACGCCACTTGCCTGCGTAGGAGACAAAATCTTCATCTGACCCCTCACTTGATTTCTGCAGAACAGTTTTCAGTTCAGCATTTTGAGGCATTGAACTATCAATTGCATATTCAGAGATGTCCAAATTGTCCAAGTACATGACACAAAAAGAGTGCTGTCCATAACACTTGAAGTTGTGACAAGTAATTCCAGTAAGTGTGTAATATATGCTAATTTGCTTTCAATTTCTCCATTCAACTTCTAATTTGAACCTTGCTTTATGAATTATAGGCAAGCAATTTTAAGAATTCACAAAGAAGTTGTAGTTTTATAAAGAGCAAAACAGGAACTCACCACCCAATTCTTGTGCTCAGCATCATAAGTCTCACCACTGTTGGGATATACAAGTACTGGTTTACTTGTCACCTGCTAATTGCACAATTTACAGGCAAAGTATGAGATTTATCACCTACCATTATAACATTATGTTCATTATAAGTCTGTGGAAACAACTTGTAATGCCACAAGTTTGCATTTTTCATAACTTTAACAAAATATAACATTCAAAATCATATTCTTGAACAAAATCCACACCTGTTTAATAGATGAAATCAGTCCATGGATAAGTCTAGGAGCAGTGCAGTTGACTCCAACTGCAACAACTTGTTTGCACGAATCAGCAATTGAGGCACACTCTAAGATAGAATCGCCACTAGCGGCACTGCTTTCGTCTTTACAACTAAAAGACAACCAAGCAGGAATTTCTATGCCTTCTTCCTCAAGAAGTTCAACATAAGCCTGCATTGAAATTTAAGCCAATGCTCAGCAAGAAAGTGAAACTAGGACTAATTGGCAATTATAGAGGCATGACATTAGCATTCCCAAATTAATGGCTAAGATGGTCATAATCAAATCAAAAGTACTAGTAATTAGTAAATACCTTAGCTTCTAGTTTATTTGGAATTGTCTCAAATGCAATTAAGTCAGCCCCTGAGTTGGCAAGGATCTGTACCCTTCTCCTATGAAAATCCTTCAATGTTTCAACAGTGACTGCATCACCATAGTTCCCTCTGTAAAAATAGACAAGCAAAGTGACAAATTTAAAAATAACATAATGGGAAGTCAAACTATAAAAGTGAGAGACTCTCAAACATTTCTCTTAGAGATTTGATAAAAAAATTTGAAACGTGAGGACCAGTGCCTCTAGCCCTTAGATCCGTCACTGCAAACAACAATCTTAAAAGAGACACTTTGACACTTCAAATCTTCAAGTTCTACCTTGTCTTTTCAAGAATGATAACATCCATATTTAATTCCAACTTCATCATCATTTTAATTATAGCCATATAATTGATTAATTCCACTCACCTATATTCAGATCCATCAGCCAAATAAGCCCCATAGCTTCCCACAGAAGCAGCAACTAGAATTGGGCGTCTCCAATATCTTCCATTTCTCTGAAAGTCTGATGAATCTTTGGTGCACCTTTCATAGTAAATTTCCCTAGCCTCACATGCAAGCTCTACACTTCTTCTAAGCAATGCTTCACCTTCTTCTTTAGACAAACCTTTGGCTTCAAACCCCTGAATGGTGGCCTGCACCACACCCAAAAAAAAGCAAAAAAAAAATATTAAAAAAAAATCATTTTTCATAAAATAGCTATATCCCTTAAGATTGAGTAAAGTTTTAAGGGGTAAGAAGTTTAAATGATACCTTACCTGATAAGATGCTGTTATAACTATGTTTGCTCCAGCTTCAAGGTAATCTAGGTGAACCTGTTAATTTCATCAAACAAAGTCAATTAACCATTCACATGATTCAGTTTTGTAATGGTTCAATTTCTTCCATTCCTTTTCTTCTTTTTTCTTATTTTATTAATCAATAGTTCACACTAATATTGAAAAATCATTCAATTTATATATTTTCTAAAAAAATTTCATTAAAAACTATTACATCATCATGTATGTCCTCAACCCTCTTATGACTTTGAGAGCGAGAGTATAATAAAAAAAAAATTAAAAAAAAAAAACACTTTGATTATCTTTTTTTTGTAACACTATAATTAATTTTTGAATTTATATAGTCTCCTGAAGCTTTTAATTTTTTTACTAATATATTTTTTATTTTAATAATTTTAATTACGACTCTAAATTTAAATATAAAACTCACTACAAACTCTCTAAAATAATTTTAATATCATTTAACTACAAATTGATTAATTAATAAAATAAATAAATAATTATTAATGCTAAGTTTATACAAAAAATAAAAATTTAATGTGAAGTGAAAATTAAGATATTAAACTAAATACCGTAATAATAGGAAGTTGAAATACTAGTGCGGAGTACCCATCTTTTCAAGCAAGCCCAAAAGAGTTTACAAAAAAAAAAATTGGCCTCCTCCACGACATTCCACGTGGCCCCCATCCATGAGTTGCTAACACGTGGAGAAGATAAATTCCACGTGTAAGCTGCAGATTATTTCACGACTTAATAAATAAGCTTTTGCTTTTTATTTTGTCTATTTTTCTCGAGGAAAATGCTTGTCGTTTTCATCGTAAGATCAAGCATGGTTACAGTTTCTGATGTAACCAGCACCATTCTCTATAATATTTTTTAAAAATTTTTTGGCTAAAAACCATTCTGTAATAGCTTATTAAATATATAAAAAAAACAAAGAGTTTTCTTAGATATTTTTAGTATTTATATAATATATCATATTACACAAGAATAACCAATAAATGAATGACATGTATACAAATTAACTGTTTTTAAATTTATTTAAAAAATTAAATAAATTATATTTTATATATAATAAAATATAAAAATTATGTATGCTTACCACGTCAGTGTAATATAACATCCTTACGTACGTAATATCATAAAATTCCAAAAAAAAATGTAACATTTTGGAATATGAAATAACAAGGATTACCACGCAAAAGTCATAAAAGGGGTTAAAAAAAGTTAACCAAAATACTGACAGACTATTAAATCCAGAGCCACCACAACTTTCTCAAAAGGAAATCTATTTTTTTTTGGCCAAAATGGTGCTCGAAAATTATACATTTTAGACAGTGTTTTATTATCAAATAATTTATAATTAAGTGATACGTTCTTGTGAATTCTATTTTTAAATTTAGAGCAAACTCAAAAGTGAATGACACTTGGTTATAAAAATAAGAGGGTTAAAAAAATATTAAAAGAAAGAAAATGAAGGAGGATTGAAAAGAAGTTGTTAATAATGATCCATTTTAGTTTTTTCATATTCATAATATAAATTTGGCATAAAAAAAGAAAGAATAGAAAAATAGAAGTACCCTTCTGACGAGATGTGGAGAACTGAGAAGGCATTTGGCGCTCCAAAGAGGGTCGTTGAGGTCAGCTCCATGGCGTTCAAGCTCAGTGGCAAAGCCACCGTCTATAACAGCATAGCCACCACACTTGTCAAGGAAATCTTTCAGAAACGACGACGTCTCCTCCTTCCCTTCTAACCCCATCGCCGATAAACACTCAACTCAAGCAAGCCTCTTCTAGTTCTAGCTTTTCCCTTTTCAAGAAGATGAAGGTTTTGCGTTCGGTGATCGGTGGCCTAATGTTTGCAACCGTTAATGAACTTGACATGTATATATATATAGGACGTGTAACTGTATATACATTTATACACAAGAAGATGGAAATGAAAACTTGTTTTTTGGAAGTTACCATTATGGCCCTACATGATATTGATTCCCACAAGTAATAAGATTCTTTCAAATCCTATCCCAACAGCTCTTTTCTTGATGATGTCATTCTTATCCTCCTCGAAGTTTTTCTTTTTTTTTTTCTTCCTTTTTTTTTTTTCTATTGTTTTGCTCAATTCTCTTGGCAGCTAACACTTCCCTTTTGTTTAGAATTGGTGAAAATGAAAAACAATGATTTACTAAATAATTTATTATCGAGTGATATTAAAATTATTTTTAAAATTTTTAAATTTTAATATTTAAATTCATAATTATATATAATTAAAAATACTAAAAAAAAAAAGACACAACTCACAAGAAAAGAAACAATTGTCAGATTATAAATTTAATGTTATGGGACTCTCAAACAAAATTAACATATTATCAACATGTTGGGCATCGAGTCCAACATTTAATTTTGGCGCAGCTTAATTAATTTTTAAATTTTATTTCACCTTAATCAAATCAACATATTATAAAAAATAAAAAAGCCAACTCAGTTTTGAATCCCATTTAAAACTTTTCCTTTCAATATTTTATTATTTTTTATATTTTTCCCTTCCTTATTTGTTTCTCAAAGGCTGAAACATAAATGTATCTAGACAATATCCATGTTTTTGTACATTTCTCATGACAATATGTAATTTTTTTTTTCTCACGAAATAGTTTCCACTTCTATGGGTAAGATTAATCTTCGCTTGCATTCTCTCAAAAGCATTCTCTTCACTTTCATCATTGAGCATTTTGTAGTATACTATATTTCAGATGAAAAAATACTCCTATTCTATTAAATTATATATAATAACTTTTAATGAAAATGGGAGACTAATAACAGCATTTTTGCTACATAAATGAAACAATTGAAAAAATATTTACAGTTTTGAATTAATTTTGAGTCCTGCTACTTTGAAAATAATAAATTTAGTTAAATCCCGCTACTTTGAAATAACAGGACGTACCATCATTTCATATTTNATATTTCAAGGAGAATCGTGTTATTTCAAAGTAGTGGGACTCAACTAAATCTATTACATTAACTCAAAATTATTTTAAAATGGTAAATATTTTTCTAATTGCCCAATTTACATATTTTCTTTTTAAAACAGCATTTTTTCTGTCANAGTAGGACTCAACTAAATCTATTACATTAACTCAAAATTATTTTAAAATGGTAAATATTTTCCTAATTACCCAATTTACATATTTTCTTTTTAAAACAGCATTTTTTCTGTCAATTAGCCGAATGATGAGAAAGAAAAAAGTAATAATTCATTTATAAAGAAGTATGAAGTATAGCAAAATATGTTTTTGTCCATAAAATTTTACTCACTTTTCAACTAGAGGTCTGGTTTTAGACGGAACTGCTTAGAGACTTAACAAAAATTGTTGACATATGGATAAAGATATCGATGTGGCAAATTACTAACATCATCAACTATCAACAAACGTTTGCTAGGTTAGCTATTTCTGAAATTTGTTGCAACATGTCAATAATGTTCTGTTAAATTCTTAACACTTGTAGCTGAAATTGGACCTAATTGAAGAAAAGTTTTGATAGACGATTAAATAATTAAACTAGGTAACTAGGTAGAGTGTCCAACTTCAAATTAGGTTTCGTATAATAAATCAAGAGCGAGCATAAGCATAAACATAAACATAAGTTGCGTATGAGCTACTTAAGCAGAAGCAAGTTATCAAAGGCAATGAAGTAAAGTGTGAGGTTTGACAAAATATGATAGTGATAAAACAACGTTTGTGTTTATCATCCACGAGGCACCACCTCATTAAGGTATCAACCTGCCGTGCAGGAATGTCTAAACCTACACATGAAGGATTATTGTCATCTATGCCTAAAAATCAGAAACACAAGCTTAATGAGTTCTTTTTTGTTTTTCTTCTTTCTTGGGCTAAAAGCAAGGGGCCAATTATTTTGTATCATTAATAATATGGGTATCATAAGCAATTGACAATTAAACAAAGTGTTCTTAATTATCAATTATGTTGTGGTATTGAATATTGGCAAAATTAAAAGAAATGCTTTAGTTAGAAGACATTGTTTGTTCTGAATCTTTCATAGTGCCTCTCATGTGTTTGTTTAGAACAAATAAAAATAGATAAATTGGAGAAAAATGAGACCAGATTGTCAATGTATCAAAATGCAAATTTTGTCTATAGATACATTTCTCAATTTTCATGCACTCCTCCTCCATTTTTCTTTTATGTTCACATAAACCTAATTGCATACGATTTTGTTCTCTTTTAGTGAAATTAGTGATACACGTGTGTTAAATAATAACAAAAAAAAATGGAGGGAAAAAAATGAAAAGATTATGAGGATAAATAATAAAACAATGGGTTAATGATAAAAATTTTAAGAAAGTAATAGAAAATATTAAGTTAAAATTAATCAGTGTATTGTGTCATTATGGATTAGGATAACAACAATGATATTCATGATTATGAAGGTTGAGAAGATAACCTTGTAAACGAGTTCACCTGAAATCATCTAATAAGTAATTCCCCAAGTCTACTTCAACTTTTACAAGTTTTGGTTACACCAATTGCCTTTAATTTGAGTGTAACTACATGCATTATCCACAAAGCATTATTGTGTCTCAAAAGCATGTTTGCTCCACTGAAAATAATGAAAGTTACCAGTTGCCCAATTGAAACAAAAGCTAGCCTTCTACTCTTGATGTTGTTGCTCTTTGTCACTTTGCTAACATGATTGCTTATCTAATTATCTTCAAGGACTAGAAGGTCAAGCAGCCTTCAAAAAATTACTATCCCACTTATAAACTTTTGCAGCACAATGTAGCTGATCGGGTTAACATCACATCAAGGCTTTGGAATGAAGACAAGACACAAAAACACACTCACAACGTACACTCGTCGCTTTGGAAAATTTCGCGATTGTACCTCACTAGTAAATCATCCAGATTCGTCCTTAATTTGTCCATTTATGCTAAAGCTAATGGTCTATATTTTTTGGAGATAAGGTAAAATGTGTGCAAATAGAGAATGATGGGGTTTGGTATTGGTGACGGCAACATGCACTATCTTCAAAAAGAATAGAATAGAATTACAAATTAGAAGACAGCATATACATATTATGCTAACATGGGAGAATTAGTGCTTGACACTTTGATTAATTGTCAAGAGATTGATTCATAAGTTATAATCTATCAATCTATCACCCTTTCATTTACTTATCCCTTATCTATCACCCTTTCTTGATTTTACATTCCTTTTCATGGAAACACTCACATGTTGATAATATTCCAAATTAACTTTTTTTTTTTCATACCTGGTGTCCACAAAGGCCACACTGTCTTTCTCTTTGAGAGATGCTTATGTCTACTTAATTTCTTCTTTCAGAAAATCTTTTTATCTAAAAAATTATTAATTAATTAGTTGGCTTGTAAAATATGCTTTTTTTTTTTATTTAGAGTTAAATATATTTTTCGCCCATGAATTATTTTTTAAATGTCAATTTAGTTTTTAATTTATTTTTTGTATTACTTTAGCCCTCAAATAATCACTCTGCCCGTCAAATCAGTCTTTTAAGTGATTTTTTTTTTTATGTTATAAATGATTGATTTGATAGACAATGTGATTATTCGAGGATTAAAGTGATATCGAAAATAAATCAATTAATAACTAAAATAATATTTAAGAAATAATTCAAAGACGAAAAAAAGTATTTTATGTTGTGGGATGACCAGCGTGAAATGTTGATTTGCTCTTCTCTTTATCTTTTATCTTCTACATCAACTTACGACAAGACAAAAAAGCCACACTAGAGTCTCTTCTCTATGGACTACACTTTTTTTTTCCTTACTCCATGTCTACAGTCTCAATTTGATGATGCTTTACTAATTTCTTGGTTCTATCATAGCTGCAAGTTATGACTATTATTACTCTTCGGCATATGTAACTTCAATCCACTAGAATTACCCTGTTTTCTTCCCTTTTGTTTATTTGGAGACTTTTGTTGTATTTTAAACACTAGCATTATAGGTAAATCCACTAAGAAAATACACTTTTGCAAACTATATACTAAAATGAGGCACTTTCTAAACTATTTACTGATTTGAGATAAGTTTGATTAAATTATTGATAGGCACGCAGAAAAAAAAAAAATTACAGTACTTTATAAGTAGCGTGACTCTATACTACTTCAAAATAGCATGACCATTTGAGTCATGTTATTTACAAAACAATAAAAAAAAAATACCCCATTTTAGTAAATAGCTTAGAAGGTACCCCATTCTAATAAATAGTTTACAAATGTGTATTTTCTTGATTAATTTGCCAACATTATAACTTCAAAAGAGAGAAATGCATTTATGTATACAGATAAATGATTACGGTAACAAAATGAGAATCTAAATGGTTACCCACCTGGGATTGACTAGGAAGTAAGAACCCCACCCCATACTCATTCCATTACCATTCCTAACTGGTATTATACCTATAATAGTATATGTGCAGCTTATTATAGATAATCTTATCACATTATACTTTGGAGGTTCACATACCCTTAAAAAAGAGAGACATTTGCCTAACACAATTATCATTTTTACATACTCTTGCATAATAAAACCCATTAGAATGGGCTTATTTTGAGACATTTATTACAAGTGGCCCATGTGGTTAAGTCCACTCACCTAGAACAGGGGCAAGCACCTCACTTTAGGGACCAGCTACTCTTCTTTGTCTTCTATAGAGAGAGAGAGAGAGAGAGATTCACAAGAACCACTCCACCTTCCCTCCCTCAAGGAATGGTATGGCTTACCAAAGAACTCTAAAACAATTCCCTTAATTTTAATTTGAACTATAATGTCCTTGTATTTTTAGATTAGAGTAATTTAATCCCTCCTTTGCACAACTCTAATGACACTTAAAATAACCAAGTTATGCTGGAATAGTTTTATATCCTCTCTAACACAAAGCCATTTGTCAAACAAGACACTTTTGAATGACCTAAATTAAAAAATATCAAACACTTGTTCCTTTCACTTTTTTTCTTTATAAATACAAAATAAAAAAAGTGGAGAAATCTTAAATTATAAAATATAGAGCAAAGTCACAAAATAATCTTTAGTTACTAATATTTTAGAGAGGATGGGAAAAATTTGAGAATTCAAAATTACTTTATATTTAACATTACATTTCCTTCTCCATGCTTAATATGGAAATATTTATTAAGCATAAAATACACAAATAGTAATCACTTTATTTTCACTTTTTTTCCAGGGCAGCTTATTTTCTATACCATACACATAATCATTTTTTTCACCTCATTTTCAACACTCAATTTCTGTCCACCCACTTTCATCTCCCCCAAGTTCCCAACCACGAAGCATATCATAAATGTCTGGCTCAAGATAAAAACACAATCAACCCTGCATGTTGATGATCACCTTCCCAGTGTTTTACAGGCACCAGTAGTTGGGGATGAAACAAGTTTATAACTCCTTTCCATACACTAATGGAACAAGTTTTCAGTACTAAATACAATATCTAAAAGAAGCAATGAATCAGCCATTTCAGCCAAGAATTGAACAAACAAAGAAAATAATTCCATTCTTTTCGTAATTTTCCTCTCCCACCTGCAAAGGGGTGTTGAGATAAGTTTTGTCTAACCATAAATACCAAGTCTCAGCTGCATCTCTTATCTTTCTAGCTTTTCTGAGGTGATGACAGTTCCAGTTCTTCACCTCATGAACGCAAACTGATTAAGAATTAAGGAGTTAAGGACCACGGGAAGGTGTAAGGCAGAAACAGGTTGGTGTCTGATCGTCAGGAATCATTCCTCCTCCTCTGCTGGTGTCAATTGATTCCAACATTCCCACCACCTCTTCCATCTGAGGACGCTTGTTTGGATCCGAAACCCAGCATTTCCGCATAACATTTGCTAAAGAACTTGGACAACATCTGGGAATGTCCGGTCGTAAATTCTGCACAGAACCCAAGTAATATGAAATTCCCACATGTATTTTACACAACATTCAGTTAGCAAAATGCTACAACACAATGCTCAATAAACCTAATAAAACTATTTCCCTAAAACATGTTATTTGAGAGACGGGGAAAAAAAACTAAAATTTGCTGTATTAACCATATATGATGTAACCAGCAGATAATTGGATGCTCTCGCAGATAATTGGCACAAAAGAACTGAAAGCTGCCACTAAATATATGTTTCTGAAAATAAAACCACCTTCAATGCTGATTTATAGGTTAAACTGGCTTGATGTGCTTAGCTTTATTTCATCTGTACCAGACAGACTAACTCCTTTTTCATCTCTCTTGGGCATGTAAAAATGGGGTTCCAAAATTATAGTTTGAACATTTTAAATTCAAACCAAAAAAATCATTAATTTCAAGATACACCTATGGTCATTTAGAGACAAGCAGATAACTCAAGTCTATTTCATACTTAAAAAATGAAAATTGGATCAGAGCTTTTTACGAAGACATGAAAGTTATCCTAGTACACAACCAAGAAAGTAGTGGCTATAAAATTAACCATAACTCAAATATGTTAAAACCCAGATACAATACATTCTAGAAAGCATAAATATCATGTGAAATTACAATTATTTGCAAATCAGATGCTCTCTAACACCCAAAAGAAATGGTATAGTTCAAAGAGTTGACTAAAGCATATTTGCACTCCTAACTAAATGACTACATCAAAGCTACTTGACACATGGCAACAGCAATTTTATCAGTGACATTAATTTGATTATCATGGAGGAAGAATATGAATGTAGACAGAAATAATTTATTGAATGAACTGACCTGCCGAACAACTCTAGATGATGCTTCGGCGAAGCTAAGATCTGGGTAGGGCAAATCACAACAATATATTTCCCACAAGCAAATGCCAAAGCTGTAGACATCACACCTTCTATTGTAAGGCTTACCATCCAGAACCTACACATTGTATAATGTCAAGATCAAAGCTAGCCATTGGAGGAAAGCAACTGAGAATCATGCATCGAAGTGTATGCACGCACACTCTCGCACAAAAATGAAGAGAGGCCAGGGGAGGGGGCAGTATGTGAGAGTTACACGTAACTCATTTTATGTTATAGAATACATCTCATTGTTTTTGTTTATTTCTCTATTATTTGAAGTCATCACAGTACTATTGAGTTTCAGACCATCTGATAGAAACCTACAAGCAAGCCAAAAAAAGGTTTCCAAAAGAAACTAATACCTCAGGTGCCATGTATCCTAGTGTTCCAGTTTCACCAGTCATCTCACTGGGATTTAGAGCTTCAACGCGTGCAACTCCAAAATCAGCTATTTTCAGATTCCTATTACCATCTAGCAGCATATTCTCTGATTTCACATCGCGATGTACAATATTCTTTGAATGTAGATAGCTAAGACTGCAGATGGGAGGGGGAACACATCTTATTTCAGAAAATGAAAAATTAGAATTTCCATGGCCACAATTTTAAAGAAAATGGAACTCACCCCCTAGAGAGGTCCAAAGCCAGCTGGATCACAACCCTTAAAGCAAGTTTCTTTTTTCTGTTTTTAAACAAGAAATTTTTTAGTGTTCCACCAGTGAGAAACTCCAAAATAACACAACATGCCCTAGCAGGAGGTGAATCTTCACCACCCGTTCTTGGGGGAAACTTAAGATTTGAGGTTCCCATTGAAGCTCCCACAAACTGTTGCAAAAATGAATATTAAGCAATTAATTAATCATAACAACTAAAAATCTGAAGGCTATGATAAATAAAATATTCTATTTAGATCCACAAATTTATTCATATTCCGTTTTTCATAAAGGAAATTAGTACAGAAATCTAAGCATACCAATGAGATGTAAAATTGAAAACTTCCAAAATTTTCATAATCACTAATTTTAATAGATTAGGGGTGAAGACTATGAGTTTATACTTTTGTGACATTTGGATGGTCAAGTTTGTGCCATACAGCAACCTCCTGTCGAAATGATGCTCGTAAGGCAGTAGTTTCCGCAGCTGTGAGAACACCATCCTCACCCCAGTTCAACACTTTCACTATAAAATTCAACGTGAGAATACAGTGAGAATTTCAATTAAGTACATTATTCTTTTGGTCTTCACATATTGGTCCAAAAGTAAGAATTATAGAAGCTTTACTTATATAGTAAGTAATATATCTGCAGCAATTGGTTTTAAAAACATTGTCACCATTTCCCATTGTTATTGACAATGTCATTTGACCCAAAGATGATGATTGATAGAAAGAAATTTTCCAGAACACTTTGAACTTAAACGTTTCAAAGGGAAGTTAATAATGGCATCCCAAATCATTATGTACTTTCCACAGTTGATGGGGTAAAACCGACTCAACATACAGACCATGTTCTCTCATTCACAATGTCATCAAACTTATTATACAGAGGAGAGTTAAAAGATGATATGGGAGCACAGGTTACATATCTGATTAAACCCAAGAAACCTTTTAAGGCCCCGAGTTAGAGAGTAAATCATCCAATTCAGGGTCAGTAATGACATTTTAAACATGTAAAAGAGAATATGGAACCCCTTATCTTAACACGTTGAACAAAACATTTCAGTTTATCTTCATCCATTTTTCCAGCAACCAAGAAAACCAACTAGAAGAGGGATGCACTGTGTGTAAAAGGATATAGAGGATGAATACCTGCAACATCTTTGGTATCATAGGTGCCCCTGTAGACTACTCCATAGGTCCCATTAGCTACAACGTATCGTAAATTCAATTTGGACAAATCAATCTCCCACACTTCTTTAGGCCCTTTTGGCTCGATGTTCCTGGACCAGACCCTGCTCAAATGCTTTTCAAGCTGGGCATCCAAACTTTTGAGATCAATTTTATCAGCTCTAAAAATCATATCCTTACTGCTTTGATTTCCGCAACCCTTCATCTTTGAATTTACAGCTCCTTCTTGTTCCATCTTTGGAGTCTTAATGCCTCCAACTTCCGATTCCATCATGAATACTCAAATTTACAACCTCAAATTCCAAAACAAATTTGGAAAGCAGAGGACGATATAACAAGAATAAAAATCTAATTTTTCAGCAGCAAAATTGCTGTAAATTTCTTTTTTTAAAATATATATAATACTGATAAGAGCTCCTCAACAAAAATACCACCTTATATTTATTCTGTCCAGGAAAGAGACTATGTGATTCAAACCCAGTATTTTCTCCCACCAACCATTTCTTCTATTGACTATTCTGCCTTGAGAAAAAATAATTGTTGAAAATTAAAAGTAAAGCTATTAGAAAGCTGACCCCAATTCCACTATTCTATGATCAAGACCAATTACCCAAAAAAAAAAAAATATGACCGAAAAAGAAAAAAACAGTACCTTTCCGAACACCAACCTTTAAGAAGGATCACATCCAATGACAAGAGGCGAAGGAAGGACCAGGAGAAGAAAAGCCCAAAAGGCCACACAAACCACAAGAAAAGAATAATTAAGTAAATGGAAGAGAAAGAGAATGATAGACGAAAAAATTGACTTTGAATGCGATAAATGGAAAATGGTGGAAGAGGGAAAGAGTCAGTGGAATGGTACCTTTTAGATTTTAGGAATCAAAGCCTTTGGCGTTTTATACAAGACAAAGTGAGTGTTGCGGAGGTCATCACCTCCACCATCCTCAGCTTTTGGATCCTAAAAGGAACCGAATTCAAACAGGACATTGCTGAGACAAAATTGGGAATAGCGGCTAACGTTAATAGATTTGGCCAAGGTTTTCTTCTTTTCCTTTTGTGGGAGGGAATTCAAAGAGGGAAAACACCCAAAAAAAACCAGCAGCCAGCCAAATAAACAAAGGGCAAAGCTCGCCGACAGAGCGACAAAGCACGGGTGTTCCCTAAAATGAGGTAGAGCAGAGACTCTTTCAAAACAAGGGTAAAATGCAATTTGGGAAAGTTGTGGGGTACCAAAAAGTTACCATTTTTTTTAATTACTTTGTTTTATACTTTCTAATTTCTATTAACCTTAACCCTACTATATATACAGGACAGTTTTTGGGTCCTTCCCCTGTTTCCTCCCAAAGTTTTACTCTTATAATTTTTAAATTATAAAATAAGTTGTACAAACAAAAAAAAAAAGACAAAATATTCAACGCGTCGTTTTGTTTACAACGTCCAAGGCAAATTGTAGTTGACCATTTTATAGTTTTATAACTTTGAAAATCATGTGCATTACAAACAACAATATAATAAGAGCATTGAATTGAAACGACAAGAATAGATACAGAATCTTGGCAGCAGAAGAAAAAAAACAATATGCAGAAGAAGAATCACTTAGCAAAAGGAAAAAGAATCTTGGCAGCAGAAGGAAAAAAAACAATATGCAGAAACAGAATCACTTAGCAAAAGGAAAAAGAATCTTGGCAGCAGAAGGAAAAAGACAATATGCAGAAACAGAATCACTTAGCAAAAGGAAAAAGAATCTGCACAGTTCTATATTACTAGAAAAAGGGTTAGATAAGAGACTTAGTGTTTTTTGTATATGTATCTATCTTTGTTTTCACTCTTGTAACCAAAAAAAAAAAAGAACACAAGGGTATAGTTTGTAACTATATGTTGTAAGTACACATATAGTTTGTAAGTACACTATATGTTGTAAGTACACATATAGTTTGTATTAATATAATATTGTCTTCTCTACATTCTCGGAGATATCAAAGCATTTCTATAGGATAATAAATAATTACACATTGTATTCGTCAACGACAAAGGCATATAGACACAAACGACTGAACAAGATTTATACTTTTGAAGCATTTGGTTCATCGATTATTCCTATGAGAAATCCTTGTTGACTATTCATTGCCTTTTATCGTGTATCAATTATCAAATCATTCTTACTTTGTTTACATTGTGCATGACAAATATTTTATCTAAGTTACAACAAAGATTTATGTACTACTCCTAACTCCCAATAAGCCATTCATTCGCTAAAATACATGGATGCAAAGAGCAATTGTAGTTATCTATTAGGTTTAATTATAATTTTAGTCATTTTATTTTAATAATTTGAACTTTTTAGTTCCTCTTTTTTAAAATAAATAATTTAGTCCCTTTATATTTATAAAATGTGCAATTTTGATTATTTTGTCTTTAAGTCAAAATTTTTTAGNCAGTGAGATTGTGAATTAGAAAACTTTACCACTTAAATTAGACTTGAAAAATGATGGAATGATCAAAATTACACATTTTATAAATATATAGAGACTAAGTTATTCATTTTTAAAATAAATAGACCAAAAAGTTCAAATTATTAAAATATAAATATCAAAATTACAATTAAGCCGATATATTATCATTTGGTTTTCTTGATTGCCAAACACATGTTAAGCTAGATACTGTGTACAAGTCCTCATGGCGTTTTCATTGGAGTCAAACTGGGGACCAAAAATGAACATTTAAGCATTCAAACCCAATACTATTCGTTATAAAAGAGATTCGATTCCAAGCACCAAATGAAGGGGGAAAAACACAAACCAACTTGGTGAATATCACATTCAATTGTACGGAGCAACCCAAATCGGACTAATTTAGCTAAGGCGAATCAATAGAGTAAAATTGTATTTTTAGAGTCAATTTAAATTTATTTTACTTACCATAGGGTCGAGAGAAAATCTTTAGCAAAGACTTCTACAAGATATTCTATTTTTCCATAGAAATATATTCGCTCAAAAAGGACTCCAGAGGATGTTAATCGGAAATGAGAAGATTTGTTACGGAGAAAAAGGACATACATTTCTTTCATTATATTCTCTAATTAGTTTTTCATTAAAAGCATAAGAAATTTTTATTTTTTTTGACAATAGATAAGAGGAAGTTCAATTGTCCAACTAAGGGTTCAAATTAGAAGAAATGGGTGAGGACTAGCCTTAAGACCGTGAAGAATGCCATTGCATCAACTTCATTCCTCATAAAAAGATATAATTAAAAGAACAAAACTTAGGTAAAGTTCTATAGGTGTTGGTGGTGTTGTTCTTCAATTAAAATATAACATGTGTATTATTGTGTACACCTCAACGCCACCTCAACATAACACCGTTATCCCTTTCTTCTTCACATTTTCCATCTCTCTTTCACGCTAGTGCCAAGGTCAAAACTCTCCACCCTAGAATTATTTTTCTCTAGTTCTTTGGCCCTAGGTAAGAATCACTTTCTTCATCTTTTTCCCTTTGCTTTTGTTTGATTCCTGAGTTAATTGCGTGAATCCTCCTGAATTCATCGCCATTGGTCTTGACCCTTTTGTGATTTCATCCAGATTAGAAACCTTTGGGGTTTCTTTTCATTTCTAGGTTCGATTCGTTTGTGGGGTTTGATTAAAAGCTGTAGAGGAAGAAATGCGGAATTGGGTCTGAAAGATTTTGTCTTTTTGAAAAGTTGTTGCTTCTTGTGTTATATTGTTGAAATTTCTTTTAGGCAGATGGAGAAAGTGAAGAAGAAATGAATAACGGAGTTATATAATAGGTGATATTAAGGTAGCGCTGAGGCATACACAATAATACATATATTATATTTTAATTGAGGAATAGCACCACTAGCACCTATAGAATTTTACCTAAGTTTTGTCCTAATTAAAACCACTAAAATGATCAAATTGCATTTTTGCCATTATTTAATCTCATCAACTTTTATGATAAAATTGTTTAAATTGTATAAACTTTCCTTCAAATTTAGTTGATGTGCAAAAAAAAATTGTGACATCAAATCACTAAAATTCTAGTGATGCCGCGACTTAGTTGCTTGCTGGTTTCGTCTAATTTTGGACCTCATTGAAATATTAAAATTTTATCGAGGACCTAGTTGGGAAAATACCAAGTTCTGCTAGTCACTTGGCAGTTTCATCCAATTTTGGATGTGGTTGAAAAATTAAAATTAATGGAGGACCTAATTGAAAAATATTAAATAGCTGATGACCAATCTCAAATTGTGTAATCTTCAAAAACCCAAATAGTAATTTAACCAAAAATAAAAGAAATATATATATCATTATATTGAACAATTTTGATAGTAAACACACACACACACACCAATCTCTATGCTTTCTTTTAGATGAACAAACAAGCCAATCTTTATCCCCTCGCGTGCACAAGGGTCATTTTTAAGGACATAGCTCTTATCTTTGTGATTTTGTAGAGATGATAAATTCTGGAGTGCTTTGATTAATAATGCCTTGCATTGACTTGATATCAATAAGTGGTAAGAGTTTCTTTAAATATGCCTTTTTAAAGTCTCTTCTTAAAATGTCAATTAAGCTATAGATCAGTTAATTATAATACTCTCTCTTCAAAAAGAATGTCTTATATTTTAGACATCTCATTGACAAAATAAGAGTCTCAAAGTACTCTTTCACACAAAATCATAGTTATGGGTACTTCGATAACGAGATCCCTAGAGTAGGGATGACTTGCTTTAAATTTAATAATTTTGGTTTCATCCAAAAGTTTGAGTTAGACCTTGATATCTGGTTACCAAAAAAAAACAAATCTCTTATTGAAATTCAGCCCACCAACAACAAAGGTTAAAAAATTAAGAAAAAAAAAAGAAAAAAAACTCAACATGTGAATCATTTTATATATGGAATCTAGTAAAGATGAACCCTTAAACTTTGAAGATCAAAGTGAAGCTTTTGTTGACAAAACGAAAAAGTATGAATACCTAAGTCAATATGAAAAATACAGGAACTAATATTTTAACAACAAATTCTGTTCATCAAAGTACACATTTATAATTAATTAGGAACAAAATTTTTTTACCATGAATCTCATGATATGATGGCACATGAATATCGTTGAATTTGAAAAACTATGTGCATTGTATATTAATCTTGATAAGTTAAGAAATGTCTTCTAGAAAAGGAAAATAACTGTAAATCCAAGATTTTTTCTGGGCCGAAAAATTTTGCTTTTTATTATTATATATTCTAGAATTGGCATTATTCTGGGTTTTTTTTTTTTTTTTCTCTTTTTGTTGCTAATGAAGCATTATTTTGGGGTTGCTTGTGTAAGATTTTTCTTGTTCCCGCAAAGTTTTTGTATGTTAAGGGCACACTCGAACCTTGGGCCCTGATAAGCTCACATAGGCTCATCATTCATGGACCATTTTTGCTAAGAGACCCAAAATAAAAAATAAAAAACTTGCCCACCATTCGATGACCATGTTGGCCCAATAAAAATTCTTTTGACGGGAATTGAAACTCCTTTCTTTACTTTTGCCTTTTGAGGGGAATATTTTTGGTATTTTTAGTTGTAATTTTGGATTTGAATACACAATTCACAAGTTTGAGGATAATTTTAATATCATTATTTGAGAGGGATTTTTTTTTTTTTTTNAATAAAAAACTTGCCCACCATTCGATGACCATGTTGGCCCAATAAAAATTCCTTTGACGGGAATTGAAACTCCTTTCTTAACTTTTGCCTTTTGAGGGGAATATTTTTGGTATTTTTAGTTGTAATTTTTTATTTGAATACACAATTCACAAGTTTGAGGATAATTTTAATATCATTATTTGAGAGGGATTTTTTTTTTTTTTTGGTTTACACCAAATGTATCTCCACATCCTTTGAATACGAGACTAATCATTGTTCGGGACGAGAGCAGTAACCGATAAATCTCTTCCAACAAGTACAACTCCAAGGAATTTGAGAGGGATTTAAGTGTGTATATGGTGCATAAGTTGGGGAGTTGGCAATTTTCTTAGAAAAAATACACACTTAATAAAAAAAAATGTTTTAGTCACTTAAAAAATTTCGAACAAAATTGTTAGGATTATTCATGAGTGTGTGGATATAAAGTCCTAAAAAATATAAAAATCATAAATTAAGTAGATGTAACATATAAACCTTTAAACAAGACTCAACTGATAAATGTTGAGAGTGCACAAGAGACTTAAAATGGCCCTCCTAGTAACTCTACAATAGGGTTGTTAGATATGATAAATTATTAAAAATGAAATATAAAGTAATGTAGAATGCATAAGTCCAACATTAACTATAAAGAAAGAAGAGAC
Source organism: Cercis canadensis (assembly GCA_003255065.1). NCBI lineage: Eukaryota > Viridiplantae > Streptophyta > Magnoliopsida > Fabales > Fabaceae > Cercis > Cercis canadensis. The sequence goes on from QAOA01008374.1 coordinate 278,948, forward strand.
ATATATCATATATATTTAGATGGACTTTGACTCATAATTGGTTTAAGTCTTTGGATTAAATTAATACTAGTTTCAACCCTGTAATGCACAGTGATGTTAAATGAAGAAAGAGAAAAAAAAATAGAAAAAGTGTGAGAGAATAACTGCACATGAAGAGAGAAAAATAAAATAAAATAAAAAGATAAGATATGAGAGAGCGAGTATCGTTGTCTTTGATAGGTACATTATCAAAAAAAAAAATACTCTCAAGTAATTGTATATAGAAATAGCACCAACCAAACTATATCCAATATCACTCATAAGACCTCCTATGCTTAAAAAAAATTCATAAAGTGAATGCAAATTGGCTTGAAAGGCACCAATGCTTAAAATATCACTCATAAGACAAATAGAAAAACACATGAAGTTTGCAGTGAACAAGTTAGCTGAATTGGAATCTAAAATCAAATAGAAAATTGAAAAGGGAAGGAGACAAGTTCTCTTGAAAAGTTCATTAGCAACGTGAGATGGAGAACAAGAAAAGAGCTACATTACATTTGGGTGCTTCTGGTTCACACATACCATAGACTACTATCACACTATTTCTTTAGTTCTGACATTTTCTTCTGTCATATTTGACTTTTCTTTTGGCCACTAGCAAGTTTTAAAAGATAATGACAGTACTGTTATTTGTATATTTGTAACTTTATATATTTATACATATAATAATATCTATATTTATTATTTTACTTAACCATTAACTGAATCCATACTAAATTCACTAAAATTTCTTTTTTATATGACTCGAAAGTATATTCAAGTGTACTTGAATTATTTCTGTTAATTAAATAACAAACCAAAGGAAGACTTAGAAACTAGGTAGCTACATGGTCAACTATTCCTGTTCCAGTACTATGTTCATTAACATTTGACAACCAGACATCCACAAAAGGTTTGTAAAGTCCTCCTCCTATTATGATTTTTAAATCGGATTGAAAAAAAATCATGTGCACCATAATGCATTACTTAATTACCTTGGAAATTCACCATGAAACACCTTTTACCTATATGAAGTTTTATTGAATAAATAATAAGTATATAATGTTATAAATGTAATTAAACAAGTAAAATAACCACGTCATCTTTTTTCTCACTCAATTACTCTCTATCAAAATTGCAGATTTGGTACCAACGGGAGTTGGTTCAACTGGTAAGGATTGAATTACTTTGCTTGTAAGACTTATGTTTAAATTTCATTGTGAGCAATCCCTCTTTGATAGACAATATATAAATATTACTGTAAGCTTTTGTTGAGGCTTGTGGCATACTATAATTTTAGAATGTGGTAGTCTCTCATTATTCTAAACTTTTGATTACCAAAAAACTGCAAGTTTAGCTCCTAGAGTAAATTAAAATTTGGCAGTGTAATTGTAATTGCATGTACTTGCAAATATAGATGGTATGGAATAAGAAATTTCGATCTAAGGTGGCCCTTGCTGTCCCTAAATTCTCTTTGAAGGAGTCAAAGTCACTATATATAACTAAACTGATTATGAGGCATTAATGGGATTTAATTTGGGCAATTTATTCGTTGATTCCCTAACAAAGTGGTAGATTATGTCTCAACCATAGCCTTCGGCATTATATACCAAAAAAAAAAAAAAGCCTTCGGGATTACAACACAACCCTCTTCTTAATTAGCAACTGCATGAACAAAGTTCTGAGGCTACCATTGCTCCTATGCTTGACAGCCACGTGTCACCTGACTCCACGTGGCCACTTCTGATGGGTTCTATGTTGCTCTATATAAATGAAATTGAATTCCCTCAGAGAAATAACCTAAGAAACCAGTTACTTCTTAGTTTGATCTGCTCAGAGTGACAAGACAGGAGGAAATGGCTTTTAGAGGAGTGGTAAAATGAATGCTTTGCTAAGCTTCTTCTTCATATTGTTTATATAATCTTAAATTTNGGTTCTATGTTGCTCTATATAAATGAAATTGAATTCCCTCAGAGAAATAACCTAACAAACCAGTTACTTCTTAGTTTGATCTGCTCAGAGTGACAAGACAGGAGGAAATGGCTTTTAGAGGAGTGGTAAAATGAATGCTTTGCTAATCTTCTTCTTCATATTGTTTATATAATCTTAAATTTAATGAAGGCACTTGAAATTACTATGCATGATATTGTTGGGTTTTGGTGCATGCAGAGGAATTTGCGTTCAATGCTGACTCAAATAGAAGGAGGAAAGCGATCAATTGCTACCTCCACCATTCCAAAAATGAAGCCCATGACGCCAACAGTGGATGCTCATGTTCATGCTCAATCCAGATCCAGGTAACTCTATGTCTTTATGTTTGGTTAAGTGGTAGAATACACTCGCAATCACTTTTTTTTTTGGTTACATAACAGTACGGAAGTTCGAAACCCTGACCTTTTGCAAATTACTCAAATCTCTTACCACTACGACCACACCTAATGGCTTCAATCACTTTAACCTAGATCTCACAATCAAAAGTTATTTTCTATTATCCAACCAAAAACATATTTTGGTAGTCACTTAGAATCCTTTTTTTTTTTTCAAAGATTAGAACCCAAAATTGAACCAAACACATCCATATAAATAAAATCATTAGAGAACATATTACATCCTGCATTTTGGAAATGGTGATTAACAAGATTTCACTAGTACCTACATCACAACTAATTTAGGGATATCCGAAAAAAAACTCAGTTCCTAAATTTAAATCTTCACATTTCCTAGCTAAAAAATCTAGTTTTGTTTATCTAATGAGACAAAAAAAAAAAAAAAAAAGATGTTATTTTAATTTGATATGATTTGTAGGGAAGCCATTCTTAAGGCAGAGCTGGCACCAGTGTTTATTGTTGGGGGAATGGTTTTGGTGGCTATGACAATAGGAATACACACTAGCATACAACAACTTGGGCGCTCTCCAAGTGTTCATGTGAATAAGAAGAAAAGAGAATCCATGCCGGAGGTGGAAGATCCTGACCAGACCATCAACTCCGCCGACAAATTCATCAACAAGTCTTTCTTGAGGAAACTGGCTCACATTCAAGATCATCACCCCACACTCCATGATCCTGTTCACCCTAATCCTTTTACCCGGTAACATTAATTAAGCTCATACTATAGATATCTGATTGAAATTTGAGTCGAATTATAAGTACCTGGAATACATTTTAATCTTTTTTTATAAAGAAATGAAATGAAATGAATTCATATTGAATTTTATAATTTTGATAGTTCCAATCCAAACTTTACTTATAAATCTTGGTTTTGTGGAAATTACAGCCCTCGAACAGCTGAGACACTGAAGACCGTTGGTATTGATCCCAGCAGGCATTGATGTTTTCCCTGTTTGGTGACATTATGTGAATCTCATGTTGGTTGATTTCATCTTCAATATTCAATCTTCTTTGGGAATATGATACGAGGGGGTGCCAAGTTTGTAATTATAATTAACTTGTAAATATGACAGTTTGCTTGTCATAACTTCTAAGCCCGCCTACACTCTTTAGATAGTTGAGAGTGGAATATATAAGGATGAGGCTATTCTTTTTCTTCTTCTTTCATGGTTTCTCTTGTATATATGATATAAACCAAAATAAAGGCACCACTTTATTGTTACCAAGTAGTAATAAATAAATTATTTGGATATGCACTCTTAGATTTGAAAAACCTTATTTTAATGTGAATAATTTATGGAAAATAATTTTTTTTTTTTTTTTTTTTTCTTTNTTTTTTTTTTATACTTTAGCTATGATTCTGTGTTCCAACACAAAACCCACAAAGTCTGAGGACTATTTTAGTACCATTTGGCTACAAACCGTTTGATACAACTCGGAGTTAAGAACATAAAGAACTATTTGATTATTATTATACTTGACTACACCTGATGGCCTTAAACCTTTAAATAGACATAATCCTAAAATTACAGTATTGTTTCTCACATAAGCATACAAATTCTATTAGATAACTCCCACTTATAAAATAGGATAATTACTCCTAAATATATGTTAATCCTAACTAAATCTTAGTAGAGCAAATAACATAATTAACTACTAATATAAAAATAAAAGGTGAGCTAGGATAATTATATGATACTCCTCCTTAGAGTCGTATCACTGTTTAGTGAAAATAAATTGTTTTTAACTTAACTAGAACTAGAATAATATATATATATATAGAGTGGATCTTAGTTTAATTGTTTTTATATTAGAAAAAATTCCATCAGAATAAACCAAATATAGAAATTTCCTTACTGAACTTCAATTACATTTTTACTTACAAAGGTGAATATCAGGAACATGCATGTATTCCTTTCAGAAAGAAAACAAGAAAAGTACATGCAGAGTGCAGGGCAAAATTTAGTTATACTCCCATGAAAACGGCGATGGAAGAAATTCCTTTAGAAACACGACATGACATGAAAACAAAAGAAGAGCTTCACATCTACAAACAAAATCATCCAACATAAAGGCAAAACTCTTGGACCCACATCTAAATTTCTATAAGAATTATTGCCCTGACACACAAATGGCGTACATGATTCATAACCATTACACAAAATGACACTTTCCCTCCTTCATACTTTATCTTTCTCTTCTATTATGTTAAGATTTTTGGCTCTTCTTTTGGTCATTTGCAAGTAGCAAACAGCATCCTTGAATTAAGAAATTAACTAATTAAGGCAGCACATTAAAATATTTAGTCAACTATGCTTTATCTTATTAAACATTAATCACAGTATCTGACATCCTTAAGGGCCTCAAAAGGTCTGCAAAACTTTGCTTACTATTTTCCAAATCTAAGATCACAAGCAGGTTGAGAGTTTAATATTTTATAACTAAGAGAAGGGAAAGAAACATGTGGGAGTCTTTATTTATTTATTTTTGGGTATATTATAGTTAGGGTTTTTTTTTAGTCAATCCAAGAAAAAATTATCTACGTTAAGCCTAACAACTACATAAGACTTTTTTTTCACACAAATTTTATGTCAGATTATATTTTTTTTGTCCAATTTGACTTCAACTAGTTTCATTAAAACATTTTCTATTCAATTAGATTATGGCACATTACATAAATCATATTTGGTGAACAACCCTTATCAAGAAGATCCCCTAGTGCTCAGGAGCTAGTTGAGTAGCCTCCTCTATAGGTTAAAAAAGTGACTTAGAGGTAATTCTCTGAGTAGATTTCTATCGTGAAATCTTAGACATGCTATTAATGCTCTGTCCGATAGTATTTAAGTAATTTATCTTTATTACCATTTTTTCAATAAAAAAAGATTATGGCACATGGTTGTGAATTTTTTTTGCCATATAATGATAGATCATTCATTTCTAAACTATACTTAGTAGATTTATTGGTTGTAAATTGTTATATATTAAAGTTGACAGATTTATGATGAGGTAGAATATTATCTTAAGCCTGCTCCTTTGTCAAGTAATTGATCTATCTCTAAAGACCAAAACTCCATTATTACGTGTGGGAATTAATGTAAGTAGTGAGAGAAGCTGCCAATCATGTGTCATGCACGTGACAGACAAAGTACGCATGTTACTCAATACTCGACACTATCATTTCGCATGAAGTTCCTCTCCCAGGGAATGTGGGAGCTTGGAAAAGAGACCAAAAGACACACCTCTCACTCTTTAATCTTTATCATTATTAATTTCCCTTTTGTAATTTTTATTTTCATGTTGCTTGTATTAAATATTAATGTGGGTGAGATGAGTCATGTGACTAACACCTAACTTTAGGGACCACCTGGCCTACAATAAAGGGAACCCCTTTGTTTGGTACCCAAACTTTGGGAAAGAGGGAATGGTGAAATTTTGGCAAGTGATCAATAAGGTAGATTCCCATATTAGGAACATCTTAATTTTGCACCTCTACCACACATAAATGTAGCTTCATGATGACGACATCATCATAAGTTTGTCAAGGAAAAAAGTGGGTAAGTAATAATATTATTTGTACAATCTTTTTAGATAAAATCCTGCACTATAATATAATATATAAATATGTTCATATCAATATATATATGTTAATTAAGTCACTATACTTAAATTTTCTCATTTTAGAATAATGTTTATTTATACATTTTTTAATTTTAATTTACATATAGTTATTGGTTGTGAAGAAAGTGATTTGTATGTGATATTATTTCTTTAAAACTCTAACATCACCTATATAATTGTACATGTTTGTATACAAAAGGAATGTTTTATATACCACTCTTTTTTTTATATATATATATATATATATATATTTACTGTTGTAGTGTTTGAATAGTGGTCTATATATCAATCTCAAATTTATACATTACATATTTAAGATAAATTGACTTAAATAATACACATTTACAAATTATTTAACCAAAATAAACACTTTTAAAATTATTTATCTAAAATGGGCAATTTTGATTATTTTATTATTTGTCATTCCTAAGAGAGAA
>QAOA01008374.1:285997-378265 GCA_003255065.1 Cercis canadensis
TATATATATATATATATATATATATATATATATATATATATATATTATCTACACCATTACTTATATTTGTAGCTTCAGTTGAATCCGAATTATTAAAAAAAAATACTAATTATATAGTTATAAGATATGCAATAAATTACTATATAATTTTCATTATATTTGTCTAGGTTAATGACTAGGTTAGGTGGGTCCATAATGGGGTGAAAATTATTGTAATTATTGTAACTAATATCATATTTATGAAACTTTGATAGGAACGGCCCAATCAATGCAACATAACGTCTTATGGTAAATGTCGCCGTTGGGTGTAAGCTATATCTCTTATAAAATTATGTGTTTGGAAGTGCGTGCTATATAGGTTTGCGGTTTACGTTTGAGAATGGAGCCCTTCGATGTCTACAAACAAACTTGTCGGGTGATTTGAGATTCGGGTCAGCATCATCAGCGTCCATTGTACTTGAGACTGCATTGTATTCGGTGCGCCTTACACACACTGGACCATTCTCTTTTCAAATTCCCCGCGCGCCAAAACCAAATGCTGAGTTGGCAACGGCTCTGCCATATCCCGTGAAAATTTTAACGGTTGCGTGGAGCCGGATTACAATATCTTCTATTTTCTCTTTTCATTTTATTTTCTCCTTTATCTTTTTGTGTCTTCTTTTTATTGAGGGCAAAGGCAAACCATGTTCACGAGAAAACCATGTTCATTCGTATTATTTACTTTATTTTTTATAAAATGTTTATTTTTACCCTATAAATTTTTCTTTATAATTTTTAGCTATCAATATATGCTTGTTTACTAGCATTTCTCTTAACAACTACAATTAACCAAAATAAGAACACTAATATGATTTATTAGTATTGATTAATAGTGACAATTTACTTTCTACCATTTTGTAGTTACTATTAGTATTCCATGATGATTATTTAAATTTTCTTACGATCTTATTTTTAATTTTATTTTTTTTAGAGATTCTTAAATCAGTTGTGTTATGTATATTTATGTAAAATATCAACTTGATCGCCTTAATTAATTTATGTACATTTTATAAGGCATATTACATTTTTGTGATGAAGCAAAATTGGAGATATGTGTGAGAGAATTCATATGAGGTAAGTAAAAAATAAAAAATAAAAATAAATTATGACTGCATTTTTTTTTTTTTTTGCTTAACCACCATAACTATTTATTTTTTCCGTTTAAAAAACATTGATATATAATGATTCCATGGCATGAAACGTTTTTCTCAACAATTGTTACCTCCAATTCATATTTTTTAATGGATAGTAAAGTTGCTCAATAATTTTGGCTTTCAAGAACCCCCTTAGGTTAAGGCCGTATTTATAACTTTACCAAATTATGACTTTTTTAGTCTCCTTGGAAATTATTTGCAACTAGAAGTAAAAGAAATATGAAGAAAAGTTGACCTAATCTTTTATTTGGAAAATTTAACCCAATTAAAGCTATTGGATATATAAAATAGATTTATTGCGGTTGATATTTCTAATAATGGGTATACCTACCCCACTAGCTATACCCACCACAAAGAAATTATTCCCTTGAGTTTTTGGTTGTAAAATTAATAAGCATTTAGTCACTAGGAACAAAAGATCATAAGGTNATTTGGAAAATTTAACCCAATTAAAGGTATTGGATATATAAAATAGATTTATTGCGGTTGATATTTCTAATAATGGGTATACCTACCCCACTAGCTATACCCACCACAAAGAAATTATTCCCTTGAGTTTTTGGTTGTAAAATTAATAAGCATTTAGTCACTAGGAACAAAAGATCATAAGGTATCATAAAAAAATTTAAAGGCATTAATTTTGGGTGCAATACAAGAATTATAGTAAATGAAACAGCTAAAATATTTTATTCACAGATTATGAATATTTAATGTACAAAAAAATGATCAACGAATTGATTCAGTTGGTAAGAATTAAATTATTTCACGCTCACTGCGAATAATTTTATTTTATAAATAATCTGTATGTATCATTATAAATTCTCATTGAGACATGTAGTATGTCTTGGTCTTGAAAAATGTCAAGTTATTAATGTAATTTGAGTGTATAATCATACAATGCACTTAGTCAAAAAAAAATAAATTCTTTTAGGGAAAAGAAAAATTAATAGAAGATAATCTGGCGAAAAAAGTAACTTACTAATAAAAGTGCAGATAGAAACAAAATAGAAGGGCGAAAGTGTACAAAATCTAGAGATAAACAAAAAAGAAAAGGATTTTATTTAATTGAATAATAAATAAAAAAGAAAAAGTAGAAAAGAAAACCCTACAGAATCGCAACACAGTAAAGGGAGGATCTTAACTGTTAGGTTACTTTAGCAAAAGGGGGAAGAGGTAGAAATAAATGAATAATAATAGTATAAGACCAAAACAATAAAAAATAAAACATAAATAGACAGCTGTGGAGCGATGGTTGTAATGGTAGGGTCGGGGTTATCACCACGAGAAAAATCCATCTTCTCCCGCCTTCGGGCTTCTTGAATCTCATTCTCATCTGCAAAAGCCCCAATTAGAGAGAGAAAGAGAGTGAAAGAGTGAGAGTGAGGGAAAGCGATAGAAAGTAGAGGGAAGCACAGAGGAATGCGGAGGGGCTGCCTCTCTGGACATGGACACCCCAGAGAGGAACCAGATCGGCACTTCCATCTCTAAATTCGAGGTCAGAGTGATGACCCATTTCCAGATTTTCCTTGTTTTTTTATTGTTTCTGGGTTGAATTTGCTTTGCTTTTTGGTTTTCATACTGTTTTCACTACAAGTAGTGAAGGAGTTTCTGGGTTGAATTTGCTCTGCTTTTTGGTTTTCATGCTGTTTTCACTACAGGTAGTGAAGGGCTTGATTTCTGGGTTTTCTGCGTCCCTGCATGTGCTTGATTGGGTGTGGATGTGGGTAATCTTAAATTTCACTGGGATTGGGTTTTTTTTTTTTCCTTTGAGTGTAATTGAGTGTTTTGCTTGGTGCAAATTGATTTTCCTCTTGAAATAGTAGTAGACCATTTTTGGAACAAATCCCGTTATTTTCTTGTGAATAGCTTCATATCCCATAGATCCATACTAAGTTCAATTCAGTAGCCGTACTGACATTTGGTTGTTCTCTGGCTTCAATTTTTCCCGTGTTCCTCTTGTCTGTGTTTGTCGGAGTTTTTACTCTGCCAGAAACTCCGGATATTTTGAACCTTCAACATGTTTTATAATTTGTACTTGTTTTCTTTCAAAATTTCATGCAAGCCTTTATTTCCTTCTTTTTATTGTGCGTCAAGTTGATTTCTTATGGCCAGATTCAATTGGCTCTGAAGTTTAAATGAAGTTTTGACTAACTTTATAAGAAGTCAAATGGTCGTCTCAAACTCGAGCTTTGGGTTTTCTTTAATTTTAATTTCTAGTAACAATTTTCATTCCCTATATTTTGTTGTTGAACAAATTGTTAATATGGTTTCCTTTAAATCTTCCGTTATAATGTGCATATATACTGTTCAATGAGCAATTACTGTGTGATTTAGTATATTTACAAATTATTTATAAAGTATTTGGTGGTTTACCATGGTTGATGTTTGATGTCTTTGAAATGATTGTCTCCATGCTTTGCTTTGGTGTATGTACATCAGATTATCCTCTAATTTTTTGAGTTTGGTTCTATATTTGATCTTCAATATATGCAGGATTCCCCTGTATTCAGCTATATCAATAGTCTTTCTCCTATAAAGCCAGTTAAGTCTGTCCACATTACTCAGACATTCAACTCACTTAGTTTTTCATCCCCTCCATCTGTTTTCACATCACCCCATGTCAATGGTCACAAGGAATCTAGATTTGTCCGGAGGTAATTGTGATTTCTTCATTCCCATTCATTATTCATGAGAATTGTAAGTTCCATTTATCTATATTGATGCTTCAGTTACCTGTTACTGATAGTTATCTATTCTTTATTTCCAGACATAACCTTTTGGATGCATCAAAGACTAAAGTTTTGTCTGAAGATGGGAACAAAATTTCTTCAAGTGAAGAGGTTCTTGCAGATTCAACTCATGCGTATAATAATAATTCAGGGGAGCAACAGGGAAATACTGATCAGGGAATTTCTGTAGGAGATGCTTCAAGTGAACCATCTAATGAACAAACAAAATTTACAATTGAGCTACCACAAACCTTAAAATATGATTGTGGTAGCCCTAGTTATGATCCTCCACCTTGCAGTGATGAAATAAATTGTCTTGTGGAATTGCCTGGCACATCAGAGGTTGTGTATGTTCATGAAACCAGTACCACTGAGGATGAAGTGTCTTTAGAGGGAATGTGTCAGATTGAGCCAAAAACCGAAGGCACAGAGTGTGATTGGGTGAGTTTGATTTCTGATGCTGCTGATCTGTTGATTTTTAATTCCCCAAATGAAACAGAAGCTTTTAGGGGCATAATGCAGAAATCATTGGACCCCACAGCACGGTTTTCCAATGCTATGTCTCAGTTACCAGAAACTAGCATCAATAATGGTAGGAGAGTGCATATTGTTGATCCTGTTGCTTCTGGTTCAGACCATGATGTTGAAGAGATTCCTTCTCAACCAGGCATAGCCACAGAAACGGACCAGACACAGGAAAATCTTGCCGATGTTGCTGTGATGCCTAGCAATACAAATGAGAAAATGGATAATGAGGTGAGAAAGTGAAGTTCATTTTAGTGGCAGAAAATTATATGTATGATATTTTTTCATGCATGTAATTGAATGATTGCATGTGTTTATATGGAAGGCATGATTGCTAGGTTCTTATTCATAAAGACTCATATAGATATTGCTTCTGCAATTTTTTCCTGTGTTTTTATTGTGTCCCGTAGGACTATCAACCTCGTCTGCTATTATTGGTAATTCATTCAGAACTTCCCCTCCCCCTCCTTGAAATGCATATGCTATTTCTTGGTTCTATTAACTCATATAAGCATCCATTAGCACTTTTATATGTGTTATAATGGCAGCTTATTTTTTATATGCACCTACTTGTATTGCTGTGGTTTGTAGTCAACTATTACTTTCTAAGTACAGGACACCAGAGATGATTCGTGTTATAGATTTTTGAATAAGTTTTCACTGCCTTTTATATTTTATAGGATATGCAGTTTCTAAGACAGCATGTTGTGCGGTTTTTCATATTTCCTTTGTGGTTCGGAGACTTGGGGATTTTTTTTCTTGTCTTGACATGTTGAATTAATTTCACTATGAACTTATATATTTTTCTGTTTAGCTTGTTTGTATAACATACCGTGGTTTGCGGAGGCGCTGCCTAGACTTTGAGATGGCTGCAGCACGAAGGAAGAACTCAGATGATGGTTCAAATACTGGTTCCAGTACATCTCAATCTGAAGAGAGGCATGTTGCTAACAATAAGCAGCTGCTTCCAACAAAACGCAGTGGTGATTCACAGAGGTGCATTTTGCCTGGAATTGGTTTACACCTAAATGCTCTTGCAACTCTAAAAGATTACAAAAGCGTCAAAAATGAAAATTTGTCTTCTGGAAGACAACTCAGTCTGCCCAGCTCCGCTTCTTCCTTACAACTCTCTACAGGCCAAGAACATCCTTCTCTGTCTTTAATATCAGCATGTTCTGAAAGAGATTTGGATATGCCAGACCCAAACAATGGGGTTCAGCCTGCTGAAGATTGTTCCCAGGTGTCTGCATATGTGGTCAGCGAAGATTTCAATCAGAATAGCCCTAAAAAGAAAAGGCAAGTGCAGTTGCTAATTACGTATTGGATGCCACTGCCTGTTAGTCTTATATTTGGGGTTTTCCTTTCTCTCTCTGTTAGCCTAATACTCTGTTGGATTTGCAGGCGTAAGTTGGAGCCAGCTGTAGAAAGTGAGTCCTGCAAGCGATGTAATTGTAAGAAATCGAAGTGCTTGAAGCTGTAAGTTTGATGAGCCTTTTTTTTTTTTTTTTTTTTTNTTTTTTTTGGTGGTGGCACCAATGACATTATGTTCCCATGTCAATATTGGCTGGTAAACATCCCTCCACCATTCCTTTGAATAAAGGCTCAAAAAATTGTCAGCTAACATGAGTATATGTTTGTGCTTCTGAATTAAGAGACATCTCCCACTGCGTAAAATGACGTTATAGCTGGTAGTCTGGTCATGATTGTTTGCACAAGTCCTGTCAATTTCCTTTAGTTTTCTCATGTGTTCTCTTGCAGTTATACTGTTTTCATGACATGAAAGTTACCTTTCATATTGACTTTCTCTTTGTTTCTTGTATTTTATTCATCAGTTACTGTGAGTGCTTTGCTGCTGGTGTCTACTGCATAGAACCTTGTTCCTGTCAGGATTGCTTCAACAAGCCTATTCATGAAGATACTGTCCTTGCAACTCGCAAGCAGATTGAGTCTCGCAACCCTCTTGCATTTGCTCCTAAAGTCATAAGAAATTCTGATTCTGTACCTGAAGTTGGGGTAAAATTCAACTTTAATCTTCACTTGTTGAAAGTTAGTCCACAAAGTACGCTGCATTAAATTTTCTTCCTGCAGGAGGACCCCAACAAAACTCCAGCTTCAGCACGACATAAAAGAGGATGTAACTGCAAGAAATCAAGCTGCCTAAAGAAATATTGTGAATGTTATCAGGTTGATTCCCGTGTTATGTCACATATACCTCTAATTGCAGTTATGATATGAATTACAAATGGTGATTTTCTTTTGAAGGGTGGTGTTGGTTGCTCCATTAGCTGTAGGTGCGAAGGATGTAAAAATGCGTATGGTAGAAAGGATGGTAAGTCTGCTCTTAGATTGCACATGATTATCTTAAACATTGCTGATCACGGTCACATTCATATGTCTATCAAATTTTCTTTTTGTTCTGCATTGTATTATAATTTTGTTTTGATGGCAATTCCTTTTCTTTTTATTCAGGTTCTGCCCCAATAGGAATAGAAGCTGAACACGAAGAAGAAACAGAAGCAAGTGAAAAGGGTGTGATGGAAAAAGCTTCACAGAAAACTATTACTCAAAATAATGAAGATCATCCAGACTCTGCTCTTCCCACAACACCATTAAGGCTTTCCAGGTTTGACACACAAGAACATTTGTTGGCTGAGATGATAAAATTGAATGCCCATTATTGATCTTCATTTATTTTTTTATGGCAGATCATTAATTCCATTGCCCTTTTCATCAAAGGGAAAGCCTCCTCGATCTTCCTTCATTACTACCATATCTGCTTCTGGATTGTACGCCAGTCAGAAACTAGGGAAACCCAATATTCTTCGGTCTCAACCTAAGTTTGAAAAGCCTTTTCAAAGTGTTCCAGATGATGAAATGCCAGAGGTTCTCCAAGGTGATGGATCTCCTATCACTTGCATCAAGACTTCTTCTCCCAATAGCAAGAGGATCTCATCTCCTAACTGTGACTTTCGATCATCTCCGAGTCGCAGAAGTGGCAGGAAGTTAATATTACAATCCATCCCTTCATTTCCTTCTCTCACCCCTCACCATTAAAATATGGATCTTCTGCATTGTTTTTTTTTTTTTTTTTTTTTTTTTTTTGCGCGGTAGAAGCTATGCTTTAGCTGTATGTATATTGAGTTTCGTTTTAAGTTCTTAATAATACGTTGAGTTGGTTCCATAATGTACAACTTTTTCAGTTGTATTGTATAATATCTTAATTTGTAGTTATTATCATTCCTAGGAAAATCGAAAACCTTTCTAGTTGGTGTGGTTCTTAGTTCTTATGTGATAAGCAAAACAAGAGAAGAAGAAGGAGGTTGGAGAGCCGTAGTTGAATCCTTCCAGATTTCCCAAGTTTCTTTTTTTTCTTTAGTTTGTTTTCATTCACATTCAACCCGTGTCCCATAAATATTTGATTAGGACTAACACCAAGCACTGAAACCTAGTTATGAAGGCATTATTCGTTCCAAAATTTTGTATTGTCACATGATAGATTCATTAGGATACCAATCCTATTAACATTTTTTTATGTAACCAAAAAGTTTAACACTTCTTTCCGCTGAATGTTTAATTATGAATAAGTTCACCTCAGATTCTAAAATGAGGAGCTCAAACAAATTATAGATCCTTGTCCTAGTGGATGCAATTGATAAAAATTTACTTTATTTTCTAAAATGCACTCCTCAATTTAGAGTATCCGAATTCTTTCTTATCAATTTTGCTTGCTTCAGAGCTTGACATGAGTATCGTGAAGATGACAAATGATTTTTTTTTTTTTTTATACTTTTAGCTGTAATTTTGAATTTAAACACAAAATTCATAAGTCCTGAAGACGACCTTAATTACAAGTTGTTTGGTATGACAAACAATCTGCCAATTGTAATATGCTATATAGCACCAAAATGGGTCCTTACTATGTATACCCGTTTCGGAGACGTCTCTGAAACGTGTACCAATAAAAGAAACGCATCCTTTTTTTTTTTTTTGTAAGTGTTTCAAAACGTCCTCATTGTACAACTAATCCCAGTTTTCATACGGGTAATGCACAAAGCAATGAGTGCAGCCAATGTTGGGTCCCACATCATTCCATTCTTCAATTATTACACGCTTCACTTTAATTTATACATTATAACTTTTACTAATCATTTAAAATGTATTTTTAATGATTTAATTTTTAATGCATCTAACAAATTTGAAAAATAATGAGAATTAGGTTCTGAGTTTATCATTTTTCTGTGACTTTTTATAATGCACTTGGTCTAATTAAAAAAGATTTATAATATACTGATGATACTTAATCAAATATGACAAATTCTATTACTTGAATTTTGATTGATGATTTATATTTTGAGTTAATACTTGTTAATTGATACTTATTTGCTAAGGATTAATAGTTGATATTTTTCATACTTAGAGAATTTTAAATTTATAATATATATAGTGTGTGTGTGACATGACGTACCCGTATATCTATTTTTTTTAAAATGCCATACCAGTGATTGATTACGAAACTCATACCCGTACCTGTGCTACATAGGTAATATGTGATATAATTCCAAGAGTCACTTTCTTCTTTTTCTAAGTTTTTGTACAAAGAGGTGTTTATTAGATAAAAAGAAAAGATCTGGGCTCAATGCAGTGAGCCTATGCATTCTTTGAATGGGTTAGCACCAGCTAAAATTTCAGCCCGAAAGCCTAAATTTCATTGACGGGTTCAAATATATGCATCGTCGTTATATTAGTGATTTAGTGCACGTGTATTCCTATTTCCTTTAATATTATAACAAGCTAAAAAAAAGAAGATGATGATTATAACAAGTTGTTAATCAGTAGGGGTCAGTCATGTCAATCATTAAAAGATGACCTATTGATATATATTGTTAAGTATCAGAAATGTTGTGAGAAATGGATGAAGTACTCATGCTTGAAGGTTGATAACACATGCCCTGAAAAAAAAATAGAAACAAAAATATACTATGGTAAAAAATATCATAATGTTTGACTTTGATATGTAGATTTGAAGAAATGTGTCGATGTTGATATCAAGTTCTCACAACCTACTTTTGATGTCTAAATCACTCTTATTATTTCGCCTAAAAAATAAAGGCCATTATTTACCACTATTCTTGCTCGAGTATTATTAAGTATGTTATCCTTTTTTCAAGTTGATGATGTCTAATCTGAGTTGAAGATCGAGAAGATGGATGAGGTCGGATTAGAGGAGTATTAACTACATAGTAACACAAGTGAATTAAGAGTCAGGTGGCGATACCCGAGCTCTGAAGGTTAAGTTAGTATGGTCCGAGCTAAAGAAGGTAATAAATGTAAAGGGAAGCAAAAATTCATATACATGTTACTGAGAACTATCTATAAATAATGGTTAAATAGTATGATGAGAATATCTAATATAGAGATTTGGTGATGTGAGTCTTTGGTAAAATGAGCCTGAATGTAATGGGCCAAAATGATTGGGTATCTACACAAGCGTATTGTTAAATATGTTATTTAAATAAGTATTATGAAAAAAAAGTCACAAAAAAAATTCGTTTTTAAGGAAACACCTACATGATTAAGTAGAGTTTTGTGTTTAAATTTTATTGAGAATGTATGGTTAAGATTATGAAAAAAGTTAAACTATCTAATCCTTGTTATGTAGCCTCACTTAATGAATAAAGAAAGAAGTTAAAGAACTCAAATGAAAATTAATAAACAACTCTTTTTATCATATACTTTTTTGATTAAAATACATTTTTGATCATTGAATTATTTTTCAAATGTCATTTTAATTCTTAATTTATTTTTTGTGTCACTTTAATCATCGAATAATCACTTTGTCCACAAAATCAATCATCCGTAACACAAAAAATAATCACTTAATGAACAATATCTATATTTATTATGAANAGTTGATGATGCTTGATCTGAGTTGAAGTTCGGAAAGATGGATGAAGTTAGACCGGAGGAGTATTAACTACATAGTAACACAAGTGAACTAAGAGTCAGGTGGCGATACCCGAGCTCTGAAGGTTAAGTTAGTATGGTCCGAGCTAAAAAAGGTAATAAATGTAAAGGGAAGCAAAAATTCATATACCTGTTGCTGAGAACTATCTATAAATGAGGGTTAAATGGTATTATGGAAATATCTAATATAGAGATTTGGTGATGTGAGCCTTTGGTAAAATGAGCCTGAATGTAATAGGCCAAAATGATTGGGTATCTACACAAGCGTGTTGTTAAATATGTTATTTAAATAAGTATTATGAAAAAAAAGTCACAAAAAAAATTCATTTTTAAGGAAACACCCACATGATTAAGTAAAGTTTTGTGTTTAAATTTTATTGAGAATGTATGGTTAAGATTGTGAAAAAAAGTTAAACTATCTAATCCTTGTTATGTAGCCTCACTTAATGAATAAAGAAAGAAGTTAAAGAACTCAAATGAAAATTAATAAACAACCCTTTTTATCATATACTTTTTTGATTAAAATACATTTTTCATCATTGAATTATTTTTCAAATGTCATTTTAATTCTTGATTTATTTTTTGTGTCACTTTAATCATCGAATAATCACTTTGTCCACAAAATCAATCATTTGTAACACAAAAAATGATCACTTAATAAACAATATCTATATTTATTATGAAAGTTAAAGTTAGTTTCACCCGAAACAGTATGTGATTGAATGATATTAAAATCATCTTCAACATTTATAAAATTTTATATTTGAATCTAAAGTTATATCCAAAATTCCACACTATTGTATTATAACATCCTCTCATCCTTTATCTTCTTTAATTTATTTCCCTAGCAAAAGCTAAAGTCTTCAATGCAATCATTTTCATTTGTTCAGCACTTGCCGCCTGATAAAATGATAGTAAACAACGAGCATCGGAAAGTTGTGTATACATTGTTGCAGGTGGGTGGTAGTGAAGGGATATGGTAGAAAAATAATAACTCCCTCTTTTCATTTCTTCCCTTTACAGAATGGCAGTTTATAATTATATATGTAGCCAAAAATGTCACACCATTATTGTCCCCACCCCTTCCCTTTTCCCTGCAAAATTTGCTATAGTTTTCTCAGTTTATACTAACTTTTCAGAATCTTTGAGAAGGGAAATGGGGTGCAAAACCTGCAAAGCTACTAAGAAACGAAAACACAATCTGATATTTATCTTTTTAGATTTGGGATATGGGGACCATAGCACCCTTTTTCACATGGGGACCATATTTTAGTATCCTTTTTCCAAATGCCTTTCTAGATTTCAAAGACAAGTTGTTCTTGTAGTTGGTGGTGGATGTGCTGGTTTTAGGAAGTGTGAATTAAGAGAGGTAGAGGTAGATGACTTAAGTAGAGAAACAATATATTCATTATATGTCTCATTCACCTTTTTCTACAACCAATAATCTTAGACACTGAGGGCCCAAAGTATGGAAGGAGATCACATCATGTGGGTCGTCGGTGACTTATTTGCAAGCTCTTACAAGTGCTGTCTTACAAGCATTGTGCCTTTGGTGGGGAGTAACATCAAATACACTTCATATAATTAAGGTGTAAAAAATTTGAATTTAAAAAGTTTAAATAAGTTTAATGGAGATTTTATGATACTATACGTGTATGTTATATTACATTGACATGATAAACATACATAATTTTTATATTTTATTTGATATAAAATTAATTTATTTTATTTTTTTAAACAAACTTAAAAATAATTAATTTGTACACATGCTATTCACACATTAATTATTTTTATATAGTATGACATACAACAAAATATTTAAGAAATCTAGTAAGTTTAATTATATTTAAATGTTATCATATTCATAAAATAATACCTGCAAAAGATGTAATAAGGGACATCACAATAGGGACATCAAATGATTGAATAAAGATGCCCATAAATGTTTTAGAATAAATTGCATTTGCCTTGTGGATTTATGGGTTCAATATTCTCACTCATATATGTAACTTTTTTAATACTACTATTGAACTGATTAAGTTGTATTTTTACAATGTACATATTGTCATTCAAATTAGACATCAATCCTTATAAAATAGGAATCACAAGCATTTCACAAAAAAAGCTATTTTAGTAAGAAGTCTGTAAAAGAGAGTAAAAAGGAAAAATATATATTTATAATGAAATTAGGGTTCATAGAATTAAATATAACCAAAATTACCTTATTCTAAAGTTAGAACATAAGTCCCAAGTCTCAGCGAGTACTTACAATGATATTTACAAATTATTTATAAAAAAAAAGACTTTTTTATAATAAAATTTAAATCTAAAATTTATAAATAATTTAATCATTACCAATTAAATCAACTCGAGTATTGCCTTTTTGGTTTGCATCCTAAAAGGAAAATGTAATAAAGCGGGTAATTAAGCACTGTGGGCTAACCTGGCCCTTCATTGTTGAAGGCTTGAAGCCTGTCAAGTGGATGGTGGGCCCACAGTTTGCACGCGGTTGAAAATACAAGGTCAAACATCTTTGGTCATTCACACGTTCGGATCATTAAATCGACGGCGTTGAGGCTGAGGATGACTTACCCAACAGACTCTGTTTTTGCCTACATTCTAAAATCTTCATGTTTTATTCCAACGTTTATTAAATAAATTTAAATAACCTCAAATTTTGTTTCTTTTATTTTTTCTTATATGAAATCTCAANCAGATAACAGTAGAATAAATTTTTATTTTTTGGTCAAGATAACTTTCAAAACCCAAAGAAAATTCTCAATTTGGGCCGGGAAGATGAATACAGTTTTCTTGACGAATGCATGCTTCTTCATTGAAGTCACATAATTAACATAGTCAATATTCAATAAACAGATAAAACGATTTTGTTATTTGTTCAGACAAAAGTAGAATTAATTTTTATTTTTTGGTCAAGATAACTTTCAAAACCTTAATAAAATTCTCAATTGGGGCAGGGAAGATGAATGGAGATTTCTTGACGAATGTATGTTTCTTCATTGAAGTCACATAATTAACATAGTCAATATTCAATAAACAGATAAAATGATTTTGTTATTTGTTCAGACAACAGAAGAATAAATTTTTATTTTTTTGGTCAGCATAAAAGTACTTCTCATCTTGAATCGTGAGATTCGTTAATTTTTTTAGGAAATAAGATTATAGTATTTGGGATTATATTATAAGTTATAATCTTGGATGCAGTGTTGTAGTTGTTTATCAATGTATCAAATGTTATAACACTGAAATTATTTTAAGAACTTATAAGTTATGTGTTTAAATTTAAAATCGTTATTGAAAATAAAAAAAANAAAAAAAACATTGTAATATTTAACTCACTAATCAAAAAATAGAATGATATATATGAAATTCCTATAAGTGAAAATTACAGCAACCAAAATTAACACCTCCAAAAATTAATTCAATATGCAATGAGTATGAGGGCAAGGCTAGCATATCATCGCCAATGACCCACCGACAGAAGTACTGCCTTTCTGTTTTCTATTATGACTGATTTTAATTTGGTGGGACTTCTTCTTATGATGACCAAACACCTTCACTATCATCATGGATGCATTGCTCAAGATCATAACCCAAAGTACTAATATATTCTAGAATCTAAACCCTAATAATAAACATGCATTTATTTTAGAGAATCTAAATTTGAAGTCAAAGAGTTATATATATAATGCATATTTTGAAGACAAATCTTGTGATTTGCATTGTGTTTATAATTTGCAAGGACAATACCCTTTCCATCTACCACTTCTTTTGGCTTTTGCATCCCAATAATTCACATTATAAAAGTGACACAGTTTCTGCATGTTGGAAAGGGAAGAGATATATAAAACAAGACAACTTTACAATTAAATTACAAAATTGATATTTGATGTGCTCCTTTCCTCCACATAGTGTCGGTCTCGTAAAGTGTTTGTCAAAAAGGAAAAAGGATATGGCATGAAAGCACAACCATTTATTGCTTGCTGTATTTTAGCAAGGTCTAATCTAATGTAAGTTGCATTAAACATTAGTTATAAGTTATAACTAGTTGCAAACTCGTGCAGCGTACAAACAGCTAAAATAGAAGGAGAGAAGATCTATAAAAAAAGAGAAGAGAAACAGACAAAATAGAAGAAGGCAGGAGTGAGTACATTGACTTTAAATAGCCATACTCATAAAAAAATATTTTTTTATTAATTTAATATAGTGATTGTCTTTGTATAACTCATTTTTTAAAAAAAAAAAATAAGAGAGAGATAGCCAATTTTTTTTTTTAATTGTGAAAAAGGGACACGAAATGATTGAAATTCATCATTTTTAATGTGGAAATTGATTAATTTTAATTTAAATCTACCATGTTTGAATCTCATAAGAACTATTTTTTGGGTCTTTTAATCTCATTAGAACTCTTTTGAAGCCTAAAGACTAATAAGGAACTGTTGAAAACCCAAGAAGAAAATGAACCTTCTATTTTTAAATGACTCAATATAATATGCACTCAAAGTTAGTAGGCTAGCTGATTTTTATTAATTTTTTAACCTAACAAATTAATTAATATTATGATATGATCTTTTGATGCATCTTTCATGCTCACTGCATCAACTAGGTGCTTCTCACCCTCATATTATATGCATTAGTTGAACTGTTATATAATCACTTTGTCTCTTCTGCCATTTAAGAAAATAATATATTATCCTTTTATGATTATGAAGAAGAAACTAAACCTTTAGAAAGCAAAATATTGACTTCTCAGAAAAGAAAATTAAGTAAATGAATTATAGGGAAAAATGAATGTAATAGGGACAATAAAAAAACAGATACGAAAATATTTAATAGTAAATTATTATTAAATCATTCAAATAAAAATAAATTTAGGTAGGTCACTCAAAAAAAAAAAAAATAGCTAAGTCACAATTATTATTAACTTTGTAATTTTCCTTTTGTCAAAGAATGATCATAATATTTTAATCAGTGGTTATTATGTGTTTTTTTAATGGTTATTGTATATAAATTAGTGGTTATTTTATATATGTCAATAAGATCATTAATAAAAATAATTTAAAAAGTTAATAATAATTATAAAAATATTATTTTTGAGTAATTTACATAATTTTTTTTTTATTTGAATAACTTAACGATAATTTACTTACTAGTTAAATTAAGCACATGCTGAGTTAAAAACAAAAAGTAATTTTATTAAATATACGAGGTAGTTTCTTCTTGTCATGATGCCAAAAAAGACAATCTTTTTGCAATGGAAAAACAAAGGAGTAAGCGAGGAACACGAGTGAAAAAAATGTGCCGAGTGAGGGCAGATTTGTCTTTTCAATCTTCAATGTACTTTTCACTCGTTCATTTTGAAAGTAGCGACAAAAGACAGCAAATACCTGAAGAATATGACCCTTTTTTTAATGTCGAAAATTAATGTAGTAATCAATAATTAATTAAAACATAATCATAATTTCACGGTTAGAATCTCATTCTTCTCGGTGATTAAGATGCAATCACACGCAATTCATTCGCTTACTTGAAGATACTGTTACCTAATTAGCTTCCTCCATTCTAAGTTACCAAAAGTAGAGATTTATCAAAAGCAGAAAACTCGTACTTTTCTGCTCATTCTGCGTCCTTGTCCTTTTTACAGTTGCTGAGTCACTGGCTCACATTGTGTCAGGGACAATGTTGCAGAATATAATGCCAACAACCCATCAGAGAGAGAGGAGATTATGGGTTTTCGTCTGAGAGATAGCGAGAAAATGAGGTAAAATGGAAGGTTGCCGGCTGCTGATGAAGATCCCATTTTCAGATTCCATGCTTCTGAGATATAGTTGATGGAAATTGGACTGAAAAATTATTGCTTTTGCTGTTTTCTTCAGACCCATTTGCTTTGAGTTTGATGATATGGTGTTACTTTGAGTGGTGGCTGTGGTTGCTGATTAGTACTCACCGTCAAGTTTCAGTGTTTTGGTAAGTTCTGGATCTTGTAACTCTTGAAAGATTAGCTTTTGCAGAGTGCCAGAGTTTTATTAATGTTTCTGCTCATGAACAGTGATTTATGTGACTTCTAGTGTCACTATTTCCTTGCTTTTTGGTGCCCATCTTCGTTTTCTTACACTTTCTGTCTTCTTCTTTGCCCCTTCCAAGTTTATGAAGTCGTGCTTTTGCATTGGATGATACCAATGTTCAATGTTGGGGTTCCTTTACTGATGAGCCTTTTGTTTTGACCATTTGGTGTATGTGATTTTTGCCCTTCACCTTCAGGATCTAATGTTTGCTCATAGAAATTGTCCTTGCTAGAGGGTAAACTTTTAGCAAGTTAGGTGATCAATACATTTTTTGGGGTTGTCGTTGGATATTGGGAACCCAGTTTTGCATTTGGGGTTTTTTATCTGATAAAATTTATTATAATGGAGGATAGACCCTTAACCACCCATCTTATATTTCATGATATGTTCTTGCCAGGTAGTTCAAATATGTATTTTTTTCACTAATTTTAGTTCCACTTTTCTCTACAGTTGCCCCTGATTTGGAATTTTGGAGCTGAAGTTCAATACGCTGAGATACCGGATCTGTGTGCAATTGGGCAGGTAATGCAGCATCAATGTTGAAGGAGTTTGTAGCTTTTTTATGCCATTGGAGTAGACCTGGATTTCTTATGAATCTGAAACTATTCTTATTAATTATACTAAGTTTACATTTCATTTGATTTTAGGTACAAATAGAAGAGATGCGGACCTTATAAGTCTCAAATTAGAACAGCATTGGTGGTGGAAATCCATAAACTCATACTCTGGCCTGGATCGATTATCAGGCTTTTGCCAAGTCAAAACCAGCCGTGCTGCTGTTATTTGCTGGAGTCATGGCAACATTGTTACATTCTGAGTCCAGGCGCTTATATTCTTGGTGGTGGGATAGCCACATTAGCCCAAAGAATTCGAAATGGCTTCAGGAAAACCTTACAGGTGTGACTTTTTCCTTTATGTGTCTACCATTGTTTTCTGAGGAATCTGAATCTATTGCTTGGAGCTATTGTTACCTTATATGCTTTGCATTAGTTTTGCCGTTGTAAAGGAGATACTGAGATAATAGAACCTTTGCTGCATCATTTGAAGCCATTTTGCCACGTTAACAGGCTACAGATAGAGAGCCCTATAAATTTTATGTTGGTAGCTTTCACTTGAATGGAGAATTTGAGACCACAATGGTAGTCCAGACACTGGTTACTCCATGCAGTCTAACTTATGGTCCATTTCTTATGACGGATTTCATCTAAATACAATCATTGATTCAAGTGAAATTCATAAAAAGTATTACATGGGAGTGATTATACATTTTTCTGTACTCGGCACCATTTCCTGAATCGGAATGTCATGTTAGTATGTGATTGGTTGGCTGCAACTTATTGAAACATTCTAGAAGCTTCAATTATGCTCAAGTGTGAAGATAAAGAATAGCTGTAATAGTGCCATGGAAATATTCCTCTGACTTCAGCAGTTTGCTGGTAATCTTTTCACCAAAAAGCCGGATTATTGGTGGTGATTGCTTTCTAGCTGTAATTTTTTGGTAGATTTCACATGAATAAAAGTTTGTACTGACAAATTGGAGTACTGCACTGGTTGATTGTGGTTTTGACATATTGCTTATTGTAATATTTTTGCAAATTTTACCTCGCATCAGAGTTTTTCTGTTTCACAAGCTTAGCATAATCAAATCTCACTTAGCATCTTCTATCCCATCCTCTCCAGCTATCCTTGACTCCTAATATCATATTGGTACTTGAACTCCTCACTCTTTTGAGACTAAGTGGGGCTGAGCCATCAACTACATTGCTGGAAGATATATATACTCTGCATAGTGATGCTTGGATGCTAACAAAAAATCATGAAGTTAAAGTACATATATCTTTTTATACTAAACATTATTAGCAGCACAGAGATTGAGGCTGAAGTTATATTTGACATCATTTCATTGTCTGAGTATGGTTATTGATTTTTTTTAATAGTTTTTTTTGAAAGAAAATATAAAGTGAATAAATGGAATTCTAGACCAACAATATGAGATCCAGTGTGCTTCTAAAACTCCTTTTATGAAACTGAAAATAAAGCAAGAATACATAAAGTATTGAAACACACCAAAATGAAGAAATACTTATCATGGATGCATTCAAGTATAACTGAAAAATGCTGTAGGTCTAGATATATGTTTTTCACAACATAAGAAGGCCAATTAGAGGAATGGCACTTTAATATGCATATAATTATTTTTATCTAAAAAAAACTCACTCAGAACTCCTCTTGAAGCTGAAGTTAGTTTCTGTTGCTTATTGTTTCTTTGATTCATCTTTTACGTGCAGTCTTCAATTGACGTTAGATGTGACGTAGGATCAGTTTTCATTGACTGTAATGTAGAAATTACTTGGAAATGGACCTAAATTCTTGTTTGAATACAAACTTAAAATTGATTGACTATATATGCTTGAGGAAAAATGTTTGCCATATAGAAGAATAAATTCATTGGCTGATTTTGGACCATAATTTGGTTGTTTGTTTTTTCTCCTTTTGGCCTTACATGCTTCAGTTGTTTAATCCATAAACTTTTAACTGACTTTCTTAAGTGTATATGCAGACATGGATGCCAAAGTCAAAGCAATGATCAAGCTCATTGAAGAGGATGCAGATTCATTTGCAAGGAGGGCAGAAATGTACTATAAGAAGCGCCCAGAACTCATGAAATTGGTTGAGGAGTTCTACCGAGCATATCGTGCATTAGCAGAGAGGTATGATCATGCAACCGTGGAGCTACGCCAAGCCCATCGAACCATGGCAGAAGCATTTCCCAACATGCTGGCTGATGACTCACCATCTAGTTATTCAGGTCCTGAGGCTGAACCACACACACCAGAAGTGCCTCATCCAATTCATGCATTCTTGGAGGCAGATGACTTACAGAAGGATGGACTTGGACTCTCTTCAGTGCACAATACTTACAGAAAGAATGGAGGGAATTCAGAAGAATCCGACTTTGTTATAGCTAAAAGGGGTCTAAAGCAGCTTAATGAGATTTTTGGGTTCCCTCAGTTATCAGCTGAAAAGCAGAATCTCAAGACACAGACCCATT
The DNA here is from genome assembly GCA_003255065.1 of Cercis canadensis. NCBI lineage: Eukaryota > Viridiplantae > Streptophyta > Magnoliopsida > Fabales > Fabaceae > Cercis > Cercis canadensis. Next base: position 305,544 of record QAOA01008374.1, read on the forward strand.
CTGAGTCTGAGCATGCAGGGAAAGCTGAAAGTGAAGTTCAAACCTTAAAGAAATCCCTTGGTAAAATCCAATCTGAGAAAGATGCTATCCTTCTTCAGTATCGGAGGAGCTTGGAGAAGTTATCTGAAATGGAGACAGATCTTAATAATGCACAAAAGGATGCCGGAGGTCTTGATGAACGTGCAAGCAAAGCTGAAATTGAAATCAAAATTTTGAAGGAAGCCCTTGCAGAGCTAAAAGCTGAGAGGGATGCTGGTTTATCTCAGTCCAATCAGTGTCTGGAAAGGATATCTAGCATGGAGAGTATGCTATTTCTGGCCCAGAAGGATGCAAAAGTACTTGATGAGAAAGCTGCTAAAGCCGAAGCTGAATCTGAAAATCTCAAGCAAGAACTTTCCAGATTGGAGGCTGAGAAGGATGCTGTTCTTCTTCAATGTAAAATGTGTCTTGAAAAGATATCTATTTTGGAGTCTAAAATATCTCTAGCTGAGGAGAATTCCAGGATGCTAAATGAACAAGTTGAAAGAGCAGAAATGGAAGTTACAGTGCTGAAGAAACGTTTGGCCGAAGTTAATGAAGAGAAAGAAGATGTAGCTGTCCGTTACAAGCAGTGCTTGGAGACAATAGCTAAAATGCAGAGTGAAATTTTGCTTGTGCAAGAAAATTCTGAACGACTGAGTAGGGAAATTGTGATGGGTGCGGAAAAACTAAAGAGTTCTGAAAAACATTGCAATGTGTTGGAGAGATCAAATCAATCTCTCAAGTTAGAGGCTGACAATCTGGTGCAGAAGATTGCTATAAAAGATCGAGAGCTTTTAGAGAAGCATACTGAGTTAGAGAGGGTTCAGACTCTAATGCAGGAAGAGCATTCTCACTTTCTTCAAATTGAAGCCACTCTCCACACCCTGCAGAAATTGCAGTCTCAATCAGAAGAGGAGCAAAGATCTCTTGCTTTGGAGCTTAAAATTGGCCTTCAGCTGTTGAAAGACTTGGAGCTTTCCAGACAAGGTTTTAAGGAAGAAATGCAACAGATTGCGATAGAAAACAGAACTCTGTATGAACTTAACTCTTCTTCTACTATGTCAATAAAGAATCAACAAATTGAAATCTCTAAATTGAAGGAGATTAAAGAGAAACTTGAACGGGAGGTTGCTCTAAAAGCTGAAGAAAGCAATGCCATCCATCAGGAGATTGACCAAATAAAGGATGAAATCCAGGGCTTGAGTAAGAGATATCAGGCTATGCTGGAGCAAGTAGAGTCTGTGGGTCTGAGTCCAGAATGTTTCACAACATCTGTGAAGGATCTACAAAATGAAAACTCAAAGCTAAAGGAAGTCTGCAAAATAGAACGAGATGAGAAAGAAGCACTCCGTGAGAAGTCGAAGGATATGGATAACCTGTTGAGAGCAAATGCCTTTATGGAAAATTCCCTGTCAAGATTGAATGATGAGTTGGATGGATTACGAGGTGAAGTGAAGAAATTGCAAGAGTCCTGCCAAGTTCTCCAGGAAGAAAAATCCAGTCTAGTTACTGAGAAAACAACCTTACTTTCACAGTTGCAAATTATCACTGAAAGTATGCAGAAACTGTTGGAGAAGAATGCCTTGCTTGAGAAGTCTCTCTCTGGTGCCAACATTGAGCTTGAAGGTTTGAGGTCTAAATCAAGTAGCTTGGAGGAATTCTGCAAGTTGCTGAATAATGAGAAGTCTAATCTTTTAAATGAAAGAAGCATCCTGTTATCTCAATTGGAAAGTGTTGAAGAGAGGCTGCTAAACCTGGAAAAGCGGTTTACAAAATTAGAAGAGAAATATTCTGACATGGAGAAGGACAAAGAGATCACAGTCAATCAAGTAGAAGAACTCAGAGCTTCACTTTTGTCAGAAAAAGATAAGCATGAAAGTCATAAAACTTCAAGTGAGGGCCGATTGGTGAATTTGGAGAATCTTGTTCATCTGCTGCAGGAAGAACGTCAGTTGGGGAAGATAGAATTTGAAGAAGAACTTGAGAAAGCTGTAAATGCTCAAGTTGAGATATTCATTTTGCAGAGGTTTATAGAAGATTTGGAGCAGAAGAACTTGGGCTTATTAATTGAATGTCAAAAACATGTTGAGGCTTCCAAATTTTCTGATAAAGTTATCTCTGAGTTGGAAAGTGAAAACCTTGAGCAGCAGATGGAAGAAGAGTTCTTATTGGATGAAATTAAAAAATTGAGAATGGGGATTCATCAAGTGTATGGTGCTCTTCAGATTGATCCAGATAGGGGGCATGGCAAAGGGGTCAATCAAGAAGAAATGTCTATGCCACATATTCTGGATAATATTCAGGGTTTGAAAGGATCTCTAATGAAAAACAAAGAGAAGAAGCAGCAGCTACTTGTTGAGAATTCTGTCCTTTTAACTTTACTTTGGCAACTACAATCTGACGGAGCAGAACTTGAGTCAAAGAAGAACATTGTGGAGCAGGAGTTCGAGATCATGAGAGAGCAGCATGCAATGATGCAGAAAGATAAGCTTGAACTTCTGGAGATGAACAGGCAACTGAGATTGAAAGTGATTGAGGGAGAGGAAAAGGAGAATTTATTAAAGTCTGAGTCGGAGAATCTGCATGTGGAGTTGGTAGATTTGGAAGGAGAAAATCTAGTGCTGCAGGAAGAAAACTACAAGGTGCTTGAGGAGAAAAATTCATTGCTTAAGAGTGTTTTGGATCTCAAAGATGCAAAGTCTGCTGCTGAAGATGAGAACAGTGTAATCCTTCACGAGGCACTGGCTCTAAGAAACCTCAGTTTGGTTTATGAGAGCTTTATCACCGAGAAAGCCTTGGAACAGAAAGCGCTTGCTGAACATCTCAGTATTCTTCACCATATGAACAGTGACCTCAAGCAGGAGATTGGAGTGTTGAGGGAGAAGTGTGAGGTAAAAGAAGCAGAGAATGTATATCTGAATGAATTAGTTGAGAGGATGAACAGAGAGTTGGAGAAAGCCAAAAATGTAAATGATCATTTAAGTAATCAAATTGCAATAACAGAAGATCTCCTTAAGAAGAAAGAAGCAGAGCTATTCGAAATGGAGCAAAGGCTAAAGGCAGCAGAGACATTGAATGTGGAGTTTTGCAAAAATGTTGGAGAACTGAAGACAGAATGCCATGAATCAAGACTGGTCAAAGAAAATCTAAAGAGACAGATTAGTGAACTATCAGAAGATTGCATGAATCAGAAAAAAGAAATTGAACACCTCAATGAAACAAATAGAAGATTTTTGTCTGAGATTGGATTATTACGTGAAGAAATTGAGCAACAGAGACTTAGGGAAAAAAATTTGAATTCAGAGCTGCTAGAGAAAACCAATGAATCTGAAATCTGGGAGGCTGAGGCTGCGACATTCTATTTTGATCTCCAGATATCATCTGTTAGTGAAGCTTTATTTGAAAGTAAGGTCAATGAACTTACTGGAGTTTGTGCTAGCCTCAAAGATGAGAATGCTGCAAAAAGCTTTGAGATTGAACAGATGAGAGAAAGAGTCAATATACTGGAAAATTTAATTGGAGGACTTAAGGGGCAGTTGTCTGCATATATTCCAGTCATAACTTCTTTGAAAGAGGATTTTTCATCTTTAGAGCATACTGCCCTTCTTCAGTCCAATAAAGCCTCCGCTGTAAACAATGGAGAACAAACGGTGGTATTTTCTACCCTTTTTCCCCCCCTTGATATCTGTCTTTTGTTTCTCCTTTCATTTTTATATGTCAACAGAGAAGAGTTTATGCAGTTTGCTGGTACATACTACTTATCCTTGTTTATCATGATTGTTTGTCCAGGATGCAGTAATTGAGACTTGTCTTCAAGAAGATAGCTGTCAAAACTTAAAAGAAAGTGAAAATACTGTGATACCAGAAGGGGTTTCAGATTTGCTGAACATGCAGACAAGAATTAGAGAAGTTGAAAAGGTAATGGTGGAAGAAATTGAAAGACGTGTTAGAGAGGAAAATCTAACTGCCAACAATCAAGTAGCAGCTCTAACGGAAGTTACTGACGGTTCAAATTTGAAAGTTGCCCCATATCCAGAAAATGACATCAGAAAAGTAGAAATGGAACTCAAGGATGAGATCACTTGCAATCTCAAGTTACAGAAAATAAAATCTGTAAATGGGTCATTGATGAAAGACATTCCACTTGATCAAGTCTCAGATAGTCCAGCCTTTAAGAATTGCAAGAGACAGAAAGGTGGGACTGATGGTGATCAGATGCTTGAGTTATGGGAAGCTGCTGAGCAGGACTGCTGCGATGATTCAATGCTTAGTGAGTCGAAGAGACGGGGTTCGGCTCCTATGGAGGATGTTATTACATGCCATCAGTCAGATAACTCGCGAAAATGCCAAAATTCCTCTTCAGAATTGGAGGTTGAAAAGGAATTGGGCGTTGACAAACTTGAGTTGTCAAAAACCATAAGAGAGAGAATTCAAGATGGCAAGAGGAGAAAGATCTTGGAGAGGCTTGCTTCTGATGCTCAGAAACTGACCATTCTTAAGATGACCGTGGAAGATTTGAAGAAGAAAACGGAGACAAATAAAAGAAGCAAGAAGAGCGATGACATTGAATTTGAAACAGTCAAAAGACAAATAAAAGAAGCTGAGGAAGCTGTTGTGCAACTAGTGGATATTAATGATCAGGTGACAAAGGATCTGGAAGAGAGCCCCTCATCTTTAGACAGGGAGACTTTGGTGGGGTTGGAGAAAGGTAGACACATTCACAGGAAGAGATTAATGGAGCAGGCTCGAAGAGGTTCTGAACAGATAGGAAGATTGCAGTTTGAGTTACAGAACATCCAATTTGTGTTGCTGAAATTGGCTGATGAGAAGAAAAGCAATGGGAAAAACAGATTTTCTGTACGAACTGGTGTTTTGCTGAGGGACTTTCTTCACAGTGGCAAGAGAAGTAGCAAAAGGCGCACTAAAATGTGTTTTTGTGGATGTTCAAGGCCTTCAACTAATGAGGAATAAGGTAGAGAATTTAGAGGCAGTGTGTTGTAACTTGTAATTACCTAATTGCACTCTTTTGACCCTAGTCTTTTGGAATTCCTCAGCTTATATGTGGTAATTTGAGTCTAATAGCAAAAAATTTGAGTGTGATCACGTGAATTTAGATGAAGCCATTTGTGCACTTTGAACATCAGTTTTGTGTAGATAGTATTTACTCAAATTAAGTAACACACTTTACGCTAGCACTTTTCACGCTCTTCATTGGTAGATGCATCTAAATCAATTAATCCACTTTGAATCCCTGCTCAAGTTATGGGTGCATGCAACAAGACCTTCTCTGATATATTTCAGACACGCAAGTTTGGTGAAGCACACTGATTTGGCTAGAATATATTGAGGTTTTTTTTTATATACTTTTCGTATTTATGTAGTATGTCATATCATATGAAAATAGTCAATGTATGAATGATATGTGTATAAGTCAACTGTTTTTAAGTTTTAGATGATATAACAGAAGGTGATAATGTGTATATATACCATATAATTGAAAAATGCTCATTCCTATGTAACGTGATCATGATTGTGAAGTGTCCTGCAGGTGATTGAGTCATTTGGTGAATACAACTTGCCTAGATGATGTTTAGTGACTAACTATGGAGTTTTTTTGGTTTACATAGTGTACCGCTTAAATTATATCTTGGAGGATTCTATGCAACCTTGATTTTCCAGTTGAGTTGTCACAACATAAGTCAAAAGTTTAAGTTGTGAATTGTGATACATGAACTCATATGGAATCAGTTGAAGAGAAGAAGTAAGAAGCAAGAAACATAAGCGAAGGTGATGGGATGTTTCTTTATTTTTATAAATAAATAAAAATAATAAATTTTAGGCAACTTTGTTTGATTTTTTAAGTCAAATTGGGTTGAGTTGAATGAAATGTTGAAGGGGTGAGTGAAGTAAGAAAGTTGAAGGGAAAAGAAAGCGAGTTGGTCAATGGTATCGTGGACTCGCCGCCGACACACCCAGCTTCCAGACTTTTCCTCCTTGTTCTAGGACTCGGTCTTGTGGTAACACCACCTTAAATACATCCTCCTCCTCAATCTCTTGTCATTCATTCCAGTAATTAACATCTTCCTTCCTACACTTGTTATACCCACATCCATCACAGACCATGTTGATGTCAATGTTCAGTTCCTTCGATGCCCTGTGCCGTGAATTATCCTACGCCCAGAAGCCCAGCTTCTCCATCAAAGATGAAAATCCCAAGCCCAAGAGTACTACAGAACTGGTTGAGAAAGAGAAGAAGAAACTCAAGGATCCCAATCCTAGTTCCAGTTCAAGTTCATCACCGTCCAAGCCAAATCGCCCTCAAATTAGGGCCAGGTTTGCGCCCGAGTTTGATGGCCTCCACTGCTTCGAATCAATAATACCTTATTGAATTCCCATTCTATTCTACCTCTGAGCTGTATATATAATTTAATTTTGAATTTAATTATTCTTTCAATTTTGTCAAATCGAATCCTACTCTTTATCTTCTTGCACAAGTAAGTAATTTTTATTTTTCTTCTTCTGCTCGATTTGCCTGGACGCCGCCAAAGAATTAAGAATTGGAAATTGAATGAACAACGTAAAAAGAAAGGGAGAATATGGAATCCAGTATCTGCAGCTGCAAGGAAACACTCTGACAATGAATTCATGACCAATTTAGAAAGCAATACAAAAAATTTACAAACTATAAAACTTGATCCACTTAAGATTATTTATATTTGTTACACACAAAAAATAAAGGGATTGTAATCAATTAATTTTTCAAAAGTGTCCCACATCACTATAATTTGGACATGGTGTACTGTATGAAGCTCAATCAATGTTTTTTGGGGACTAAAGAATAAGATGATAAATATATAAAACCTGTTCAGCCATATTCAAAGATAAAAAATGCTCAATAATTTAGTAAAACATACAAACTAAGGAATAAAAGCAAAAGAAAATTTTAATTATCTTAAAATAGTATAATTTACTTTTGATCTACTCATAGTGTTAAGCTCCCTTTTAGATTAACAACTTATTTAAGCACTTCTATAAGAAGGTCTTTTGTGAAATTTTTATATTATAAGCTCCTTTTAAATTAAGTTATTTAATGTTTGGATACATACTTAAAAGTGCTTTTAAAAGTTGGGTTTTAAAGGTAAGAGNAAAGTTAGGTTTTAAAGGTAAGAGATAAAAGGTTGGATTTTTATAGAATTTTTAATATTAATAGGATATAATTATCCTAAAAGTTTTAGAAACAGCTTGAAAGTCATAAAGAAAATAAGTTTTGGTATGAGACTTTTCTAGGAAGCCTTAAAAAAATGACTTCATAAAATAAGCTAATTAAAAATAACTTTTTGAGGGTTAATAAGTTACTTATATAAGTTGATCCAAACATCATCTTTCTTACATAAAAGCACTTATACCATTAGAAAAACTCTAATAAGCTATAAGCTATAAGTTATGCTATCCAAACAAGGCCTAAATAGTATTATACAATTAGTGAGCCATCTATCATCGTGTATGAAAAAAGCTATATAGAAACTATTTGCTGTGAATAAAAAATATTGGTTAAGATAGTGGTCAAATTTAAACTAATGAAATTGTGCTCAATTATTTTCTTGAATTCAATTCATTAACATTTGGTATGAGTTATTTTTTAAATTTTTTCTACAAACTTTTAGAATATGAGCTCGTATATTTAAAAAATAGTGAGCACTAAACTACCATTTTCTTATGTCATTCCCTCCTAAAAATAAAAGGTTTTGGTAAATTATAAAAGAAAACAAAGGATATGAGAAAAAGACAAAAAAAAAAAAAATGGAGAGGTGAAGGAGCAGGAAACTTAAAAGCGAAGGATTGGATTGCTATTAGCATATGATAGTGTGAAACACAGGATAAGAAAAGTGGTTAGTTATGGGCTAATTTGGATTGGGTTTTTGTCTTTGTTGGCTAGCTCCTGGAAACACTTGGCCACTTTGTGGGATCAATTGCAAGTTGCAACTCAATTATTTATAGTCAACCAAGGCGGCCAGCACTCATATCCACTAACTACTTGGTCCCCTCTCCAGTTATATCTTATCTCTAGGCAACTTCTTATACATAGTTTTTCAGCACATAATGATTAAGGCTCACAAGTTTTTCCCAAGTGACCTGCTTTCTTTTGTTCTATCTCAGCAAGATTTTAGATTCTTCCCAACCAAAAAGTACCCTTCATGGAGGCAACTATTTCTTCCAAATCAGATGCCAAAGAAGAGAGTTTTGATTTATCACAGATCTCTCTTCGACCAAGCGATCTTTCCGATCTAGATGATTTCATGGAGTGGGCTACTGATGAAAAAGTGACCAAGTTTTGCACTTGGGAACCTTACACCAGCAAAGAGGCTGGCATAGACTTCATCAACAAAATACCCAGCACATTTTCATGGTACAGATCAATTTTCCATGACAATCATGCAATTGGGTCTGTTTCTGTGTGCCTGTGTCCAGGCAGCGATAAATTCAGGGCCAAAACTGCTGAGATTGGCTATATTTTGAAGTCCAGATACTGGGGTAAAGGGATTGCTACCCATGTTGTGAAAGAAGTGGGTAAGATTATATTTAATGAGTACCCAGAATTGGAGAGGCTTGAAGCTCTGACTGATTTGGAGAATGTGGGCTCTCAAAGGGTGCTGGAGAAAGCTGGTTTCCAGAAGGAAGGAGTTCTGAGGAAGTATATGTTTATTAAGGGAAAAAGCAGAGATGTCGTCATCTTTAGTCTTCTTCCAACTGATCTCCAAACTTGATTTGCTTGTTTGAAGCTTATGAATTGTTAAACTGTTTTGCAATCTGAAAACTATGGATGAATGGAATAGATGCTGATAACTTCTAAGCAATCTTAAGCAGTCATCGGCCTTTGGCTTTGACATAATTGTTCTGCTTCTGGTTGTATATGCAAAAGGATAACATAAGTTCCGCAACTCTAAGATGCGTAGTCTATCCTAGTCTTCTAAGCTTCCAAAGTAGTTTAGATGAGATTACTCAAAAGCAGCTACTAGTATAGTGGTATAAATAGGTGCATCTAAGAGTTGTGCACTTAATATTACTCTACGCCCAAAAAAGAACTGTAAGCTTCTTTTGGTTAGCAATAAAACCCATAGTGAAGGTGCAGCCCCTTGATTTGTTCACTACAGCTATGACAATCCTCGAACTCTCTAACGAAGAAATGCTGTAATCACAAAGGAAACAGAAACAAGAAACGAGAAACGAGAAACAGAATAGGCGAGCGTAGCTTATACTAATTGAGGTTGAAGAGGTTTTGCTTTTGGGTTATGCAATGGAGGAAGACATAATAAGGCTAATTACTGGAGTTATGCACATTTGCAAGAATAAGAGCAGTTATGCACATTCTGAGAGATAGAAAAACTTGTTTTTTTTTCTTCTTTTATCATTTTAAATAAATGCTCATTTGACATTAAGGACGTACTGGTTTAGAGAACATGCAAATAGAGACCAGAGAGATTATAAAACCCCCACCTCATCTCTCTAAATTTGTTCTAAAACATGTACTTGCCCTTACTAAAGTAATGATCAAGAGTTTATAATTTGCAAGAGATTAAAGAACAAACTTTAGGCCATAATGTAACAAAAAGAATTTACTGACTAGCAAATATTATGAAAAATTGTCTCATTATTTTTCTCCCAATTATACAAATACCAGAGAGAAGTCTTTTCCATGATGTCACCCAAGAGCACCATTACCATTGTGGACAATTCCTGCCGTGCAGGACCCACCACAAGGTGGGGAGGAAGTTGTAACTTGACAAATTGACCAAAATAATACATATTTACAAATTATTTACGTAAAATGGGTCTTCAAACTATTTATTTAAAATGACAATTTCAAATATTTTTTTTATTTTTTTATACGTAAAGAACAACATATTATAAGACATGTAAAGATAAAACGTATTCATTGTTTAAAAAAATAAATCCATTATAGCATATAAAGCGTGACCGCTTTCCTTGTATATTCTATTAGAACACGCTTTATGGCTTGAAACAAACTTTAGGCCAAGTATAAGTTGTTAAGAAGGTAAGCACAGTATTGACCAAATCCTTTTGCCCCTTTAAATGTGACCCTTTGGAGAAATTGAGCTCTCAATAAAGCTTATTTCTTTCCTAGATTTACGATTTCTTTCATAGATGTTATATTTATCTGTAGCTTATTCTTCCTTGTGTATAAAAAATACTTAAATATTTAAAACTACACATTTTAAATAAATAATTTAAAAACTACCTCTTTTACATAAATAATTTACAAATATATATTATTTAAGTCAATTTGCCTTGTAACTTCTTACAAATTGTGATTAATTGAGATTAGCCAAACTATATCAACATAACAATATAAGCATGCGAAGCTACTCATGAGGGTCTGAAGGGAATCAAAATAGATTGAGAGCTCAAAATTGTGTTTCTCAGTGTCAACAAAATTGGTGCACTCCGCTTAGATAAAAACATTGAACTGAAGTTTAATTTAAACTAAATTTCAGTAAAGAAAACAAAGTAGCAGAACTCCTAAAACAAACTATAAATGCATGATGACTTGATCAAGCTCCAACAACTTCGGTGGTTGCCTCGGGCACTATTTCATCTGCAGGTCTGTCTACCTTCTGACCAACATCTTCCGAATAATCACCATGAACCTACAGGGTCAAACAGCAAAGAAATCAGATTTGTCCAGTGATCAAGTTTCCAGCTGTTTACATTGGAAAGAAAATAGAGGTTTTAACCCTAAGGCATTTCTTGTGAATTATTGTTTCCAAATACGTAGGGCGCTTTAAGAATTCAGAAGGGTCGTTGAAACCCCAAAGAGAGACTGACTAAATAACCACCATTTATATTCAGGCAAACATTATCACGAATGTCATTTCAAACATTTTCAACAACTACGAGAATGGTAAAAAGGAAAAGAAATTTTGAATCAGAGACATACCTCCATCAGTTTTCCAAGATCAAACTTGGGAGCTTTCAAGATCTTGACTTTCCTAATGTACACATTTTGTAGAGGGTAAATGCTGGATGTAGCCTTCTCAATCTCTTTTCCAATCATCTCAGGAATGAACTTGCGGACCAACTCTTTCAAATCACAGGCTGTAGCCTGGTTAGTCATGATCTCCTTCATCTTCCTGCGGATCTGAAAGATAAAGGGTGTTTTAAACATGTAATTTTCTAGCAGAGAACACAACAGAAAGACTCACCCAGAAAATTGAGATAAGACAAACACAAGATAAAACCCAATTACAAACTGCCAAGTTCAGCAACCAACCTGTTGATTTGGATGACAATTCAAATCAAAAGTAACAAGTGATGATACCATTTAGTTCACATCAAATAATTTTCTGTCATTGTTTCCAAGGTACTTCATAATGTAACATCCAACCAGAAACATCTTCAACATACCATGATTTGTCTAATGCAGTACTGAGGTAAACTTATATATTGAAAACAAACCATTGTTTGCATATAACATGGTAGCAAATATACCTGTCTAATCTGGCTTGTTTGTGCATAACAGGTCCTCTTCACCTGGTTTGCACGTCTCTTAGTAAACCCAATGCAGAACATCCTCAATGTGTAGTTATCAGTAGTCTTCACATCCACATGGGCTTCTATTAAAGTTTGCCATTTCCGCACCAATGACCTCAACTTGTCAGTTGTAAAATTCATTCCCTAGTGATTACAAGAGAAAGTTTTACTTAGATAATAATCATCTAAGACATCAAATTATAGCATGAGCAAAAGAAGTTTCAGTCATCTGTCATACCCAGAAATTTGTCAGCACATTCCTCCCTTGGACATCCTCAGCTCTCAACCTAATCTTCCTGAATGCATGATCCTCATCATTACCTTGAAGATCAGCCAGCGAGATCTCAAAAACTCTATGTTTCAGCCCTTCTGAAGCAATCTGTTATTTACAACAACCATAATCTATATAAGCATGCCCAAGCCTCAACATGACAATAAAAGTAAGCATTATAATCAACACTGACAATAAAACCAACGTACAATTGAATAACATCAGAACACTGACAACAGAATCAATCAATAATTGAATAATATCAACACACGAACAAGTGAAAGGGTATTAGACAACCAACATGAATTAATAGACGTACTACATAATCAAATACATGGCATACATGGAGAATTAAAAGTAAAACAGAGCTCCTAAAAATTGGAAGAAATGAGATCCTCTCAGCAACCTCTGAGAAGCTTAAAAATCCCTTTTTTCCTATAGCCCGAGTAATCAAAATACAGACTTTAACTCAACATTCATACTTCAAATATCATATGAAGATTTGAGCAAGAATGTAATCCCAAACGTCTGAACTAATTGGATTACTTAATAAAAGCAAAAAAATTCAGTCATTGATCAAATATAGCCAACCAAAAAATAAATAACGCCCCATATAGAATTCTAGCACATATTTGCACATATCTACGTAGATCCAATTGAACAATGATTTAACTATAACGAAAGCATAGTCCAACCAAACCCAAATTTCACAACTTTATATATGTCCAAGCTATACAAACAAAATGATCATAAAAATGACACAACATAGAAACATTAAAACATAAAAATTATCATAGAAAACTTGAATTGTTTCTGGGTTTTATAGATTCAAATAAGAATTCCCATTTCTCCCTTCAGACCAAATGCAGCATGAAAGAAAGAAAAAAAGGTGAAAAAAATAAAACTTTGGAGAACAACGAAATTACCTTGGTCCCCTGAGTACGAGTGACAAGGGTCTTGCCCACATTTTTGACTTGGAAGACAGAAGGGGCTTTGATATCGTACCAGTCCTTCTTGGCAAAGGGATCAGCACTGAGAACCAGATAAACGAAAAGAGAGTTGAATAAAGAGAAAAAGGGAGGGTGCAAAGGGAGAAACTTTGAAGATTATGGAAAAAAGGGATACTTACGCCTTCTTCTTGCCACCCTTCTTTCCCTTGGAAATCCTCTTGTTCTTTCCGACGGCCATTGCTGAAGTTGCAGATAATGGGAGCTTCTTCTCTCCTCTGCAGCTGACGGCCGAAAGAGCAATGAGCAGAGAGAACCCTACGGGAGTGGCCCCGTTTATATAGCTCTTTTTATTTGGTCACTAAAACTCTCGCCATAGTGGGCTGCCCGCCAACGCGTAGGGTTTCTGAGAAAATTTTAAGACCCTTAATGGGCCAATTATTTTGGGTCTTCTTCCTAGATGGGCCATCTTGGTCTTCACCTTAGATGGGCCTGGGTTTGGGATTTACCCGAGGCCATAAGAAATTTCTTTATTAGCAATAAAATAAAAAAATTTCTTATTTTTTTGCTTTTTGATTTTCTTGTCATTCTATTATGCTTGTGTGGAAGAGGTCAAAGATAAAGTAGAGGGAATGATAGAAAGAATAAAAATTAGGGATCATAATTAATCTCATAAATTAAGGGAACTTTAAATACTAGAAATAAGAACTAAATTTTTTCACATGGTATTTGGATTAGCTACCAAAATAATAAATTTGATTGTTAAGGAATTTTTTTTTTTTCAAAAANAATGAAATTTTTTTTTTTTCAAAAAAAACCTGTCTTAAAATTTTCACAATTTGTATTGAAAAGTAATCTAAACACATTCCAATCAAATTAGATTCTCTTAAAAAAAAAGAGTCAGAAATTGGATGATGTGCTAGTTTTTTTTTTTTTTGGAGCCAAGCTACATTGCTCCTTTGGGGACCACAGCCTTCCAAAATTTTGAAAATTCAAAAAGTTCTTCTTATATTTTAAGGGTATTTTAGCAAAATATATAGCCCTCTAAGAATTTGATTCCTACCTTGGTCTCCGGTGCTAATGTTTGTTGTATGTGCAATAAAATTTGTATATTGTCAAAATATTCACAACTAAATATTGACATAATAAATTAAAATTATGAATTTAAGAGCGAGGAGTTTGAATAATTTGTAATAAATCAAAGATTTAAACGTGTTGTAATGTAAAAAAAAAAAAAAACCTAGTAATATTCTTCCATTTATTCTTTTTTTTTTAAAAAAAAAAAAGAGAAAAGACATAAAGAAACGTAAAAAAAAGGTTAACCCATGCTTGTTAAGATGTTTATTCCTTCTGGTTTCTCTGCTCTTACAATATTTTGCTCCTTATCTCTGGTGTTGTAATAATGGCATATTTACTTGTTTTTTTCATCATAAGCTTTAACAACACACTAATTGCTCTCATACCGAAGCACCCACTGTTTGGCGTATGTCTCAAGTAAAACCCATTATTCTTTGCTTTGTCTTCTGCAAAATTATTTCACCAAGATTATGATGAAGCAGAAGATTATATTATTTGTGTTATATATATATAGTTGACCCGCATGTTTGTCGGTAGGGTTCACTACACAGTTAATTAAGGGCATATATNGGGTTCACTACACAGTTAGTTAAGGGCATATATATACTCTCAAGTAGTATTTTCTGGTATGAAATTTTCAATTTGACTAAATCAATTATATATTTTTAACTAAGCAACTCAATCTTCATCCTTCTTCTTAAATTTCAATGATTTTTCTACCAACCCAAAGGAAGACTATTGAATGTTGTAAAGAATGTTAGAAATTAATCTCATTGTCACATATTTTAATGAAAAACAAATGATTTGTTGACCTTGGAAAAAGGCATGGTATATATATTATATTTGTTTAAATAGCAATGTGCAGCAAGTTTCATGTCTAAAATCATTGATTTTACCCACTTTAAATCTTTTCTACTCCTTCATGTTTACCACTTAAACACTATTCAAAAAGGTTACAAGCTAGAGTAACTTGTCTTTGTTCTATAAACTTTTAAGCCATATAAGTTACCAATGAAATTTGGGCATAGTAGTATAATCCTAATTGGTGTACCAATTGAAAACATGCTTAAGATGAACAGTCTTGACTTTTGAGGAGTGATAGAGTAGGCCGATAGAAATTTTGAGACCCAAAAAGAAGCATACAAATTATAAATAAGATAAATGATAAGTTTACATAACTTAAAAGAGGTGTAATCAAACACAATATTGCATATCTAAGGTGGTTGTCTAGTTTAAGTTTTGATAAATATAGCAAAATTAAGATGTTAAGTCATGATGTGTTCTAGTGAAGAGTTAGAATTTTTATGTTATTATGTTACAAAAATAAAATAAAATAAATAAAAAAGTTAAATTTTATATATTACTATATGTAAATGTATAGAGGTGTAGATATATAATTAATTAGATATATTAGTCATGACAACAAGTGTTCTCAAGCTAAGTTTCCATTAAGTATGAACACTAATGTGAGAAATATAGAAACACTAATTTATCTCAGTTTATCAAATAAATTTTAAGTGATCAAATTCTATCACCATAATTTGTGAAATATTGTGATAAAAAATTGATGTATAGAAAATAACTCCAAAAAATAGATGTAAACAAATGATCAAATGACAACTAACTCTAACTATATAATTTGTGGCTTCTGTATATATCTGCAGAAGACAAAAAAAAAACAGAGGAGGCAAAAACTTTGTCATCATGGATGATGGTAGTACACCTCTGGGGGAGGTGGAGGACAAGGCGAAGGAGGTGGTGGTGGACAAGGCGAAGGAGGAGGTGGTGGTGGTGGAGGTGGCGGCGGCGGCGGAGGTGGTGGTGGTGGTGGTGGTGGAGGCGGTGGTGGAGGAGGAGGTGGTGGCGGCGGTGGATTTGTCCGTGAGCAGCCAAAGGCACTACAATCAACAGGGTGTGCATAAAAAGCAGCACATTCCTCATGTGACCTTTGCGATGGCCTATATGGAATACAATTCTTCCGGTCATCTTTGTCCGGCAACTTGAGACACACCGGGGATTCGCTACAGAAGTAGTTAAATGAATATGTGAAGTTCTCCAACCTAGGCAACGAGCATATACTCTCAGGAATCACCCCTGAAAATTTGTTATGCGCCACATTCAACTGTTCCAAGCTCTTCATTCTTCCCATAGACTCAGGTAATGAACCAACCAACTCGTTAAAGCTCACATCAAACACTGTAACTTTGTCCAATTTCCCTATCTCCGAAGGCAAGCAACCCGTTAGGCCACTATTTGTGATTATAATCTCATTAAGGGTATCCTTCATTTTCTCCAAACTTGAAGGAAGACAACCCTTAAGGTCATTATTTGCAAACACCACAACAGAAACGGTAGAGTTACCAAAATTTTCAGGCAAAGAGAATTGGAACTTGTTGTTGTTAATGAAGAGAGCATCGAGTTTAAGATCGAAAAGGCGCGAAGGAACATCACCCTTAAACTCATTGAACCTGATATCCAAGAACTTTAGTGATGGAAGACAAAGAAGAACAGAAGGGAATGAGCCTGAGAATTGGTTATTACTTATATCAAGCTCATGAAGAAGGTGAAGATAGCGAAAGCTTTCGGGGAGGGAACCGCAGAAACGGTTGGAGTTTATGTGGAAAAGGGCGAGGTCAGTTAAGAGGCCAAGCTCTTGTGGTAAAGAACCAGCTATGTTGGCATGGTTTAGGTCTATTCCTGCAACTGTGTAGATGTAAGGCTTATCTGGGGCTGGTGCACAGTAGATTCCGGTGTAGTTGCACACGTTGTAGCCGCACCAATTGGAGGTGAAATCGTTGGGATCTGAAGTGAATGTGAGCTTCCATACTTGGAGGGCTATGTAAGCTTTTTGCAGCCTTGGGTTTAACAGGATTTGGGAAATTTCAGATTGGTCTGAGGGGTTGATGGAGAACAGAATGAGAAAGAGGATAATGACCCAGAAATAGGATGGTAGAGTAAGATAAGGGTGTTGTAATTTGGGGGAATGAGAAGCCATTATCAAGAGCTTGGTTTTCTGATTTTATGTGATGGGGAGATGAGGTTTATATAAAAGGGTTGGAGGGAGAAAGTCTTGAAATTCTAATTAGTCTAGTTATTAAAACAAGTAATGGGTAATTTCAAGTTGACTAAGTTAATGTATGACCTAATTAAGCTGATTTAAATGAGTAAACTTTCTTTGGGAAAGTAAAAGTGAATTATAGTATTGTTTGGTGACTGAAATACCTTTCTGCTTTGTATATATATAATTTCACTTTTGGCCTCAGTACTGGTTAATTTACATTTGAATTTAGCTTCTGTATATGATAGACATTCTTTTCTATCAATTTTTTTGCTGTTTTCTTCTTGTTTTGTTTTATTGATTCCTTTTGTGGGTTCAACTTATCTGAAACGTAAGAAACACAAGCCCGTGAGTAAGCAACCCCACTGATCATGAGTCATGTCATTCAGCAGCTTCGACGCTATCCCCAATCATTTCTCTTTTTCTCCCTTTCTTATTCTTTTTATGAAACAATTAGCTAGTTTTAAATTGCAACCTAGCTAAACCTTAATAAATTTAGTCATTAATTATACTAATCGTAGAAACTTTATATATATTTTTTACTATTATTTTTGGTCAGTATTGGCTTTTTTAACAAATCATTTTAATTAATTATAAAATAATTGTCAACTGTGATGCTATTCTAACTAGTTTATGTTCTTGGTATGAAAATGTGATCATATTTTTTATTTCTATATACTTTATTTTGATAATCATATGCAAAATACTCATGGCAATGAACTGGCATGCAATGGTAAAGATAGGATTGCTGATGTTGTTTACTTGTAGATGGTTGGAAGGAAATTGGTGGCTGATCTCACCAAAAACGCGGTTTTAACCATATTTGCTTTATTTATACAAACTTTATCCCTTTTTTCTAACTTAGAATGTATACAGTATAATAACAAAAGTCTTGGAGTGCAGGATTGTATAAAACTAGCATATTTCCTGCATGGAATGCAAATATGTATAGGAAAATGAAGGAATTTCAATGGGATTTTATTAAACTAACAAACTGCGCAACTGGTATTATATAATCCAAGGCAATTGTTCTGCTACTGTCCTTAAGATGTTTATTTATTTATTTCCTTTGATCACACCATGGCTATATATATTCTCCGTTGCATTATTATAACTACAAAAGAAAAAAAAAAAAAAAAGCCACATGCATTGACCAAGCAAATGATGATCATGATCGAGTTTAATTCGCTGGGGAGAGCAATAATTGATAATTCGTTGTTGTTATATATTAGGAACTCTTTTTTCTTGGCTGAGTAAGAAGTATAAGGAATTGATAGACGTAAGAACTCAATGAAATGACTCGTACCACCAAAACAAAATTGAAACGATCGATTGGTTGCATTTGCATTGCCTTGATTTTGAGCCAAAAGAAAGCTTGTCATTTGTCACATGTACCAAAAGTCAATGATGCTTTTGTTGTGTTTTAAATCATAAGAGCCTGAGAAATAAATTACAGCTATTTGAGACATATTTAGGAAGCATATATAACATAAACATTATATGTTCATCAATTCCATGTGTCCCTACTGCAAGTATCTTTCAGTCTATTCCTTTCTTCCTCTAGCAGTGTCTCATAAAAGAGCAGTTCCTATGTCAATTCCCTAGTTAATTGAATTTGATCACTTTCTGTAATTAAGGAAGCATAAATAGAATTGTCATTGACTAAAAGCTTGGTAGAATTTTAATCTTTTCTTTCATATGGTGAAATGTAACCATTGGTGATTGTTAAAGTAAAACATGGCTTAAATTTTACAAGAAAGATGCATGAAAGACAAGCATGCTCGCCTGAGCCTATGAAGTTTAGAAATAGTCTTCATTTGGTGGTATTCATCTTTTTCGTAAGTCAACATTTGATGGCTTTAACTTTGTCAAAATCGGTGGCTTTAATGTCAAAAATTGAAGACTTGCAAGTTCAGTGGCATTTAATGCTAGACGGTGACATTTATTTCGGAGTTGCATGAAACTTATAAAAGGAGGCTTAAGGCTTCAGATAGAAACATCCTGAGAAGAGTGAGGAGTAAAAGAATAACATTAGTGAGCTCTTTGTAAGTGCAAGATACTTATGAGCTTTCTTTTGAGTGTTTCTTTTATATTATGAGGCTTTTGGGTGTAATTGGGTTATTGAGTTTTGAGAGTTTTACTCATTTTGTATCTTCATACTCCTATAGTGAATTACACATCTTATCATCTTTCGTGGATGTAGGCAAATTGCCGAACCACGTAAATATTGTGTGTTCAATTTATCTCTATCACTACTCATTTATTTGTTCATTGCGTACTTTGTCATAACATACTAGTATCAGAGCTTATACCGTATATTTATGTGAGTATTATTCATCCATTCAGTACTATTCACATACACAGTACTGTTCACAGTTACCATGTCGACAAAGTTTGATATTGAGAAATTTGACGGTAGTAAAAGCTTTGCCATATGGCAAGTTTGTATGATTGCCGTTCTTACACAATAAGAAGTTCATAAGGCGATCGAGGAGAGACCATCAGACGTGCTAGATGACAGATGGAAAGAGTTAGATGACAAAGCCCGTACCACAATCCAATTGTGTTTAACAGATGAAGTCCTAAGAGAAGTTATTTCAGAGAAAATTGTTGCCTCTCTTTGGGTCAAGTTGGAAAGTCGCTATATGACAAAATCTTTGACTAACCGACTTAGCCTCAAGTAGCTTCTTTATCTTCTCCGTATGCAAGAAGGCTCATCCATCTCATCACATATTGCGGAGTTCAGTTCCATAATTACTTACGTGGAACGGGTTGATGTAAAGATCGAGGATGAAGACCAAGCCTTGATGTTTTTGTGTTCTCTACCTATGTTATGTAGACATTTTAGAGACACAATGATTTATGGAAGAGATTCCATTTCAATTGATGATGTCAAAACAAATTTACTCAGCAGGGAGAAAATTGACAAAGGGCTTACATCAACCAGCGGTTCAGATCAAAACGTTGGTTTGTTCGTGGAAAGAGGAAGATCAACAAAAAAAAGTTCTTCAAGCAACATAAGCAAAAGTAAGGGAAGATCAAAATCCCATCATAAATTCTATAATTATTGCAAGAAAAGGGGACATGTTATTGCTGATTGTTTCAAGTTGAAAAATAAAGAAACAAGGAACACTACTCAACCTGCCCAAACTGATGTAGTAGAAAATGATACTGGCAATTTACTTTGTGCCACTGTTGGTTGAGAAAGATTCACAGAAGGTTGGATTCTTGACACTGCAGCTTCATATCATATGACTTCCAATAGGGAGTGGTTCTCCACATATGCTATCACCAATATTGTTGTATTGATGGGGAATGACCATGCATGTAAAGTTGTTGGAATTGGCACCATCAAGATCAAGATGCATGATGGCGTTATCAGAACTTTATCTGATGTCCGTCATATTCCAGATCTAAAGAAAAATCTTATTTCTCTCGACACCCTTGAAAATAATGGGTGCAAGCTTTCTGCTAAAGGTGGAGTTTTCAAGGTTAGCAAAGGTGCTCTACTACTCATGAAAGGTACCAGATTTAACACCTTTTATTTCTTACAAGGTTCTACAATCACCAGCTCTATTGTTGTTTCCACAACCATGTTTAATTTTGACATCACAAAATCATGGCACATGAGATTAGGCCATATGAGTGATCAAGGAATGACCGCACTAAGTAAAAGAGGACTCTTGTGTGGCTAGCATACTAGTACCATGGACTTTTGTGAACATTGTATTTTTTGGAAGCAAGAGGGACTTAGTTTTAGCACTGCTATTCATCGAACCAAAGACATTCTTGATTACATCCATTATAACCTTTGGGGGCCTTCTCAAATTCCTTCTAAAGGTATTGGTGCACGTTATATGCTTACCTTTATTGATGACTTCTCTAGAAAAGTCTGGGTTTACTTCTTAAAACACAAGAATGATGTGTTTGAGACCTTTAAGCAATGGAAAACATTGCTAGAAAAGTAAATAGGAAAATAGGTCAAGGGGCTCAGAACTGACAATGGCCTCGAATTTTGTAAGTCCAAGTTTAAAGATTATTGTAAAGCTAAGGGCATTGCAAGCCACCACACAATGGTTCATACTCCACAACAAAATGGAGTTATTGAACGCATGAACAAGACATTAATAGAAAAAAGCGAGATGCTTGCTATCAAATGCAAGTCTTGGCAAGGAGTTCTGGGCAAAAGCTGTTAATCCAGCATGCTAGTTGGTGAATTGATCTCTCACAACCATTGAATATAAAACTCCATAAGAGGTTTGGGCTGGTAAACTTGCTAATTATTCTATTTTTAAGAATTTTAGGTTGTCCTACCTATGCTTATGTGAATGTAGGAAAGCTAGAACCAAGAGCAAAGAAATGCATATTTCTTGGTTATGCTTCTAGCATGAAAGGATACAGATTGTGGTGTCTTGAATCTTCAAAATTTCTTATTAGCAGAGATGTTACCTTTGATGAATTTGCTATGCTACATCTAAAGAAGGCTACTTCTACCTCCAATGATGTTGTTCAACATAATTCTAGCAAGAAGGTGGAGCTCGAAATTCCTAGTCCTCAAAATTCTGAATCTACTTCAGCTCAATTACCATCACCTGCTGAAGAAGATGTTGTTCCTGAACAACCACAATATTCCATAGCCAAAGACAGACCTAGACGATCTAACGCTTGAGCAAATTCAAAATACATTGGCTATACTAGTGTTGCTTATGCTCTAGCTACAACCGAAGACATTGAGCGTTGTGATCCAAACACTTATTCATAAGCTATTTCTTCAGCTAATTCTTCAAAATGGTTGGTAGCCATGAATGAATCAATTGAGTCTCTTCATAAAAATTAGACTTACGAGCTAGTAAAACCACCTAAAGGAAAGAAGATCGTTGATTACAAATGGGTCTTCAAGAAAAAGGAAGGCACCTCAAGTGAAGAAGATGCTAAATGCAAGGCATGACTAGTTGCAAAGGGGTTTAGTCAAGTACAAGGCATTGATTTTAATGATATATTTTTCCCTGTTGTTAAACATAATTCTATTCGTGCATTGCTTGCTTTAATTGCTATGCAAGAATTGGAGTTAGAGCAGCTTGATGTTAAGACAGCTTTTTTGCATGGTGATTTAAAAGAACAAATTTATATGCATAAGCCTGAAGGTTTTGAGATTGAAGGCAAAAAATATCATGTTTGCCTGTTAACGAAGTCTCTATATGGCTTGAAGCAATCTGCTAAGCAATGATATAAGAAATTTGACTCATTTATGGGAACACTTAAATTCTCAAGGTCCAAGTATGATAGTTGTGCTTATTTTAAGAAGCTCCCAGATAATTCTTTCATTTATCTTCTACTATATGTTAATTGCAGCAACTGATATGTTAGAAATCAATAAGTTGAAAGTAGAATTGAGTTTTGAATTTGAAATGAAAGATTAAGGTGCAACAAAGAAAATTCTTGGAATGGAAATCACAAGGGATAGAACAACAAAGAAATTATATATTTCTTAAGAAAAGTTTACTAAAAAGATCCTGAATTGTTTTGGCATGAAAAATGTCAAACCTGTTTCCACTTCACTTACTGCTCATTTCAAATTGTCTGTTGCATTATGTCCTCAAACAGAAAAAGAAGCAGGATATATGTCACGTGTTCTGTATTCCAGTGCAGTTGGTAGCATCATATATTTGATGGTCTACACTTGCCCTGACAGTCTTACCGGTTATTGCTCCAGTCCCGAACAAGGATTAGTCTCATATTCAAAGGATGTGGGGATATCCTAGGTGTAGACCAAAAAAAGAAAAAATTATGCACTTGTGCACTTATGTACAAATATTTATATATTGAACTAATCGAACATATATAATTCTACTGAATCTTCATAAGATTGTGCTGAAATTTCAATATGACAACTCAGTGGTGCACATTAATATAGATTAGGTTTAATTTTCAAACCTTATGCAGTATGCATAAAACATGGGCTACTTTTATACATACGTAGTTACATGTGTGGTAAGACTCACGTCTAAGCAATAATTTCAACTGACTTAACACTAACTTATTAACATATATAGTGCAAATGCAAGGTCACGTATTATATTTAGTTCATATAAAAAAAAATTATTCTTGATTAAGATGTATCACACATGCCTTTTCTTGTTTCACTCTTACAATCTAGTAAAACAGATTCCGCTTAACTATCAAGATCATGTGTTTGTTACAACTCAAAGTAAGAAGGTAAAAAACTGAGAATGTGAAGAATTTAGAACACATATTACTTCACACTTGTTTGGTATAAAAGAATAAGAAATAATTAATGATTAGATATATTTTACTTTCAATTTCACTCTCTACTAAGCACTAACGAGTGAAGTACATTATTAATGTTCTTCTGGAAAAATGGTACCAGAACTGTTCGACTTCTACAATGTCATGTTAACCCATGATTGGAAACCTCTCATTTCTAACAACACTTGAAGCGGTGCAGTTTTATGTACTGTTAGGTTAGAAGTTCCATCCATAAATAAAGTATGAAGAAAGGAGAGCCAATATATAAAGATAACCACGTTTAGTGACAAGTTAGCAGAAACGTAGATATCATACAAAGACTGGGCAACATAACCACGTTTAGTGACAAGTTAGCAGAAACGTAGATATCATACAAAGACTGGGCAACATTTCTAAGTATAATTAATTAATTAACTACTAAAGCATAACCACGTTTAGTGACAATCTAGAGAAAATTAAAAAAAGATTACACTAAAAAGTAAAAATCATGATTACTGTAAGCAGTTCTAGAATGTCGGCTTCGCAGAAGTCAAGATACCAAACTCATTAGACTAAAGGCACAAAAACTATTGCAGCAAAAGAAGCACAGAAACTATATATCACATCATTAATAATGTTAATTATTTAGAAACATTGGAAAGTTAAGCTCATGTGGAAAAGGGTTATGAAAGTTCCGATCGGACTTGTATGTAGTTGAAAAGGGTCACATTTTATAATTAACGAATGTCAGAGAGTTTGTGAATTAACTTTTTTGCTTACATGGGATGCAAATTTAAATAATTTTTTTAAAAAAATTAATTTACATATATTTATTTCATGAGCTAAATTTACATATTTGATCGGTTAAGTTATTTTTTTTAAAAAAAAATTATGTGATAACTTTCATTATGTATGGACATTATGTGCAAAAGAAAAAAAAAAGCATTTATATTTAACTCAAAACGTATATTGTTATTTTATAATAAAATATAAATTCATATATATATATATATGAAATTGCTCATGAATGAGGTTTCCATCCAAACAACCTATAAACGGTACCAATTATTTTGGAAGGATATAGTAATGTGACCCATGATAATTTATTTTGGGCCATGTTGTGACATTGGATCTCACATTTCTATCAACTTGAAGATGAACACTGAGCTATGGGCCTATGGCCCAACAAAAAAAATGAACACTAAGCTACCCAATTAATTAGGATTGCATTACTCTCCCTTAGTGGGGGTTTTCAATGTCATTGCAAAAATATTAAAAATTTGAATCATTTAATTTGTGTAAAAATAATTAGTTCTCTCTAAAATATATAAACATCATGGTATAAGAAAACATGAGAGAAAAAATAAATTCAAAAAACAAAGCAGAATAATGATTTTTTTTCGACACAATTAAACTTAAATTTTATCGATTGTTTTAAAATTTGACCCATATTAAGTGACTTAAATTTTTAAAATTTTCACCATAACACAAAATTTGCATTCTAGATTCAGCTAGAACCCCCAATAAAGTGGATAATACTACCCCACTCTTAGTGGGTAGCTTAGTTGTCCCCCAACTTGAAACTTGCAATACTATTAGGCTAGAAGTTCTATTCATGAAGTTTCAAGTGTGAAAAGGGAGGGCCAATATATCAAGCATAAGCACGTTTAGTGACAAGTTATATGATTTAAGGATTTGGATTCAGTCATATTACATAATTGGTGTTGTGGAAATCTAAATCGTACATTTAATTTAAAGTTTATCAAAACTATTGCTCGTGTATTACCATGTAGCATTTTCCCACATTCTTAAATTTCGAATGATTCCTAAATTAATATTTCCATATCTTCATGTAAAATATAGGCTTATTGACAATTTTAATTTTAATGTTTTACTAATTCTTATGAGTCGATCGTGAAATTTTTAAAAGTGAACAATTTAATTTCATATTTTATTAAGTTTAAATGATTTAGTCTATCCATATAACGGTCGTTAAACAACTAAGGAAATATATTAATGTGTTCAAAAAAATAATATTTTTTATTATTAAAATGCCAAATAAGTGTGAAATGGCATCAATTAAGTAATTCATCTCTTTCCTCCCCTCTACTCCACCGAGCCTCCTTGGGAGGCCACCATCAGCATCATCTGGAAAGTCAAATATGTCACCGGCGACTCTGTCTCCGTCACCATAACCGAGTCCGACGCTGATTTCAACCATCTTTTCGGCACCGGTCTCTGCCAAGCAGCTGAACGCTACCATCTAGAAGTTATTAGGGGATGATGGGTTCATTGTTGCTGTGGAAAAAATAAGTGAAGCTTTGAATACATTGGAAGATGGAGTGGAAGGAGGAAAGTCTAAGCAAGAATAGATTACTTTCACCTTCTAGGTCGCCCCGGTTTGAGGTTTATAGTTTTGATAGGATAAGACAGGAGCGTTTTCTCTTGCAGAAAGCAGGCACGGCAATGGAGGAATTGAGATTGGATTGGTGTTGAAGAAAAATGACATAGAAGCTTTAATTTGCTGCTCTTTTTGCTAAGGGTCTTGAATCCATTTCATGCTTTCAAGATTCTTAACTTAATGTGTTGTAAGAGAGTGAGCAACTCTAGTGTTCAATCTAAATTTTATTTACTTTGAAACTAGCCCTCTTTCTATTATCAATAATAATATAAAGAGTAAAAAATTCATTCTACAAAAAATTTTAGTANTTTTTAGTCATTAGAAAATATAGTCACTGATAAATTCATTCTACAAAAAATTTTAGTAACAAATTGGTCTTTGAATTATTATTTCATCGGACAAATTAGTCTTTAAATGTCATTAACAAGACTCTACTAGAGAACTAATTTGTCTGACGGAATACTAATTCAATGACTAATTTGTCACCAAAAGTTTTTGAAGGATAAATTTGTTAGTAGTTATATTTTCTAAGGACTAAAAAAGGGTTTTATTCTGATATAAATCAAAATCTCAGTTTTGATTGAGTCTCATGTTGATCTTCTTGAAATTTTATGTTCAAACTAATTTTTGGATTTGAACTTGTTGCTGCAAGATGTAGTGAAATATGATCCTATTTTTCAAGTTCACTGTCGTAGAATTTATAGCTGAATCAACGACTTCTTGGAGGAGGTATCATCTCTAATTATGCCATTGAAAGACACCAATGTATCACCCTTCTGATCCATGGGGATGGAGAGAAAGAATCGGCTGGAGGAGACGAGGGTAATTTGGGGAAAAAATAAAACCCAACCCTATGTTGCCAGTAAGCCTAAAATATATATCAATCTGTTGTGCGATATGCTTTTACCTTTCAGTATTATTCACTCATCACCTAAAAGCCGAGCCAAATTAGCCTATTTTTATTCTAGCCAACCAAAAGAAAACACAACTCAGCTCTTCTTGGGCTACGGGCTAAAATGGGCTAACTCATTTTTTTTTTTTTACATATTTATATTTTTAATTATGTTAAAATTTAACAAAAGTTTAATTTTTTTTAGTGATTTTAGTTAAATTATTAATGAATTTAATTAAACAAAATAAAATATGAATAAAGTAATAAATAAAATTAAAACAAAGAATCAAACATGTATAAAAAAATGTATGTAAATATAGATTTAAAATAAAGATATCTAATTAACTAAAAAAATTATAATAGTACATCATACTTTAAAGCTTAAAGTTAAAAAATATATATTAATAGAATTTGGTAATCTTTCAAAAAAAATAAAATGGGACAACCAGCCCGAACTTGAATGGGCCACAAGCCAAAACGGGTCGAGCCAAATTGACTCGTTTTTATTCGGGCCAACATTATGGAAACTTAACCCTACTTTTTTACTGGAGAGCCCATCAGGCTTAGTCCATTTCCCCACCTCTACACCCAACTACTTGAGCTTAAACTTTATATTTGTCAATTTCTTAGTTTTTGTGATACTTTAGTGCTACGTTAATTTTTTTTTATTGTTATATAAATAAGTTATTTGTCATGTGAGCATTAAACTAACGGAGTTATAATTAAGGTGACAATAGATATCCAATTAAAAAAATTTTAAATTATAAAAACTCAATATATATATATATATATATATATATTATTTTTTATTTTTTTTATACACGACAATCCAAAATAATTGTCTTAACTCAAGACTCTCAAAAGAAAGTTTCATAAACCCTGCACCCAAAATCGGGTAAAAGGAAAAAAGCGCCAAATATTTGCAGCTGAGTCTCATCGCTTCGAAGAATAATATCAATGGCGGAAACTGAGAGAGGGTCGACTGTCACAGCTTCATCAGAAGGTGGTACCGGTGAAGGGATATCTCTGAAAGATCAGGGTAATGAATTTTTCAAAGCAGGCAAGTATCTCAAAGCAGCTGCACTTTATACTCAAGCCATCAAGCAAGACCCTTCAAACCCCACTCTTTATAGGTACCCTCCTTTCAAATTTTCTATCTTTGGTGAAATTTTCTCTGAGAATCAATTCCTTTGTCACTGTTCTGCTTTTTTGTTTATTTGTTTTGGGATAAATGAACGATTTTGCTTGGTTAATAACCCAGTTCACTTCATTGGATTGATAAATTTCAATTAGTGCTCCTCTTTTCTCTTCGTATTACATTATCTGGATCTGTATTTTAGATTAATTGTCATAAAGTCTGAGTTTTTGTGCCCAAATCTAGATCGTTGGTGGGAATAATTGTTCACATTAACTCTATGGCGGCGCAAGTGTTTGGTTTACTTATATTTTCAACTATGATATAGTTTCAACTTTCAGTACCAGTGTTTAGCTGAGTTTTCAGAATGAGAACCTCTGTTAACATTCAGCTGGACTATGTAGACATTTAGGGCTTAGGTGATGCCTTTACTCAAGTCTCAAAATGCGTATGGCAGCAAAAGATGTTTCTTTTTCAGTACCATTCTTGAACTTTTGTAGGGTGAGAATAAGTCTAACATGCTTTGTTAGCAAGTGAAAGGGGAGTACTATAGCGTGCAAATATATTATCGGTGTGCTGTAGTTCTTAAACTAATGTGGTTTTTGTTTATGATATGTTACTTTTTTTTCCTAGGAAGCCAAGTCCAAATATATATTATCTCCTGCACCATGGGGAGTGTGCCTAACTTGTCATATTAGAAATGATAATTTCTGCATTTTCAGTGTGCTGTAGTACCTTCTAGGTTTGTTAAGGAATTCCCTTAATGTTGTAAATTTTTCTTTTCTGGTGTTGATTGAGGAATTGCTGATCAGGCACATTTTACCATGTTGTAACTCTGCTTGCCATTCTTCTGCGGTTTAGTAGGATAGTTAGCAAAGTCACCTTTGCTTCTTATTTTGGTAGGTTTAGCCTATATTTAAGTTGATGCAATCATGCCATAGTCACTGCTATTCTGATGGAAATTGGTCCTCTGATGGTTGTTCCTCTTATTTTATAACTAATTAACTGTTCATACAAGGACCTCTATCATGTCCCTTGCATTTTTCATTTGTAATTTTTATATTATTGATGATGACATTGTTATCAGTAAATAATCTTGTAGCTTTATTAACCTTTGGATAAGCTCACTCCATTTTGTCACAAGTTGATTTAAGAGTCTTGTGTTGCGCTGTTTATAAAATATAAATCCTGTTTTACACAACTACATGAATAAAAGAAATGCTAATAAGGATTGGTCCACATCATAATCAACTGGCTGTTAACATGAACGCCTCTATTCTGGCTATTGTCTTTTCTCCTTTCATTATCTTCATAATATTTGTATGAAAGTCATTATTATTTATGGAAGTAGCTCATAGCTTTTGGATAAGCGCACACCACCCTGTCAGAAGTCCCATATGAGTAATGTGGTGTATCATGTGTAGTTTCTGTTTCATACATTTGAACATTACTTCAGTAAGATGATAAAATTAATGCAGATAATAGGCCACTGCTAAAAATGATGTCGATACTTTTGATAACAGGTCTGTTCAGAATTGTTATATATTAATGATTGACAGACTGACTCATGGTATTGTCTTTCAGTAATCGTGCTGCAGCATTGCTGCAATTGGATAAGCTTAATAAAGCACTTGATGATGCTGACATGACAATTAAATTAAATCCCCAATGGGAAAAGGTAAATGTCTACTGTGTTTCTTTAATATTAATAGTATCTAGAGCTTGTAATAGATTTTCTAAGTGGCACTGCTTGAATACATTTCAGGGGCACTTCAGAAAAGGGTGCATATTGGAGGCGATGAAACGATATGATGATGTACATATACAAAATTCCTTTCCTATTGTCTTTATTTTGAAGCTGGGTAAACCACTGCACTTTTTGGGTTCTGGTCCTAATGCATCTACCATTCAAAAAATTGTAGGCCTTAGCTGCTTTTCAGGTGGCTTTGCAGTTCAACCCACAAAGTCAAGAAGTATCAAAAAAGATAAAGAAGATAAACCAACTGGTGAGAGATAGAAAGCGAGCTGAGGAAGTGGAGAGCATGAGATCTAATATTGACTTGGCGAAGCATTTAGATATGCTGAAGCCTGAACTGGTTAGTATTATTTGTTGAGGGGAGTCTTTATATTCGGTTTACATTCTCCAGAGTCCTCAATGAAAATGATGTTCTTCTATTGGGTTGATATATTTATATTTCCTTTCTTGGTATTATGGAAACCTGAGGTGTTTTATTTTGCCATCTTCCTTACATTTGTGGTTGCTTGTTATTGAAATGTACAATTTGGATAAGAAATTCTATATCCTCCTGCAATCTTTCTAACATTGTCAAGCGAGGATTGAATTATTCTTCCTCTTGCAGTCTGGGCAGTACGGATCTGAAGAATGCGAGAAAGAGATATTCTCTTTCCTTGTTGAAACCATGGAGACAGCTGTAAAATCTTGGCATGAAACTTCTACAGTGGATGCTAGAGTCTACTTCCTTCTTGATAAGGAAAAGACCCAGATTGATAAGTATGCTCCAATTGTAAATATTGATAAGGTACATCGTTCTTGTTAATTCTCAATATAATCCTTATTGCTGTTTGTTTGGTTTAGTGGTGTTTTCTTTTATGCGTACAGCTTCTTGACTTATTGCCTATTTGTGTGACTTACATAATATGAATGCATGCTTGGCTTTACTCCATCTCTTAGCATATATGATTAATAAGAGTAACTTAAGAAAAAGTTTCTCATCTGATTTGATAGGCCTTCGAATCGCCACACACACATGGCAACTGCTTTTCATTTCTTAGGCAGTATGCTGAGGAATCTTTCTCCAGAGCAGCCTGCTTAGTGGCTCCAAAAAGCATAATTGCTTATCCACAGGTAACTTTTGATTTCTTAATGCATTTTAATATCAGCATGGTTCTTATTCAGAAGAAAAGGTGGCTAGAAGAGAAATACGTAATTGGTTGGCGAAGTCTATTGGAAGTCTTAGTTTATGATGTTGGTTATGTCTTTACCTAAGAAAAGAGAAAAGAGGGGACTCTATTGTAATTTTCTTATCAGAGATTGTTGCTATCAATTACATCTCAATTAGTTATTGGAAAAAGATAAATGGATAGAAATTCCTCAGGACTGATATGGTCTAAGCAGGTGATAGAGTCTGGACTACTAGCTCCATGTGCAGATAAGGTTACAAAATAGTACTTGATGAAGGTTTCATGGTTAAGTCTTTAGTTGCTTAAATTGTTCATAAGTGCTGAGCCGAATCATTTTAGGGTTAGAGACTTCTTATTGTTGTAGGCTTGTGTTACTTTGCTCTCTCTCTTATTCCTCTCTATTTTCTTCCTTCTATTGTTTTGAGCGTAAATGATATCTATGATGGACCTTGTATTCTCTTGAATAATGTACTTAAGGTAATTTTAAATTCTAGTTATATCTAACTATAGATGGGATTATGCATGTAGGCATTTACATTTGTAGTGTGGGGTGGTTTGGGGGAAGGGGTGGGGGGAGTGAAAATGTTTGAGTTGTCACTAATGTATTTTTTCACCCCCAAGATGGTCTAGCTTCTGTCTGTTAGTCTTTTGACCATGGAAAAGCTAGGCCATCTTGTCAATGTTCCCGTTCAGTAGATTAGCTTCCACAAATTGAATTTCATATTTATTTTAGGTTAATTGTGTGGTTGTTGATGGTTCATTCAGTCTAGAAATAGGTCTGATTTATAGCAGAATCTCTTAAAGAACATCATGTGTTTTCAGGTCTGGAAAGGCCAAGGATCAAGGAAGTGGAGGCATGGGCAGAATGATGGTTTCTTTGTTCAATTTGAGTCTCCTTCAGTGCGAAAGCTGTGGTTTATTCCCAGTTCTAATGAAATGGGGCAAACATTATGCAGGTTTAATCTCTCCCACCCTCTTTTGCATGCAATTCATAGTAGCTAATAAGTCATAGTTTTTGTTCTAAATGTTAATTATTAGGGCAAATAAGCTGGAGAGAATTACAATTTTTTTTTAATTTTTGGAGAGGGGAGGGGGAGATGGAGGAGGGCACCAGAGAAATGATATTAAACACCAGTTACTAAATTAAGGGATTTTAAGCACAATTTACTTACACTAGAAGAAGGACCAATATCCTTTTTGAATAGATAGTTCGAAAATTTGGAACATAATTCCTTTGGTCAGGCTTTGTTTGGTTTGGTCAGAAAGTACTAAGTTGCCATAACATGTTACTGTCCCAGAAAATATCCTAGTGACAAAGAATGCTTTAAAACATGGTACAATTGCTATCCATTCATCAAGTTTGCTGATTTAACACTTTTCTTGTTTTGGCCACTTCTTTTTTTTTTTTTTTTCCCTCCCCTTTCTTTCTTTCCCAAGAGGCAGTACAGATGGTATTAATCTTTTCATGAATATGAAGAATATATTCAATAGATTAAAGCTTGTTGGATACATCCTGGCTGCCATACCATTTTAAAGATCCTAGCTTACAAGTACTAAATTACCTTCTAAAATCTTCTGAAAAGTACTACATTCATAGAACACAAGCTTTTATTATTGTGATGCATTCCCAACACATGATGTGAAATATTCCTGTTCCTAACTCATTTTTTCGAATTAATATCACATTGTACACAAGAATAACTTGATGCCTTTTCTCTAAATCAAATTTTCCAATTAATATCAGATATAAATGGTCAATATACATAACCGTCTGGGACAAAATGAAAAATGATTTATTATTTATTTATTTGTTGTATGATCTCATTCTAAGGCACTGAGAGGGCAAAAGGTATAGACATTTCCTCCAAGGAGCTTTAGGTGTTAATGTTAGGGGAGATATTATTCGTGTTACTTTTCTCTAAGTACAAATGTAAGGAGTATGCTACTTTGCCAACATCTGTATTTCTCTTTCTTGCTTTCCATGACCTGTAAAACTGAGAGTTCCTTCCCCTTTCAATGAATAATGTTTGTATCTATTCCTGGCGTGCTCTTAATGATCATGCTCAGTAGGCTGCTTTTTTTCATATAACTTCTCCTTAGCTTTAATAATATAAGAAGTTTGTTGTTAGACAGTTTCGTCATGCGCCATCAGGGACTGTTTGTACTTACCTTTTGGACATATAAATCTTGTTTAAGATATAACATGTAATTTATTTATCATGTTTTCAGGAATCCTGAGGTTTTGGACATTGTTGCTCATGAAGTTCTTCCTCGGGTATTCAAAGAAAAGCTACCCAGTTCTTAGTGCTTTACTATCTGTTGGCTTACGTTTCGGAAGATGAAGATGAGAGGCTCACAGGGAGTGTTGCGTGTCCAAAGAACTAAACACTTCGGGTACCTATGTTTTGTGTTGGCGAGGTAATTTTGAAGTAGGATAAATGCTGGCAAGATGGTGTTTCCTGTGTGAGATCATGAATTTTGAGTTCCTCCTTGAAATTACCCAAGCCTTCTCTACTGGTTGCATTTTGGCAATTTTTTTGTTGTAATGCTTTCTTTTTGTCTATTATGGCTTAATGGTTTTGTTTTGTGCCATACAAATCCTGGCTTAGAACAGATACTGTTAAAGATTAGTTATATGTTCTGTCCCAAACATCATAATATCCAGCTTGTGCTTAATGTTTATGCTGTACATTTTCCATTCTTGCCTCACAATTTCAGTTTGGATAATTTTTCAAATCCATGTCTAATAGCTAAGAGCTTTCTGGAGTGGCTCAGTGAAATACCACCATCTCTATTTCTATAATTTTTTCTTGTAAATTAGACGTTATCCTTAAACTTTGTTGTAGCATGAAGCTGCTTGCTCAACTATGTAGATTTAGATGAGAGAAATTTGGGATTTTTTTTTTTTAATAAGGAGAGAAATTTGGGATGTTGATTTCCTATTGGAGTAATGCTAAATAAACAACCTTTTCAATTATTACTTTGCAACTACACAAATAACTCCATCTGAATTAGACTTTAGTGGCTCTCTCTATCTCTCTCTAGTTACATGATTTAGTTTCTTATTTGTCTAGTTACACAAATAACTCCCAAGATTTTTCATAAACTAGTTGCTTTTTTTTTTTTTTCTTCTGTTAATACAATTTGGCACAACAGACATGTTTATATTTTTTGGTTCCATGACAGATATTTAATTTCAAAACTTCCTGTTAATTATCTGAATTCTTCAGTTTTAGCTTTTTTTTTTTTTATTATTATTATTATTATTTATTTTTTCTGTAAATACCATGTTTAAAGTTTTAATAATCCGAATCCCTTTTCAAATAAAGGCTAAAACCCAAATCAACCTTAGTTTGGGTTGGGTTGCCCCAGTAAGCCCGAATTAAAATTTGACGAATAATCAAACCCGTTTTCATTGAAAGTGGGAAATAGATAAAACATAACATATATTACAATTTATTAAATATTTGGTCAAATATTAAGTTTCAACATTTGTCATCAATTGTCTGGGTGGTGTAGTTGGTTATCACGCTAGTCTCACACACTAGAGGTCCCCAGTTCGAACCTGGGCTCAGACATTTTGTTAGCTCTTTTGCAGAACAAAGAAAGGTAACATAATCAGTAACATAAATTGTTTTTTTGTGCGGCAGAAAAAAAAAAAAACACATACTTGTTTTGGGATTTCTGAAAGATATATCAGTAACAGCTGCTCGATGTTTTATGAATGCATATACTCATTCCTTCTAAATTTCGTTGTTATTTTCTTTTTCTTTTTCTTTTTCTGGCCATGTTCCTTGTGATTGTTTAGAAACTTCTGTTCAACTCATGTGTGTTTTAACAGAAGCTGCACCTGTTAGCCCCAAATTCTGAGACATATGAATAAAATTATACTTGCTACAACTTTCTTTACTATCTCCTCACTTTTCTTCCTCACCTACACTGTTTTTCTACTTTGGTGACAAAAAGATTTCAATTTTAAAATGCAGATAGTTCAGATTAGTTGACTAGTTCTGTTATGACATTAATGTCAACGTAAAATGCTGTTTGATGCTTGTAATCGTTTATGTTTGAAGAGACCAGGACAAACTGTTAGGAAAAATCTCAGTGGATAATGTTTATACACAGATCATTACCAGTTAAACTGTCTTGTCACAAAGTAGTCCACAAACATGGCAGAGAAACAACAGAAAAAAGAGACTCTACATAAGTTGGACTACATACAATCCCTTGTAATGACACTAGAATTGTAAAAGCAGAAAATTTTGTGGGCTATAAAAGGAGACAACAAAAAAATTCAGCTGCCTTCAGCTCTAGAAATTATCCATTATTTGCTTCACTTGCAAAGTAGGTGTCCTGTGTTGTAGCAGAGGGTGCATTTGTCAGTATCTATCTCCATGAGGCTGCAGTTATAAAAAAGCAGTCACAAAACTTAATCAGACTAATAATACTATGCAATTACATATTTGTCAAAGCAAGTAATCTAAAATCTTAAGTTATTAGATGAAGATCGAAGAATAATTTTAAATTAATGTGTACAAAATAACCCTCTCACGAAAAAGTGCTTTGAGCTTGAAGTATGAAAAACTAGCCTCACTACCTTATGGTAAATTTTAATTTAATTTATTTTAGAGAATGGAGGAAGTGAGGATTGAAATCTTAATTCTTACCACTTTGTCATGAAAGCTAGAACCAATCAACCTAGAATGATTTTACTTTATGTCTGCAATCTTATCCTATTATTTTGATTCTTAAATATGATTCCTCTCAATTGTTTCCCTTGTATGATGAATATTTGTGATCTGAGAATGGTAAATACTCACATCATATGCCACAAGAGATGAGCAGTAATTAGTATTAGTGAGGACTGTACTTGTTGAGCCACACTCACTGTCTTTTAGCGAAACTGTGGACCTGTCTAGCTTGATTGACCATGGATATTTGTAGTTTTGAGCAGTGGCACCAACATGAGAAGATGACCTCTGCATCCTCACTGGCCTTGGCACATTTCTTCCTTCCATTGAAGCTCTTCGCCTGCTTAGTTGCCTCTCAAATGAATCTGGCCTTTGCTTTGGTGCACTCTGTGATCTGACTTTGGCCTTTGAGGATTCTGTATTAGCCATGTAATTTGGGAATAATGGATAGTCATAGGACATAGATTCTGTATCAGCGGGTCGAGGGAAAGTGAAAGGAAGCTTTGAATCATCAGGTCTAGACGCTGCAGAGTAGTATTGGGGGCTGCTCTGTGCTGTGCTGAAGGAACACTCCTCAAAATGGCCACTACATGCTCTTGGACTCAACTCTGTCAAAGCTGATGGAGCTGGTGACACCTTGTAGTTTTCTTCCTTTGAATACGAACCATTTGATGAATAATATGTGGAGAATCTGTGCTCAGACCCTTCATGTTGTGCCTGGTTAAAGTTGCTGTTTCTGCTTCTTGAATTGCCTTTTGATTCACAAACATCCATCTCCACAATCTTGATGTTCTCTTCCAACCCTTTGTCCATTTCCTAGACATACAAATACCAGATTGTATTATATCATGGGCCACAAAATGCAATTTTCCCATTAGTTTTGCTCCTTTTTCTGCCAGACTTGGCAATTTCAGGTTTCCAAATTCACCATATTTTTCCTCTAGAATTTGCATGGTAACAAGTTAAAATGAAATTTACGGTTTTTTTCCACTAAATTTTTTTATAGAAGATTTGAAAAGACTATGAAAGCAAACAGAATGTTTGCCATTACTGTGATAAATTCACTTTAATGTTTATGGTAGCAATGAAGGAAATTTAGTCTGCTAAATTTCTTTCAGCCACCAATTTTCTATTTGAAGACATTCAGCAGAAATTATAGAACTTACATTATACATGTGCCTGAAATTGTCCAATGTGGTTTTCTTGTGCGGTGATTGCCTTTGATTAGGCCTTCCATCTGCTGACACCATTCGGATCCTCTGAGCACGAGCTCTGGATTGTGCTGTCACCAAAGCCTGCATGCACCTTAATGTAGCAGTGGCCTGTTTTCTCACCAAGTGACCCCTTACTAGTGCCTGCAACTTCACTAATCCTCTAAGTGCATGCAATGCTTTTCTTGCCTGTTAAAATGCCATCCAAATATTTCACAATTTCATATATGATTGTATTAATTTTGCGTTAAGTTTTTCTGAGTAGATTCTTTTTATGAAAATTCAAAGGTTTCAGTTCACATATTCAAGTGTCAATTCCACAAAACATGAAAGTGGTACTAAATGCCAGCACAACGTAGGAGAATATCATTAAGTGACATACCAAATAAGAACGAAAAACGGATTGAATTTTAATGGCTGCAGCCTCTTCAATGCTTCTAGCTGTGCCTGTGCCATTGGAAGCAGCAGTTAAGCGGATGACAGCAGCTGCAGCCTGTGCCGCGGTCACTGCGGCATCAGTAGCAGCTGCTGTGGCAGCTGCCACAGCCATGGCATGCTTCCTCTGCTCATTCTCAGCATCAGTGACAGATTGCAGTGTCACTGAAGTGGTGACACTTGATTGATCTGTAAAATTCAATTCCTTGGGAGCTGTTGCTGCGGCTGATGATCTCCGAAAACTCCATCTCCTTTTCTCTTTTGGGGTTGTGGAAATTGGAGTAGTTGGATTCTCAATGCCATTTGAAGAATTGATCTGATTCTGATTTGCTGCACATTTTTCCTTGTCTTTCTTCCCAGTCAAGAAGTTCTTAAGCCATTTGCTAGTCTTCCCCATTTCTGTCAAAGACTTCGGAAGCTAACATTGATAGTAGCAAGAATTTAGAAGAAAGCAACATAAAGAAATGTAGATCTCGTCATGTCTATAACAGATAAGTTGCTTTATAAACTATAATGGTCCCCCTTATTTATTAAAAATTGCTAAGTTTTTGACAGCTTAATATCACTGTCTCATTACATTTTTTTTTCTGTACTAACTACAATTTTCAGAGGATGTTTTGGTCTTTGTGTCATGTAATTAGGTAAGCACCTGCTAGTGTAAAAGAAGCAGAGAGGAAGCTCCCTATATAAGCAACTTGCCACCTCCTAGAAGATAAAATGGTATAGATTCCTTGCCTCTGCAATGAAATATGTCTCAGTACCCATGCCGTCCCCACAAATAAATAGCTCTCATCTATGGTTGTGAAGGGTGTTGTGGTAATTTCAGTGTAGGTTAATGTGGAATGGGAAGGATCAGAAACCATGTGAAACTAGGCCAAGAACATGCTGAATCCGTGTAAAATACTTATATTGAGGGTCCTTTTTAGATCAACTATAGAAAATTGGAAGACCTTGTGGGTCTGTGGGATCCACTAGTAGGGGTCCTGTGGATGTACAGGGGCCAATCTCTACCCTTGTAGTTATGACTATGAGTTGAGTGTATCCTAATTTCAGATTCACACTATTATAACTTTCACAATTCACATAAATCTAATTTAACTTAGCTTACTTAGATTACATTTTTCTATGCAAGTGTAATAACATTTGAGCTAGGCATTTCTCTTTCCAATTAGCTTTTGTGGTTTTTTTTCATTAACCTAATCTATGATTGTTCTTATACCAAGACCTTGTAAGAAGTCATCAAATCAAAACTTTCCTTTACATTTCGTAAAACCAAATCAAAACCACCCTTCTGCTAATTGCCACTTGTCTGTGTTGAACAAAATGTGCTAGCAATTTTCTTAGAGATTGGTTAATTAATTAACTTGGAAGAGTGGTTTGCCTATATTTTTATTCTTTTCGTTGTTCATAAGTGTGAATCACATAACAAAAGCCAATCCTTTCCCTTTTACTACGGTGTGCTCAAGAACAGTGCATATGAAAGTATTAGAAATTGGTGATGTATCTAGACATAATGTTTATTCATAAACGTGAATCACATAATAAAACAAAACAAAAAATTGACTAGGTGTGTTTCAGTAAGAGTGCAAACGAAAAGAGTGATTAAATGGGGAAAAAATAGAAAGTTGTAATTAATGGATCTAGAGATAATGCTTATTTATTTGGTGAAGGCTAATCTACTTTTACCTTATCCTACTCTTTATGTGACCTCCTTACTCATGCATGGGATTCAGTGAGAGTTACAATGTGATTTTGGTGTCATTGTAAAAAATCTCGAAAAATAAGTCACCTAGTATGTACCAAGATACACAATTCTTTATAAAATACAATAACATCGTGATATAGGAAAACATGTCAAATTCTATTTTTTTGGTAAGTTTAAGTTTTTTTGGCTAGCACACTTTCCTATATTGTTCCGTTTTTATATTTTATAAAGAATTGTGTCCTAACACATATTGAATAATTCAGTTTTTCTTTTATATCTTTGCAATAACAACAAAATCACACTAACTTTCACTAGGTCCCATGTGAGGGTGAGGAAGATAGCATAAGAGAGTAACATAAGTGAAGGTTGCTTAACAAGCACCTATTTATAAATGTGAATCACATAACAGAAAAACAATCCTTTCACTTTCCTACAACTCTCTCTCTTAAGCATGCTTTGAAAAGAGTGGATCGGGAAGAAATGAAAATTCATAATGTATCTTGACATAATATATATTTTTGATTTATTGTGAGAACATCTAAGCTGTAATGATTGGATCTTCCAGTTGTACAAAATTAATTATCTTTACCAAACAGTGAAAGATGAAGCATTGCATCTTCATTGCCAGGCCCCTACAGATATGACTCCCTCAATATCAGTATATCTCAAGCCATAAAAATTTAAAGCATGACTCAATAACTAGTGGTTGGTTCATCATACACGTAGGCAACTATATATTCTTGATCTTATTCACTTAAAGAAATTCAAATAATGTACTCAAACTAATGAATAATTAACAAAAAGGACCAAGTGTGATGAAACAGTGGTTGCTAATTAACACTAAATTAATAAGGCTAGGCCCCTCTTTCCCATCATGGACTATTGATTTGTATTGTTATAATGTACATATTCTCATAAATAAATAGTTAGTTGGCAGTCACATGGCATGTTTATATCCCCTTCCCCTCTTTGACAAGGTGTTTTGTTGGAGGAAGCACCGCATAGGGATTTGGCCCTTTTCCTTCTCTAGTCCTCTACTTAATTCCTTAATCACCTAATTAATTAGTTCATACTACCAATGTATCACTAATGAGATTCCCCTCTAGCCCTAATCCATGTGTTTTAAAGGAGATTTGATATCTCAAGTAATAATTAATTTCAAAACAATCAAAATATATAGATGAAACAATTAAGAAGTGGATTTCAAAACAATCAAATGTATAAATTGGTTGGGGGGGGGGGGGGTAGTGAATTTCCAAATAAACCTAATTAACAGAGCTTTTTTTGTTTTTTGTTCTCTATAATTTTATGTTCTTCCACTTATTTGAGTATAAATTATTTATAAGAAGATGATGAAGAAGAAGAAACATAAAAAGATTACTAGACATTGGATTAGTGACAAGTTTTTGATTCAAGAGTAGTTGTTCTGTCCACTTATGATTTGGAAGATATGTTTACCATTCAATGAATCCAACCCATTGAAGAACAAAAGAGTGAGGCACTTGATTATATGAGTGATGCATTTCTTTGAAACTTCTTATGCTATAAAATATAAGGGAAAAGTAATAAATTTCTAGACTTAATATAAACATGTAAAGATATGTTTAGAACATCAATATCTAGAATTTGATTATTATGATTTCTGATGCACAATGTCTTCTATTCTAGGTGGGTCCTGTATGAGAGTCCATAGGTTTCTTCTCATGCTTTGACTCATAACTTGAACATGTGGAATACAGTCCACATCCCTTCAAAGACATTGTGTTATTCACGTAATGATTTATCAAAATTAAAATGGAAAAAAAAAAAAGACATGGATTGAACTTTAAAGCCTAACCTTATTGTTTATATGAATTTTTAGAGAATCAAAACAAGGGAAAAGGCAAGTGTTAAAGTACTTAGAGAATCACTTAAACGGTTCAAATCACATGGGGCTCTAAAGGATTATATCGATCTATGCATGTGAGAGATTGCTTGATTGGAGAAAGATCCTGTTAACCTTTTTGTTTGTATTTATGTGTGTGTCTCAAACTATGTTGCCTCAGCACCACATGCTTCAGGAGTTCCCTTTGGATTGCTTTGAGAAAGTACCAAGCAGTGTCTTCGTAGACAAATCATTTGTTCAAAAAGAGAATACATATTTGTACTATAGCCCTCTTTTTTGAACTCACAGCATAGCAATTTCCAGATTAAAAGAAAAAGGTGAATTGAATCCAAAGTAATCATGATTGTCTTCTGGGTTTAAAGCAAAACAAAGATGGAAACTTTGTGTTCTTTCAAAATGGTGAGATGTCAATATCTTAATTCCTTTTCTAACCGCTGCTCTAGGATTTTGTTGGGTTTATTTAATTACTCCACCAGTGACTGCAATATTTCTATTTCAAATATGGGGAAGCAAATTAATTTATGAACCTTTCAAAAAAATTTCATTGAGTAAAGTTCGACACATCATTCTTACACATCCATTTTTTTTTTATTGATGATATCCACGTAAAATCACTACCCCCTGCTACAGTAAGTAGACTAAAATGTCATTGCTCAAGGTATACATTCTCTCTCTCTAACTCACTTAAGAGACTAAACACATTTTACTTCTGGACTTTTTGATGATTACTCTTTCTCTATATACCCGACCTGCTCTCTTCCTCCACTAAGAGAACATTGACTTGAGCGTCGTAAGAGGTGTCAGAGCTTTGGCTCCAGCCTCCTCTGACCATACTTCTCCCTCATGTGCGAGTCCCTTAGATGCTGGTCATCAAGGTCATCAACACTTATCATTATGGATTTAGTTAAATTTATATCTTATAAATATTTAACTAAACTCAATTTTTATTCTAAACTATGTGCTACAGTGATAATAAATATGTGAGTCTAAAAATTTAGAAACATTTCTCACCTACCTAAAGATCCGTACAAGTTTTCTCATCCCTTCACAAATCTCACGCAGCTCGTTTTTGTCTACATCTGAATTTAGTCAGTGAAAGTTGCTGTTGGTGGATGAAATCTCTGTTGAGAGTCTCAATCTTGGCTTAGTTTGTATGTATGTAATAAAAACTATGGATATTTAGTGGTCCATGAAACTATGAAACCTATCTGATGAAGTTGCCAATTACTAGTCAATCTAAATTAAGGAAGCGTTTGGTGTACATATATTTTTACACCGCGGTATGTAGGGATGGCAATGGGGCGGGGATGGGGCGGGGCAAGCAGTCCCTGTCCCCATCCCCGAAAGGCATGGGGATGCCCCATCTCCGGACCTATCCCCGGCGGGGATTTTTCAGCATCCCCATCCCCGCGCCACTAAATCTCATCTGCCCCATGCCCTGCCCTATTTACCCATATAACCATACTTCTTTTAAATATACACAATTTACAAGTTTAATCTATCGATTACGATTTCTAATTAAAATTCAAGTTTAATCGAACAAGATAATATAAATAATGTTCAAATAATATCATCAAGAATTCAATATATCCTCAAGCAACAACAATAACATCAATAATATTCAAACAAAATTATAAAAATTGTTCTTAAACAATTATAAAAGTCAATAAGAAATCATAATAAGTACAAAAGGCTCCAAGCAATTAAAATAAGTACAATTTATGAAGTTTTAATGTTGGTTGAAGTTGAACCACTCTCCATATTCTACAAAACCAACAAAAAAAAAAAAAAAAAAATTTAGGTTTGGGGAAAATAGAACTCAAGGTCGAGGGACTGAGGGAGGAAGGGTCAGGTCAGTGTGTTGGTGATTTAGTGTGGGAAAACCTTAGGCCATAATAACGCCGTTTTGTGAAGAAATTTTTTTAAAAAAATTTATGTAATGTATTATATATATATATATATACAGTGCGGGGTGGGGCAGGGCTTTCCCATCCCCAAACCCGCCCCTATCAAATTACTCATATCCATCTCCATACCCATTTTTCTGCCCCATACCCATACCCGAACGGGTAAAAAAACCGGGGCCCCATTGGGTCTTAGGCAAATTGTCATCCCTAGCGGTATGTAAGATATCCTAATATCTTATATATATATATATACAGTGCGGGGTGGGGCAGGGCTTTCCCATCCCTAAACCCGCCCCTATCAAATTACTCATATCCATCTCCATACCCATTTTTCTGCCCCATACCCATACCCGAACGGGTAAAAAAACCGGGGCCCCATTGGGTCTTAGGCAAATTGTCATCCCTAGCGGTATGTAAGATATCCTAATATCTTATATCCTCTCATTTAATATATGCTAACATCATGAGAATATAAAATACATGAAATCTAAATTTTCACATTTTTGAATATTTTATGTATATTTTTTTGAATAATTTTTATTGTTATACCAAACTGAAAGATCTTATATTTTAAGTAATTGATATCATGGTATATATATCACATACTTATAAAAAACAATTGGTGTGCCAAACATCTCATAAGGTTCCTCAAACAGCATCTAGATCACATTGATGGTTGTGTAGAAACTTTTGCAGCAAAACCAAGTCCATTAATCTATAACCATGGCCTACCAAAGTTAGTGGTCCTGTGAAATGGGACTCCCTAACTTTCATTTTCTTCATGGCTCAGCAACAACCATCACAATCAAACAGTTAAATTAATTATCTGTACATCACAGCACAACTAGATTGGTTCCCATTTCTGTGTATATATTGATGTCATGGAATTTATACATCAGAAGAGGCAGCTCCAAGCACAACTAAAATAGGGCCTCAAATTTATATGGTACCGTTTCTTGGCTTCCATTTTTATTTTGTGTTGGCATCTTATGGCATATCTCGTACAAGGCCACCATTGAGTTTTCGTTCTCATTGTCCAATCCACATGTTTGCAACATTAATACGTTGGTGTCTAGCTCATGTGCTTGCTCTACTTTTGTCGTAAACTCACAATGTGCCTCTTTAAGTCAATCAAAATAATACTTGCAAAAACATTTGTGAAGTGATTGAACTAAACTTTTATTTTAGTTCCTCTGCAGAATTTAAAACCTTCAAAGATTTTCAGATTCTATTGCCCAAGGGTTGCATGCCAAAGTTCCAAGGTGTATGTTTGCAGCATATATTGTACTCTCATCTGATCTGCTAGCAGAATACAAGACATTCCCTCTGGTGGTTGCTCCCATTCTTTCCAGTCCTCGCCATTTTCAGACCCTTTCTTTGCTAAAAAGTCTGCACTGTGATTTGCTTCCCTTAGAACATGGCAAAACGAAACCGTTCATTCCCTCTTCAAAAGAACTTGAATAGCACTCAACTTAAATTTTTTTTCATATTTTCTTGATGTGATAACTCAAAAACATATATAGAAGGATAGAATATTACATACAAGTTCATATATATTACACAAAATTGATATTAATATAATTATGAGATATCTCCTTTCCAAAACGATATAAGTAGGATGTATATAGTTTGTTTTTGTACAAATTTATTTAATACAACTGTATAAAAACTATGATTTGATGAAATTTTACTAGGCTATACATAAATGTTGTGATATAAATTTTTTACATCGAGTTTAAATTTGATCCATTGTCATTGTCGTAAATTGTAGATTTCTATTCATGATCATCAAATTAAAAAAAATGTCACACCACTAAAATCTTGAAGATCTTTTACCAATAGTAAATGGCTTTAAAAAACAAATTATACATGAGAAAATGTAATTTTCTTTTTGGTTTACAAATGTTTAAGGTGAGGAAAGATTATCTCATTCTAACACCCAGGCATGCTACAAGCTTCAACAATACTTATAATGGTACTTACTAATAGCATACTAAAGCAAACTGTTAGTAAAGAGATTTGAACTTAAGTTTTAAAAGTAAAATGCTTCAATCATTACCAATCGAACCAACTTGATCGATGGACAACATGTCATTAGGTGATTGTGTAAATCTTTTACATTATCAAATAGAGATCAAAATAAAATCTTATATGATTTACCCAAATCCAAGCCAATTAATGACAATAGAATTCGTAAGCAAATAGGCTCTCAATGGAGAAAGACTGAACATGGGCCTCCTATCTCTGCCTATAGCAGTCCAAAATTTTTGCCCATCTACAAATCGTGGGCTTTTGCTATTTGTTACTTCTTTTTTTCCTCCACAAGGCCTACGCCTTTCTCCCTAAACTAACTCTTGAAAAATGATTTGCACCTACTGTAACAGGTACAAAAACTTTGTACAAAGAAAGCTAATTAAAAGAATTTTATTATAAATTATTGTGTGCATAAGTAAAACAGATGTGCATTTATAAATATACAAATAATACTACTCT
The DNA here is from genome assembly GCA_003255065.1 of Cercis canadensis. Taxonomy (NCBI): domain Eukaryota; kingdom Viridiplantae; phylum Streptophyta; class Magnoliopsida; order Fabales; family Fabaceae; genus Cercis; species Cercis canadensis. Next base: position 350,391 of record QAOA01008374.1, read on the forward strand.
TAAACAATAATTGGGCAATGTTTAATATCTAGATAAACGACACTGGGCGAAATTTAGTTCTCTTAACTGCATCAAAGCCTTCTTTGATTGCGACATGCAACTATGAATATCTATGTTGATCTTTAGCGTATTGTAAATGAACTTCTATTCAAAGGGATGATTTTTTCTTACACTTTGAGGATTTGTGAGACACATTAAAAGTATCCTATATTTGTGGTTCTTAATGTTGCAAATTAGCTAGGTTTGACCAACAAGCGCTTAGTTTAACTAGTAGCAAATTGAACTCTGAGGGTGCGCCCTTGGCTGTGGTCAAGAGTTCAAGATTCAGTGAGAGTATTATTAAAAGATCAAGAAATCATAATTACTCTAACCCGCAAACGAGATTAATCTCACACTCAATTAGGTAAAGTGAAAAAACTTGTAGTATTAACCAGAAAATTAGCTAGGTTGCACCCATGAATAGAGGTCATGCAGATATTAAAAATAATAAGTTATCTATTACGTAGTTAAACTCTAGATTTAATTAAGTTTTTTTATTTGTGGTTTCAAAAGTTTCATTTTTACACTTAGTATGCCTTTTTTTCTTTTGCTCATTTCGTTGGAATTAAGATAAACATGTGTACTATCCCCTTCTATTGTATTCTATGATAATTTTCCTTTTGTCCTAGATAAATAGAGTTAGATTTTCTAATTAAAGATATGAAAATGATGATTGAATCTATAATTTTTATCCTATGATAAACTAGTACTAGTAATTTCATTTTTAGAATTAAACACTTAATTTTGCTTTCTAATATCTCTCAATAAATCTTTACTATCCATTTGGGTTAACATCAGTTAAAAGGTGGACATGCATAACAGCATAAGTTATTAAGTATTACAGACAAAATAATAATACATGCTTCCTCACACTAACACTAACTTTATACTTTTATGCCTGCCTACTGTTTTATTTTGTTAATCAAAAGAGTGAGAAATTTCGGAAAGCTCACATGTTTGATTTAACTTCGTCATCTCAAAATGTGTAAATAATGCTGCTATTTACCCACCATGTTGTAGACTCATACTGTGTCATGTTATCATAGTTGATATAAGATGAATTTAACTTAATATGTTTAAACTTTTTTATCTACTGTTAAAATAGTACTATCTTCATGTGAGGTGAATCCTAAGATAATATAAGGAATTCGAACCCTACTAGAAACACTAATAGCCGGTACATATGCCAAAGCATGAGCGAGAATTAATCTCACAACAAAGTAATGGAGACCACCTTGTGGGAAAACAAAAAAAAAATAGTACTATCTCTCAATTAGTATAAAATAGTGTATAATAGACATATATGAAGTTCTATTAGAAGAAAAAAAAAANTAGTGTATAATAGACATATATGAAGTTCTATTAGAAGGAAAAAAAAAAAGGATATTTGAGGTTCAAAATTTTCTTTGGAATTTCAGAGAAGCTTTGTCTGTTTTTTCCCCTCCTCCCAAGAGAAAGCAGCGCGGTACAATTTTTTGATAAACGCAAAGCCACATCACAAGAAATGCCAATGCAAAACCCCCAAAAGCCAATATCCAAGCTTTATAGTTATAGCTGTCATATGCACACGAATAGCACACACAAGTTTTGGAATTTGCCTACGACTACATTGGCCCCTTTCCCTTTTATTGTGACCTATTTTGACTGTCACAAAGAGGTAAACTTGTTGTCATCATCAACCAACGACAGGAAAGAAGACACCACGTTACCCCATCTATCTAACTTCCAAGCATTATTTTGGTGGTGGGTCTCAGCTATTAGCCAAATTGAAAGGAGAGAATGGTAGCCAGAAAGAGAAATTAATGGCTGGAAGATTGCCTGGTGTTGGAGTGGCACCAAGGAAGAGAGACCAATACCACCGGCATAAACATCAGGCTACTTACAGTTATGGGAATGGAAGAGAAACACTAATGGAGGCACCAAACATTTCAGTCACTGCCATGGACGAAACTGCTCTCAAGGCAAGGCAACGCTTGGAGCAGAAGCTTGGACACTTGTATTCCTCTTTCTGCAGGTATTTACTTTCTCACTTCTATTACAACTTCCATTAATTTCTGGATTAAGTAATTGAAGAACTTAATTAGCTTCCCATTCCCAATAATTAAATTGAAGATGATGAAGATTGAAGAATTATAATACAAATCAAAGATAAATATCTGCTTTGTTTTGCTCAAGGATAAATCATTGTTGATTTGTATGTCTAGATTATTCCTTTCTCACCCAATCACATCACCCCTTAATGTGTTAGAACTTGTGCTTATTTATTATTCTGCAACCTTATTTTCGAAGAACAAGTAGTGGCATCTGACCCAAGACACAGTTTCATTTCGTTGATTCCTAGGCTAGGAGAATGCATGGAATTCATGTTACTAACAATGTAAATGTAACTGAGAAATGTTGAACCCGCCGCTCAATTTCATATCAAAACTTACCACTACTTACCACTTTCTATTGGAATTGTTCCAGTAGTAATTTTGTGTGGTAGAGTGTTTTGAGACACTCATTTTATCAATGAGAGATCTCGAACATAATACCCTCTTCTTGCGATGAGAGCCTTGTAACTAATTGATCTACAGTCCATAGTTCAATTGGTAGTAAATTCTGTTTTAAATCTGTGTGGTACAAATTGATAGTGATAAAGTTTAGTGAGAAATTAAATAGTGGATATAGCATTACTCACATAGATTGGGTTGAGTTACCTAGACAAAAAGAATCCTTTTATGGTTTTAATACAGATTAGCTAAACTCCAAAACAAATGCTAAATGATTATTAATCTCCAACGTTAACACTATTGATGTCACTATGGGAATTATAGACGCACCATATATGTTCAAATGTTTGAGGAACATTGACGTATTGGAGGGTTTGAATTAGAGTTATAGGTAAAAACAACTAATTTCACACTCTTAGATTTTTTTAATTAAATATGTTCAAATTTAATATAAAAATAAAAATTAAACAATAATTCTAATCACGTGTCATTTGTTGATTGGCAATTAATTAATTTTGAATTTTTAGGATTTTGACTTCATTGCTGATTGAATTCAACTTTTGAATATTTTTTTCAAGATTTATATATGAATTATTAAATTAAAAATAAAATCAGGTATTACTTATCAAGTTTTATTCTTTTAATATTATAATATATAACTTAAGAGTTATGTATCAGTATAAACTCAATAAAAACACAAACTCTACAACTCCGATCACAATTTCATTAATTTAGNAAACACAAACTCTACAACTCCGATACACAATTTCATTAATTTAGACTCTACCTTTAATATTAGTATAGATATGATGAAATTAAAAGTAAATTAACAAATATAATTTCGGGCTCTCTTCTAGTAATACTATAAATAAAGTGTGAGGAGTGGAGAGGGAAGGCGAGGCAATAGGCCATGGGAAAGGGAAAGTGGGCTTCGGAGGAAGTACTCGGCGACATTGACCTTCTCGGAGAAATTCTTGTGCGATTACCAGCAAAATTACTTGTGGGTTTCAAGTGTGTGTGCAAGCAATGGTTCTCTCTTATCTCCAACCCCCAGTTTTGTCGCAACCATGTCCTTCGCCACCAAAGCTCTCACTTTGTTCCCTGTACCCTTTTGTTCAGTGCTTGTTGTGTGCCATCTCCTCCTTTTGAAGTCGCCCCTTTGAGGAACCGTTCATCCACTTTTAAAGTTCCCAACTTTGATTATCTGGGCGATCCATCCACCGTTACGATTTTAAGATCCTGCAATGGGTTGCTGCTTTGCCAAATCTTTTGCAAACGATCACGTCCTAAACAAGTATTCAGGTATTCTGTTTGCAACCCAACTACAAAGCAATTTGCCAGAATCCCTTCTCCTAATGACAAGGTGTTGTCACTTTATTTAGCTTTTGAACCCTTGAAGTCTCCCAATTACAAAGTGATTTCACTGTGGAAATTGGCAGATAAGTTAGGAGTAGATATATATTCGTCTGTGACTGGATTTTGGAGTAACCCAGAAATTTCTTTCACCCCTCCACTTAAAATGGCAATTTCTAGTGGGGTTTTCTTTAAGGGTGCGATTCATTGGTATATTGATGACCATTACTCTATATATTTTGATGTTGATAGCCAATGCTTAAAAACAATGCCAATGCCTCCCAAGGAGGATAATCAGGATCATCTGGGTATTATTAAGTACTTTGGTGAGTCAAGGGGCCATTTGCATATTGTACTCCTTCACATGGTTGGTGCAAAATATAATATTGTGGAGATGGAGGATGATCACTCTGGATGGTCAGTGAAGTATCATTTCAACTTTTATGATATTCGACGTGCAATTCCTGACCTGGTTACAGACAATTTCTTTTGGACTCTGTCTATTGTTCAGGACGAAAAAGAAGAAGATTTAATGGTTGTGATGTTCCTATGCGGCACGGTGATGTCCTATAATCTCAAGCATCAAACACTTAAAGAGCTTAAACTTTTGGAGCCTCATCGCATTGTGCCCATTTTTAATTTCATTAAGGGATACCCCTCTTCAGAACAACAACATGGACTTGGAGTTTTTCAGTATTTTGAGAGCCTTTCTAGTGTTTGAACAGCTGCTATCTGCTGTTTCCATAACCAGCTCTCACAACTGAAGTACTGTCAACTATGTTTCATGGTAACAAGTTAGATTTGATAGATGATTACCTATAACTCATCTAACTTATGAAATGTACAGGTCAAGTTACAATTCAACAAGTGAAGGAAAGGAAAGTGAAAGTAGAGTCGAGAAGAAGGAGGGTGGCTTAGGTCGGAAATTGTTAAAAAAATCATGGTTTTTACGTCTTAACAGGTACAAAAAAGAGAGGAAAGTGTGTGCAGTTTGCTTGGAAGATTTCCAGGAAGAAGAGCAGGTCATGAACCTTTCATGTTCCCATAAGTACCATTCAGCATGTCTTCTGCCTTGGCTTGCAGCCCATCCACATTGCCCCTATTGTCGAACCCCAGTTCACCATTGACATCAGTATTCAATGCCTACTACATTGCCCACTCTTTTTCTCCAAAACAAATATTAATTTGTCTTGCAGTTTTTTGTGATAGAGATTGGGGAGCTCAGATTTTTTTTTTTTCTTTCCAAAATATTATGATCCCAGTGCTGCCTTGTAGAAGGAAAAAAAATATGAAAGTACTAAACAAGTTATTTGATTAAGTCCTCTTAGCATAATGACAAATGTTTTTTTATTTTGACAATATATCACACTGCTTAAGTGATTATTAAACAGTTTGTAATCAAGTGATACTAAGATCGTTCTCAATACTTGTGTGTTCTGTATTTGATCCTAAAATTGTAGTCAAACTACAAAAAAAAAAAAAAAAAAAATACTTAGCTGATAGAATTTGAATTTAATAAAAGAAAAATTCAAGTATATTAAATGGTACTAACTTTACAAACATAATATAGTAAAATATTGGATATATAGCATGTAAACAACATTAGTCTATTATAATTGCCTAGGAATTAGGATGCTCAATGGTGAACATTTGAGAGCTGGCGGAAGGGTACGAATTTGGGCTAAAGTCCAATGTTTACTTCAAGGCCCATTATGGCTAAGGTGAGTGAAAGTTAAACATGAAAAAAAAAAAAAAAAAAAANAAAAAAAAAAAACTGAATAAACTCATCTGATTCATTAGCCAAAAAAATAAAAAATAAAAACTTGCTTTGTATAGAGAAATTTCAATTTACTTTAAATTCTTAATAATAAATCAAAAATAAAAATATTTTGCAAAACAAAGGGTGCATTTAGTTATAGGAAGCTCTACTAACAGCGTGTAGATCACTTGGTAAGGAGGTGTTCTAGTTTAATCAAGGGTCTTGGGTTCGAACCATTGGGTATACAACTCCATTTGTTGGGAGAGCATTGCCGCCTTTGTAGTTTTTTTTGGCTCGAAATTGGATTAATTGGGCGAAGCCCGAATACCAGTGGAAAACCAAAAAAAAATTATAGGAAGCTTTCTAAATTTTTGAATTTATTTTATATTTTAAAAAAATTTCTCAACTAATTTTTTATACATATATTTTTATTTTCTTCTCTAATTTTAATGTAGCGTTGTTTTACTAGTGTGTATGACACAAGGAAGAAAAAACAAGAGTTTATTCTCCTTTGAAAACAAAATAAAAAAATATAATAATCACATAAGTATTAATAAAGAGCAGCTTTTTGTTTAGTTTCTTGTTTCTTTTGTTATTGCGCAGAGTACCCTCTGGTTTAGTTTCTTTGTTTTTGTTACCACACTCTCTAGAGTGTGTGGGTTACTTAATATAATTCTTAATCTTATTTTCAATGATAACTTTTTGCTTATACCTAAAAACAAATTCCCATAACACTTAAGGAGTGTTTTAATTATTTCTTATATTTTGATAGGTAGCTGTTTAATATTTTATCTTTTTTCTCACTTTGTGATATTTCCTTATAAGTTTTAAAATCTTAAAATAATTCTTTGAAAAAGATTTGCCCCGTAATGATTTACCAAGTGTCAATGTGTCATGCAGGGCTCATGTGCAATAATTTACAATATTATTGAAAGTGATGGTTTTCAAGTATTGAGGGTACTATATTATACTCTTATATCACATTTTTATTTTTTTTACATAATTTTAATTATATATTATATCAGTCGATTTATAAAATTAATGTTATTAAATTTAAATTAATTTTTTTCAGTATAACTCAAATATTAATTTAATAAAATTTAAATTATGTTAATTATATTAAACTGATATAATATAAAATTAAAATTATATAAAAAAGTTAAATATATAACTTATGTCAGGGTAACACCTTCCAAATAATAAAGATATCAAAAAATTAAGTGACCGCTCAGGCATGATAGGGTTATACTCTTTTTAATTGGGTGAGTTTAAGTGAAATTTATAGTGTGATTTTGATATTATTATAAAAATATCAAAAAATTAAGTGACACAATATATATCAAAATATAATTTTTTATAAAAGACAAAAATATCATAATATAATAAAATGTGTTAAAAATAAATTTAAAATAATTTTTTGACATTTTTTTTATATTGTATTATTTTTATATTTTATAAAAAATTATGTATATTAACATAATTTAATTTTTTTAAAAAATTTTATAATAACATCAAAATCAGTTGACGGGTTTAGGGTTCTCACACAAACTCATCCAACCTAAAATGGTTGCGTTCACCGAAATTATGTTTGACAAAAGACAGCACTCTTATCTGTTTGACAAAAGAACACAATCAAACCCATTTTGTAAGTCTAGACATGGACTTGAATTTACTGCAGACGGGAAAGTCTGCAACTTCCAACGACCCAATATCCGAACTACTGTGCCCATGTGGGCCTTTCGGCAAGCCACGTTTCACCATAAATTCTCGGATTCGTACATCCCCTGTTTTCAAACTTTACAGTTTCCACGAGTCAATTAAATACAAGCACCCCATACTTTACCGTTTTTCTGTGTGTGAGATGTGAGCTTCCCTCTCTGACTATGAAACATCAGAAGATGATGGCTTTTCCAAATACAGTCATTACTCTCGTTGCATTTCTTCTTCTGCAATCTCTCTCAGCTACAAGCGATTTCTTACCTCCTCTACTCTCCCCTGTTTTCGGTTTGTGACTCTTCCCTTTGTATTCTCTCAGTACTCTTCATTTGAATCTGTTCATTTCTGTTTTCATGGATTTCTTAGTTAGTTGGCTTTCTATATTTATCAATTTTTATTTCTGGGTTTGAGATTTCCTCACTGTTTATCCACTGAGTTTCCTTAGATTCTTGTTTCAACATGAAATTTTTAGTTTGGGATTCTGAATAATTTTTTACATGGTGTTCTTTCTTCTTGAATGTGATTTTGAGTTCAGACGATGTGTGCAAAGAAGTGGCATGTGGAAAAGGAACTTGCAAGCCTTCCAAGAATGGAACTGTCCCCTTCATATGCGAGTGTGAGCCTGGGTGGAAGCAAACTCGTTCTGATGATGATAAGGACTTCAAGTTTCTGCCTTGCATAGTTCCCAATTGTAAGAACTAACAACTCTCTCTATTGGCCTTAATAAATTTATATATTTCATAGTCTGGTTTGTAATCCTTGTTTGCTTTAATCTCAACACTGCCTCTACTGGGAAAAGAAGCTGTTGGTGCAATACTGCAGTGGCTGTTTTTGTAAATAGTAGTAGACTTATACATGGTAATTTTGCGAAGCATTATATCTATTTTGGCTGCACGTGGTTGAAAAGGTTATGGTGTTAGGTGATATACTATTTATGAGGAAGTGACTAATCCCCCAAGGCTAGAAGCAATTGACTTGTAACAAAGGAGGATAGCTAGACAAATTAGTACACATTTCTTGCTTGAAGAGTAAAAGATTTTTTCCACATACGAGGATCCTGCAAGATTGTGTTCTTTGGACTAAGATTTAGAACAAAGTGGAATCAAACAGTAAATTTGAATATAAGATCTTTAATCTAAGTTGGTAACATGGCCTAATCACAATATAAGCTATTGAAGTACTATTGTTATGAGATAATCTGCCAATCTTTTCCTTTGCATTAGGAGTGGGGTTAACTGCAAGAATGAATCAAAGTGCAAAACTATGGTACCAAACAGACAAACTCTAAGAGATTAATGATAATAACTTCAAGGTGGTGAAGAGTATCAGTAAGTGAGATCTAGTGTTCATGGAAAATTCCTCAGAGTGTGTAGTTCTTTACTTTTGGCAAGTGAAAATCTGCACAATTTGCAAGAGAATGGAAAGTGTGATGTTGATTTTCAACTTCACCAAATATTTAGATGTTGATTTTTGTTAAGTTGTATAAAAGGGACTAAGATTTGAATTGTGATTGATTAAAACAGTTCTTGAGTTTCTTTTAAAAAATTCTTTTTTCTATTTTCATGGATTCTTACAGATTTGTATTTTCTGCAGGTACTCTTGATTATTCTTGCTCCAAAGCCCCTTCCCCAGTTCAAGAGAAAGCAAGAAAAGCCAATGAGTCAATATTTGATGGTAATTGAAAGCTACAACTATTAGCATCTCATATTTCAGTTGGATGCCTTTTCTGATATATAATTTGTTCATATATTCATGTAGCTTGCCACTGGGTTGATTGTGGAGGTGGCTCTTGCAACAAGACATCTATATTCTCTTATAGTTGCAAGTGTAATGCCGGTTATTACAATCTTCTCAATGTCACTACCTTCCCTTGCTTCAGAGAATGTAAGAATATGAACTTCACTTATTATACAAAACTAATTATTCTTGTAACTGGATAATGTTACATGATTGATTTTGTGAGAAAAATTCTATGGTTGTTCTTTTCATTGTTCCCCAATCAATAGAGGATAGCTTACTTGAATCTCGAAATTTTGTATTTAAGGTGCTCTTGACATGGATTGTTCAAATCTTGGTATTACATTGTCAAACTCATCATCTGCTCCACCAGCATTGGATGCCAACAGTAAGAGTGAGGGTAAGGCCACAACTTTACAATTAAGTCTTCATGTGCGTTTCTCTATTTTCTGCTCATCCAAAAGATAAACAGAAGTTTCATAACTTGGCCTTAATTTGAAACTTGTTGGTATATCTTTCTAAATGTTAATCAAACCTCGAGAAGCTTAACTATGATTCAGTATAAACTTACCTAGATGAATCTACGTTATACTGTTGGACAATCAAACTCTTATTTCTTGATTCTCTTGACAAAAACATGGTCCAATTTTTATTGTAGTTATAGAATTAACCTGCCGTTTAATACTCAAGACTGTTTTTCTTTCTGATATAATATTCTAAAAAGAATTCAATCTGTCAAGCTATAACTGTACATTGTTTTAGTAACTGCTATAAAAATTTTATAACAAGATGTAAAATGTTCTCTGCCCATAATGATTTCAATGTTTGGTTCATCAGTTGGCTCATTTCCACGAGGAAGCTCCCTTTGGCTAGTGATGCTGATGATGTTCATGGCTAACATCCAGTTGGAATAGAACAATTGCTGGATAAGCTTTTAGCAATATCTCATACTCATTGTGCCATTATTTTGGAGAAGCACTGAATGTACCTTAGCTTTGATATTTTTGGTATTTGTGTGTAAATTTTCTGGAAATATAAATAAGGCAGCACAGGAAGGAGTTAGTTCAGATGAGAGTCAGTTATAGTAGATTAGTATACTACAGAAGAGAGATGATGATGATGATGATGCCACTTCCATGCTTTTGTCTCTTGTTTTTATCTTCAGATTTTCTTTGTACAAATTGTTCCAGAACACACATATTTAGTGATGTCCTATCTATATTATCAGAGATACAGGAAAGTGGATAATGGAGGGTCTTATCTTTCTGATATGAGTTTCTTATTTAAAGCTAGATGAATCTAATATCCCTTTTTTTTTTCATTTTGGTATGATGAATCTAATATCGTTGTTCTAACTCTCTAGTCCACACACCCTTGCCAGCTGAACTATGCAAGTGTGTGGGCTCTGACCAATATAAAGATTACTGTACTATATAGAGCCAAGTGTGGAAAAATTGAGCAAAGTTGCCGACCGAACTGTTTACTGTTCCTGTTTATGTAAATGGATGAATGGGCTTTAATTACTGTAGTAATCTACAACCAGCAATCACGCCACCTACTCACTACGTAATTTGAGCATCACAACACAAGACCCAATTGCTTTCAAGGCCCACTTTAATACTTGGATCTATTGCTTCAAATTTCTAAAAACATGTGAGTATACCTACTATGCAAATGGTATTATTCAAAACCCTAAACAACTAAAAAAAAATGTCCACCAAATTGTTTTATTGGACCAACTTTAAGTTGAATACAAGTGCAGGCCATACTTGAGTGATCCATTTGAATACTTTTTTTTTGTTGGGAAAGTAAAGTGGTGTTATAGTTGGTTTCATTGACCATGTGCACTTAAAAACCCATATCGCCATTGTATAACATACAGTTGGTAGCAATGGCGCATGCTATTATTGACTTATAGATCTTATGAAAAGGACGCTCAATATTTACACTTAATTTTTTTTCAAAAATTAAAAAAAAAATATTTATAAAACCTCAAGCGCAAGACACGACACGAGATGAATATTTATGGTGTTAAGACAGGCCCATTTAGCCCTATAATGTGGTGAACTACCCTAGTGGAGCCAGGCACCTTTTTCTCTCCCCAAAGATTATGATGGGTCTGGTTTACAGCACAGGTCCACAACCAGACCCCACTAGGAAACATTAGGGCCTGTGGTGAAGGAAGAGAGAGATTTGGACGGACCAATAGGTAAATCTTGGGCCATGGACCTTACAATTATTTCTAAATTATTTTTGTAACAAGAAATTTAATACAAAATTTGTCCCATCTCCATTTTCAACCTTTATTATCAAACAAGGCAGCCTGGTAGCTTGGAATTATTAGGGCTATCAATGAGTTTGGTGGCCTTAAAATTGTATCAGGATTCTGTATTTAGATTTCACCATTATGAGATCAAATCAGATTAGATTACATATCTTGACCTCTTTCACATCATCTCTGTCCCATATCCTCTCCTCTACCAGGGATTGCAGACTCCTCCACTCTAGCTTTTCACTTTCTTTCTTTTCACTTAAATTACCAATATTTTTTCTCACCTAAATAGTAATTAAGAGAAGTCTTTTCTTTTCTTTCTTAACTGCATAACTTGGGAAATTGGTTAATAAAATATGTTTTAATAATTTATTTATTAAAATTATATACTTTCAATTATTTTATTCATAAGTCATACTCTTTTATAAGTAATGTGACTCTAAATATCACATTATTTTGAATTAGAGTCATACTACTTTAAAGTAGTGTGTTCTTTTTTCTACATGTTTAGTAATAATTTAATTAAAATTATCCTAAATTAATAAATAATTTTTAAAATGTCTTGTTTGTACAAATAATCGCAAAATTTGAGAGTAGTTAACTTTGCACGTTTGCACATATTTGCATAAGTATTTATAGTTAGGAGGTTTCTATACTATATTTTTTTATGTAACTTATGTGATATTCAAGTAAATTTTATATTATTTTAGTTTTAAATTGTATTATATTAATATAATTTAAACTTTGTTCTATTAATGTCTTTATATAGAATATATATATATATATATATATATATATATATAAATTTAGTACAATTTAAATTATAATATCTAATAGGGTACGATTTAAATTATAATATCTGATAGGATACATAAACCTTAATAAATGGTGAGCACTTATAATCTATCTCTTCTAGAGGGATAATGTTACTCCCCACTCAAGGTTTTCAAGTAGAATTCACGAGTTAATTTTGGTATTATTATAAAAAAATTAAAAATTAAGTTATTTATTATGTTTTAAAATAAAGAGATGGCTACAATATACAATTCAATAGTTATATATTAATACAAACTCAACAAAGAGGCTCTTTGACCTAGAAATTATAGTTCTACAAAGTTTTTACCTAAATATAACACTTCTAAAATTATTTACATCAATATTACAGTTTTTTAAAATTTAAAAACAAAAAAAAAAAAAACATTTTCGAAGGTTGGGCGACCCATTGGACATGCCATGGTCCCTGCGGAGTGTCCCCACTGGACACTCCACAAGAGCCACAGAGTGTTCTCATTTAAAAACAAAACAAAAATTCAAGGTTGGGGGACCCACTGAACACTCTGTGGTCCTTGCGAAGTGTTCTTACTACAAGAACCATAAGAGTGTTCTCATTTAAAAACCAAAAGAAAAAAAATTCGGAACTTGGGGGACCCATCGGACGCTCCATGGTTCCTACAGAATGTTTATAATTTATATGTTAGTTTTCAATTTGCTTTTGTTACTACTGGTTGTGATAGAGTTTATGCGGTATGATGTTTACTTATATTAATCTTTAACTCCAAAACCTTAATTATGTGGCTGGTGGTATCATCTAATCATACATGTCCCTTGAGGTAAATAGTCTAGCACCAGTCATCGTCGGATCAATGGAAGGACATTCTGTTGGAGGAGTCATTGTAAGATCGGTCCAATCTTTTGATAAAAATGTCTGTAAAAAGGGTCCCGCGTATACGTCAATCGCCGATGGGTCCCCCAAGATCAGTCTAATCTTGGGGACCACGGCACGTCCGATGGGTCCCCCAAGCTCCGAATTTTTTTTTTTTAAAATGAGAACACTTTTGTGGCTCATATGGAGTGTCTAGTAGGGACACTCCGCGGGGACCACAGAGTGTCCAATGGGTCCTCTAGCCTTCGAAAATATATATATATATATATATATATATATTTTAAATAAGAACACTTTGTGGCTCTTGTGGAGTGTCCAGTGGGAACACTCCATGGCTCTTGTAGAGTGTCCAATGGGGACACTCTATGGGGACCACAGCGCGTCCAATGGGTCCTCCAACCTTCGAAAATGTTTTTTTATTTTGTTNTAACTTAAATTTTCAAAAAATTTATAATAACATTAAAATTAGTAATTAGTAATAATACAATTTGTCCACTCCGAATACCAGTCACTTTCCTGTTGAAAATTGAATTATTGTCCTTTTCCGGAACACTGAATCCAATCTCTCAGCCCCCAATCAGTCCCTAATCAAACCCTTTGAAAAGTTAGTGCCTAACTACTAAGTAGCTAGTACGTACAGAAGCTAAGCTTCTCTCTCTCACTAACTCTGTCCCATCTCATAAATAAAATATCACACTCCCAAGTCCCAGGCCCTCGTAGGCTCGTAGTCCCCTCTTCCGTCTCCCATCTTCCAATGTGCGGCGCTTCCTCCGTCGGCGGCGTACGACCCACCATTTCAGGGCCCAAAGTAACATCAACAGTTCAACACCACCCACGCTTAGCCTTTGCCGTAAAGAAAACCCTCTAATTTCATTTCATTTCATTTAGAACACCAACCCTAATAATTTGTTCTGTGTTGATGGTCCACTTCACTTACTATATATACCAAAAGAAAGCAAGAGCAGTGCAGCTAGTGTACTTCACTCTATAGACTCTTTCTGTCTCAACCTCCCTCCTATTCTCTTTGAATTTCGTGTGTGAATTATTGCTACCTTTTCTTCCTCTTCTCCTACCTTTTCCATTCTTGGGTTTCGTTTAGCTCAACCCACCTTCCTTTCTTTGCATCTTTTTATCAAGCTTTGCTTTTATATTCTGCTACATAATGGCCAATTGGCCATGGTGTTTTCCTTTTGAATATTTGAACCTACTATTGTTTTTAACGTATTAGAGGGCCCTGTAGTTCACCACCACACACGTTAATATTTTGAAAAATGATGGTTATACTTATAATTAGACACTTGTTATTATACGTACTAAGTGTAAAAAATTCAAACCATAAAACAATCCAATGACATTGGAACTTGGAGCTACACATGTCTATTTTTCCTGCTTTATTATGTGGGACTGAGCTCTCTAACCTTATTCTGTGTTGTCTATCAATGAATGGGAAATCATGGGCTATCTTAATCTGGTAACAAGATTGTGCCCTGTCCTATAGGCCCACCCCATTATAGATATGAGATTATGATATCAATTATATTTTGATCAATGACTAATCCTAGGTTAATTTAGTGTATCCTACCGTTATTATATTCATTTCACATCATAACTTAGATATTGCTTATCTCGAATCTTCTGTAGACAATTCATGCGCTCGTGGGACTGGGGATGTCACCTTCTAGCTATCCAACAATTAATATGCCAACATTTGTATACCCAGAAAAATGGAATATACAAGTATTCTACTGTATATTCCCTCCTCATCATTAGAGAGATACTAGAGAGAGATGGAAAATACGAGAGAAAAATGCATAGACTTTATTTCATGTTACCCTAAGCACAACTAATTAATAGAGAGAATGCTTGAGCCGAAAGGCTAAGGAAAATTTTAGATTTTGAGGAGAAAAAGATAGTTTTATTCTTTTAAGATACTAAGAATTTAAGAGATTGATAAATTGCTTCAACTACAATTAATGAATATCCTAAATATTGTTAAGCCTTCTAACTCGGTTATTCTCCAAAACTAATAAAGATCACAATAACTAGATATATCTTTTTGAGTTATGCAGGTATGCTGGCTTCAAATTTTTGGGAATTTATTTTCAAGCCTTTCAAGGGAAAATTATATATTTAAAAAGTCATTATTTTTACACCTAATTTTATTAATGTCACATTTTATTTTATAAATTAATTTACTATAGAAAGTTTTTTTGTTAATTGTAAAAATATTCATTTAATATAAAAAAATTTAGTCAAAGTTAAAAACTTTTTATATTAATTAAATATAATTTATTCTATATTATATTTAGACATTACATAAAATGTGTCATTAATAACATAAAGTGTGAAAATAATAGCTCCTTATATTTATGCTCAAGTAAAAATATTAAAACCAAGTCCAAAAATTATATAGTTCAATTATTTTAAGATTGAAGAAATTTTCGTTATTGTAATTCAATTATAGACCTGATTCTAGATTGTTACACCTAATCATGAACTAAAATTGAACATACTATGGGTTTGATCCAAAACGAGAACATTGTTTGATGCCCACTTTAAGGGGTCAAAGATATGGTGATTGATATGTCATGCTCAAGTCAAATTAAGTCCCCCGCAGTGGTGCTGGTGCTCTTAATCAAATATTCCACTGAAATCGCATTTGAAACATAGCAAGATGCGAATCCATATCTTTTGTTCAAGTGGGATCTTCGTTATACCATCTCTAAACTTCATTATCATCCACTCAATGAATTTCCTATAAATGTAGCAAACATTGATGGAAATTTAACTTGGACCCTTGTTGGTGAAGGAATGAATGGTTTCTCTCCCCTTGCTTCCTCACTTGTGTACTTTGGTCCCATCTCATCATGTCCTCTTTGATTTTCCTCAAATTTTGCTAAGCCTACAAACTCCTCCAACATAAATACATGTAGATGCAGATAAATTAAAATAATAATGCTTCTTTACACTAGTTGCAACCACTCATATGGTAACATATAAGCAATATAAAACAAAAAATCAAGTGAAGGTCAATAAAATATAGATTGTAAAACCCTTTTCTTCCTTTCTTTGAAGTTATACTAGTTATACACCATCTTATATTCACACTTTCATAATTTCTAACTATATTAAAACTTTCATCTATCAACTTGGACTAACTTTATGAGCGTGCAAGTAGATTTTTTCTTTCGTTTTTTTCTTTTCTTTACAAGCTCCTATCTAATTTGTACACTCAAGTATGATAAGGAACATAAAGTGATAAACATAGAGGAAATCAAAGAGTATTAATTAATATTAAATTAGGTAATTAACTTGAAGTTTGAGAGAATGACAAATTATATTAGCAAGAAATAAAAAGGACAGACTATGGGATATTATATAGAAAGGAGTCACTTCGGGATCCAATCTCTATTTAAGACCGAGTTTTTGGATTTCAGGGAAGCTTTTGTTGGCATTTTTATACAAATGATACACTTTCTTAAAAAATTTATCAATATAGAACAATTCTAAAATATTTTATCAATATATAACATTTTATAATAAAATATTATTTTATTATCATACAAGGCTAAATTCATCAAATTCTAACTGGCAAAATACTTTAAAACATGTTAAACCCCATTTGGGTGTATCCCTTTTCGTCGAATGGGGTTTGGCGAGTCTCACATGTCATACTAAATCTACCGGTTGGGTTTAGCGTGTTTTAAAAGATTTCGCCAATAAGTATTTGGTAAATTTAGCCTTGTCTAATAATAAAATAATATTTTATTATAAAGTGTCTTATATTAATAAAATACTTTAAAATTGCTTCATATTAATAATTATTTTAAAAAATATATATTATTTGTGTAAATTAGCCAACTTTTGTTAGTGAGGTTCATAGGGTGTCAAAAGATGCAAGTCGTATTAGTATCCATCTCTTGATTTTCTTTTGGTGAATATGTGGTTGTTGGAGGATATTAATCTTCCTCTAAAACTTCTTCTCCTCCTATCCCCTCTCATTTAATGCAGTTCTGTCCCATTTCATTATGTGTACTTTCAGATATAAATTGCAAGGTTGACCCACCAAAAACAAGTTAATTAGACATAGAGAACGAAAAGCACTCATGTAAAGTAAATCTCGCCCTAGTTTGGTAAACAAAGTTAATCAAGATCAAGTTCATCTGCTCCTGCCATTATGAGTATATGAACCATTAATTAATTGAAACAGCGAGTGAGTGAGTAGTACTATTGGGTTATTTCAATTTTCAGGCTCCAACATTAGGTTTCAGAATAAATTAGGAACTGCTAGTAATTATTGTGATTTTCAACTGCAGAACTGCTATTTTCTTTTGCTGAACGTAATATCCTAGTGTTAATGATGAAATCGTGGTCCTTCTACCATGGGACCAATCCATGCACAGACAACTTTAATCTCACCTCTCCTCTCTCTTTCTCTGTTACTCCCTGATTCAGCTGTGACTATGTGTTGCTGTTAGTAGTAGCTGCTGATAATGTACCACTACCCCTTTTTGGTGCAAATTTGAGTGAAAGGTGGGCCTAACCTCAATCCTGTACTATGTATAGGTTTCAAGTTCAGAGTCTATACAAAACAAAAAAGGTGAATTCTATCCTACATCACCTTGAATAGGTGAGATAAAAAAAAATTGACTGAAAATTTAAAACAGAACAAACTTTTGATTTTAGTATCATCGCAAAAATATCAAAAAATTTAGTTAATAATTTGAGAATATGACTTATATTAGGTTCAATTTTTTAAGATTTTCGAAATAATACTAAAATCAAAAGTTCATTTTGCTCAAAACTCTCAATAAAATATTTTTTTTTTTATTTTTACCCCACCTACAACCTCCAAAAAAAATAAAGTCATGTACTTTATATGTCAGCGACTCACTGTATTTATACAAACTGCTGGGTGAAGGAGGAGCTGAAGAACAGAACTTTAACTTGTGAATGTGAATTATTTGTTGTTCTGCTTCTACTTTCTGTTTTCTTTAGCATATCACTTTCGTTTCGGTTCACTGACTATCAAAAGAAAGCCAGTATAGAAAAGGAAAGGAATTTATAGGCATGGAACCCTCAAATTTGAATCCCACGGCAATTTAAAGCCTGTCACTCCATTTTCAATTTGGCATTAATAGCATTTTAGATTAAATGAAGTATATGTTGTTCAGTTTTTTGCTCGTCCTTTTCAATTGAAGTGTGAAAATTTCATGATCTTTATATAGTAGTTTCATTATAGTGGTCCTTTAGACGAACCTGGATCAAACTCAGACTCTCTCTGTCAATCATATTCTAAACTGTATCTTTCATCAACAAGCAGATACATCAAATGGAGAGTACTCACTCAAGTTGCATCAATATTAGACTCCATGACAAGTGTGTCTAACAACGTTTGGATAGAGAGAAATGAAAAAATAAAATAAAAAATTTAAGAATCTTATAAGTTTCGTGTTTAAATTTAAAGTTGTAGTTAAAAGAATAAAAAGAAAATTGAGAGATTTAGTAAAATCATCTCTCTTATTTAGGAGTTTTTTTAAAAAGAAAAAAAAATGCAAGAGGTGAAATAAAAGGCTTTTGCAACTAATAATGCCTCAAAATCCTTCTATATTCTATTTGTTTAGTTCCCTCAATTTGCAGTTTTCGGAATTAATGATCTCTCTCTAGCTTTGTTCCTTTATCCATCCAAATAAGAATAAGAGAAGTTTTTATTTATCCCTTTTTTCGTATCCAATCCCTTCCATTCCAACATTTTGAAAGAAGGGACCATAACGCTAGTCAACAAACATTAATGTGTTAATAGTAGGGGCAACATTATCCTACCTCACTAAGTGGTGATAGACTCACCCAACCCTCAATTGAGGGGTTTTATTGAGATCCAAATTCTAAAATTAATATTGTTACGAAAATTTTAAAAAATTGAGTCACTTAATTTGTGATAAAATAGTTAGTTCTCTGTAAAATGTATAAACAATACAAAAACGATACTGATACTGATATGATTGCTAGACATTTAACTATAAGGCAAGAATTTAAGGGTATTATTTTCAATCCCCATTTCAAACTTGGTCACAACAAACATTAATTATAGGGGACATTAAGAATGTGATGGGACAACAAAAATTTCTTATAATGGTTCAATGTATATGCGTGAATCATAATTGAATAGATTTGTACGAGGAGTTTATAGTTTCTTCTTAAGAAGAAGAGTGGTTTTACTTATTGTAACACTCTTGAATTCATGCTTATAATATAACCGTGGTAACTTTATGAGTTTTACAAGGAAGCAATCATCAACCTCTCCTACTTGTCCTCCTCATTTTTGGTAAAATATCACTTTTCAAGTCCTACCATTATGGTCTACATGAATTAATACCACTAATTGTCAACCACAAACTTCATAGCCCACCATCACTCCACAACTACATATTATCACGTACCATGACACACACATCATTCATCATTTCCCTTTTTTTATTAGATTCATAGATAACTAATAAAATTTTTGAATCCTTAAATCAGATTACAATCAACCAATGAAAATTCTTCTAAATATCTAGAGCTAATCAACTTAGGTAGCATTCTACTTATGGCATCAAAATACATAATAGAACTAACAAAAGGAAGGAAAAATCAAAAGTTTCAAAAGGTACATTTAAATCATAGGCAGCCTTTGCAATTCAAATTGGGGAATCTCCTGCAATAAGGCTCTGCATCGTTCAACTAGAGGGAAGAAGCTCATTTCCCTTTTTTATTAATTTTTTATTATAATTTTGAGTTTAAATACAAAATTTAAAAATTACGACTTCAATTTTATTATTTTATTTATTACATGACTTGCCTCCAACATTTTTAATCATATATTATTGACTTAATACACTTACATGTATCACTATCACATCATATTTCTTTCTTCCTTTTTTTTTTTTTTTTAAGTTTAGATCATACCACATGCTCCTTCTTAATCATCTTGAAATACTTCAGTATTTTTTTATCCTTTTGTTTGTAATGTCAATATTATGAAAACAATATATGTGTAAATTTAATATCTCAACATTTTTTTTAAGTCTTATGCATATTTTATAGGTTTAAATATATTGTAGATTTCTGTAATTTGGACTAATTTTAAATCAGGTCTCTATAATTTTTTTTTTCTTTTTTAGGGTACTTATAGTTTCATTTTTTTTTAATCAGGTCCATGTCGTCAACCTTAGTTNATAAATCTGTCAGTTTAGTGCGGATATGGCAAATAGTTTGCCTATGTGGCAATAAAAAAAAATTGACATAGTGCCAAAATGACACAAAATTTGTCACCTCATTAATTTTTTTTATGTACTTTTTTAAGTTAAAATTTGATGAGATGACAATTTTTGTGTCGTTTTAACACCACGTTAACTTCTTTTATTGTCACATAGACAAATTATTTGCTATGTTAATACTAAACTGACTAAATTATAATAGGGGGTGATAGCAAGGACTCAATTAAAAAAAAAATTAAACTATAAGAACTCCAAAAGAAAAAAAAATACTATAAAAACTAAATTCAAAATTTGTCTAAACTACAAAGACTTGTGGTACATTTAAACCTATTTTATATTAAACTAAGTAAAATTGACCTCATGTTGAGAAGGCATTTATAATATTTCAAAATTTCAAGAGTGGTATGGTATATAATAATTTATTCTATTAATTATTATATTAAACATTAATTTATTGTTAAGACTATAACGCACTATCTTTTGCTGTGTGGTTGGGGGGAGGGGATTTGGATCCGATCATGTAATTTGAATAATGTTGCTCATATCTGAGCCGTATATTCCATTAAAATTTATCTTAACCATTAAATAGTAATGGTTTAGATGAACTTTAATAGAATGTATGACTCAAATCTAAACAACATTACTCAAGTCACATGACTGGATCCGAGTCCCAAGAGTAGGGGGAATNATTAAATAGTAATGATTTAGATGAACTTTAATAGAATGTATGACTCAAATCTAAACAACATTACTCAAGTCACATGACTGGATCCGAGTCCCAAGAGTAGGGGGAATGAGAGGTAGAAATTGGTATTCATAGATATCCCTTGGTGAGATGTTGTGTTGGTAGTTGGTACAAGATCCTTATGGTGTACTAGTGAGATGTAGGAAAGACACCTTAACTAAAATATTGAATTCTGGATATTTGATTTTGGGGTATTTCACATAAAACTATTAAAAAATGCTAACTAATCAAATGCATTCTGAAACTTTGAGTAAAGGTTATGAGAACTATTAACTACGTTGAAATAAAATTTGTTATATATTGTGCTCTAATTTATTTTTAATTCTAAAAATGTATACTGTGGAATAAAAATAGTTTATCTCATTCCATAAATATCACATATATCATACCACAAAAGAAAATTTTCTCACATATTCTATTCTAATAAATTTGCGCCTTGTAGAAAAATTGTTCTAATTCATAGTATTTACTGCCTCTTACATTTATAATCATACACAACACTTTTGTGTTTTTTGGCCGTCAAATAAAAAAGTATCTAAAAAAATTGAAAAAANACTTTGAGTAAAGGTTATGAGAACTATTAACTACGTTGAAATAAAATTTGTTATATATTGTGCTCTAATTTATTTTTAATTCTAAAAATGTATACTGTGGAATAAAAATAGTTTATCTCATTCCATAAATATCACATATATCATACCACAAAAGAAAATTTTCTCACATATTCTATTCTAATAAATTTGCGCCTTGTAGAAAAATTGTTCTAATTCATAGTTTTTACTGCCTCTTACATTTATAATCATACACAACACTTTTGTGTTTTTTGGCCGTCAAATAAAAAAGTATCTAAAAAAATTGAAAAAACTATGATTCGAACTAAAATCAAAATCCCAACCTCATAGAATTATTATTTAGACTACTTAGGCTATATAGTCTGTATAGGTATTTCTTTATCTAACAATATTATTTTATATAAGTAAATATGCTTAATAATTTTATTTTTTTGAGAGTCAATATCACATAAGGTGAGCATTATGCTACACCCCCTTTAGTTGGGAGGGTTTATGTGAGACTCACTCGATAATTTTAATGTCATTATGTAGATCTCAAAAAATTAAGTCACTGAGTATATGCATAACAAAAAGTTCCTTATAAAGTGTAAAAATTACATGATATAAGAAAACGTGTCAAAAAATAATTTTTTCAAGTTTACTTTTTTGTATGTTTTTTTATATTATGTCATTTTTACATGTTATAAGAAATTATGTATTTTATCACATATTAAGTAACTTAATTTTTTAATATTTTTACAATAACACAAAAATTATACTTTAAATTTCACTGAGTTCCACTAAATTAAAAAGGATGTAACACAACACTCACCATCACGTAAATATATATAAAGGTGATATTCTCCTTGCAAACTGAGAACACACCATAAAACACATCCACACTGAAAACTTGAGGTTTAAGAAAGTTACATTAAAAGGGGGAAATGAAAGGTGAACCCAAACTTCTATGCAATTGTTGACTATGAATAGAGTTTGGCACTTGTTGGATGTGTATATTATTTAGTGTAAGTCAAAAAAATGTTGGGATTTAAAGAAACAAAGTACAAACATTCCCCAGTTACTCACAGTAGCACTAACTATATGAATAGCCCCACATATTTGACCATAGAAATTCCACTCACTTGAATGTAACACTCAAAATGTGACTTGTTTGGAAAATGGGAAAAGCTTCAGGAATTCAAAACTTCAATGAATTTAGGGACAAAAAACAAGATGATTTAATAAGGAAAAGGGCAAAGAGATGATAAAGAGAGGGAGACAGATAAAAAGGGTTGCAGAATTTTGAAGCTTTGGGAGAGAATCAAAGAGAATGAGATCAAATGAGAGGGATGATGACGTCGTCAGGCACGCTACCACGCGCAAGCCTGAGTTTACTGTTCTATTAAAACGCAGCGCATTGGGGGCTGATACCGTGCTGATAATAGTATTATAGTAATAGTGAAAGCTGTGGTTGTGTGTACTACCTGGCCACCTGCTACGCTTAAAACATATGTCAGGGACTCTCTTGTAATTGTCGGTGCGCAAAAAGATCTGATCCACCTGACCGCTTTGTTCGTTGTTGGCTTCGCCAGCAGAACTGAAATGGCAGTATTTTCCGACGTGGCATTTCCTTATAGGGTACTGGAATCGACCCCACATGACGTGGATACGGACGGTTCACGGGCTTATCCTGAACTAAAGTCAAACCCCACTTGTTATTCCTCACTCTCGCTTCGCCTGCCAGGGTGAGTAGTGGAGGATGGGAGTCGACAGGGCAGCAAGCAGGGTGGTTGGCGGTGGCTAATGGTAGTGTGTGGTGGTCAATAATAAGTATTTTGATGATTTCAAATAGAAAAATATGCCCATGCCTATCATTCAACATTCACCTCCCTCTTAGGAATAATGATTTAGTGGAAATGTTGACATAAAAAATTACCCTTGAAAATATTTTTTTAAAAAAATTTATATCAAATATGAAAATATTACTTTCTTAAATCTACATTCCAAAAAAATATAAAAACATTTTGTCTTCCAAATGCCTTTAATACTTTCAAATCATAATCTATGAATGAATTTTAATCAATTTTGTAGACAAGTTAGTTTACTTATTTTCCACTTATGTTTTAGAGAGAGAGAGAGTGTTATTTTCCACTTATGTTTTAGAAGAAGGACAAAATGCATTTCTTAACACATAAAACGACGCACATTATACGCTCAACTTCCTTAAAAAATAGTAAAATATCAAAAGTATCATCATCAACTATGCTGCCAAATGCAACAAAGCATTGTTTGATGCAAAATGCAGTAAAATACACTCCACCACCAAAGAACACAACATTTACCAATAAGCATGTAAATCACTTGGTAAGAAGGTATTCTAGTTTAACAAAAAGTTTTGGGTTCGAGTCTTTAAGTATGCAGTTGTGTCTAGTGGAATAGCTTTGTCGCCTTTATGGTCATTTCTGGCTCAAAATTAAATTAGTCGGGTGAAGCCTGGACATCAATAAAAAACAAAACAAACAAAAAAGAACACAACATTTCTTGCTTCTAGTATAGCTTCTTTCCCTCCGATAGAGCTTTTCATTTTCCCTTCAACAAACGCTCCGGTTAAGAAGCAGATCATCCTACATTGCGAGTACGTTTCCCAAAGATAT
Source organism: Cercis canadensis (assembly GCA_003255065.1). NCBI lineage: Eukaryota > Viridiplantae > Streptophyta > Magnoliopsida > Fabales > Fabaceae > Cercis > Cercis canadensis. Next base: position 374,631 of record QAOA01008374.1, read on the forward strand.
ACCCACTCGCAAAGAATCTGCTCTCCATTAGAAATGTATAGGGGATAAGCAAGTTTAATGAGCTCAAGTGTGTTCAGGCTTGCATACTTAACAAACTAATACGAATTGAGCTCGAACTTTCAATTACTTAAACAAGCTAAGCTTGATCTTGAATCTGACCTCACCTAATAAATCAGCCGAGCCGATTAGCTTAGTGTTTGGCTCGGCTCGGCTCATTACACCCTTCTCTTTTTGTCTTCTACCTTTATGCTTCTCTTCCTCACAAGTTCTCATCTTTCAAACCTTAATTAGAATCTAAAAAAAATAAAATACCTAATGATCCAAAGTTGAAATGCTCTAAAATTTGACTCTTTTAGTAATTCGTCCTTCTTTTTATTTTTGTTATAAATAAATAAAATTGCCATACGGGGAGTGAGAATTTGAATTTGTGTTAACAATAAAAGAAGAAATTACCATTAATTGAAAACTTGTGGTCCCGATAACACACTTAATCAAAGGGCAAATGTGTATTCAATTGAAAATTTCTCTAAAAAAATACCACTCTTTATACATCTTCCATTTTTATTCTTTTATTATTTTTAGATGAAAGTAAATTGATTCATTAGTGGAAAGGGTATCAAAGTGCAAAGCATTGGCCTATCTTCAACGCAGACCAACTCTTTCCATAATTAATAAGTTAGAATGGTTTTTTTTTGGGGAGAAAAATATTTTATTACGGGGATTCTATGATATTATTTGAATATGTTATATTACACTGACGTAATAATTATAAGTAATTTTTATATTTTATTATATATAAATATAATTATTTTTTTAAACAAATTTAAAAATTGTTAACNAATTTAAAAATTATTAACTTGTACACATATCATTTACACATTGACTATTATCGTATAATATCACATAGTACAAAATATATAAGAATCCTCCATTTTATTTTCATACATATTCTGTAACATCAAACCATTAATATAGCAGACAATTACACCTGAATATCCCGTGCCAAAATGCATTAATTAATTAACTTTATATTTAATTTCATGCATGAATGTTTTTTCGACAATTATATAGAGTTTGTTAAATTTTGGCATATTGGAGGAGATTGGCATCAACTGCCACTCGTCAATGCATGCAACAAGATGTCGGTGATGGACCCCAAACAACAATTCTAACTGTATGTTTTTCATTACATTACTTGTACAATACTACTTCTATTTAGATCTACAGATCTGCAAATGAAAATTAATATTTATCTTTATTTTTTTTAGTTAACTTAAGACTATTTGATAAAATATGTCATCTATATTACTTTATTTCATTTAATAATAATATTTAATTTTTGATAAAATTTTATTAATTTTTTTTCTAGCTAAATAAATATTACTCTATTTAAACCTATCTAACATTCTAAAAAAAATGTCAAATAAGTTGAATTCTTATTCATAACTATTGAATCTCATTTCACTACACTAGTGAGTATTAACATTACTTTATCTATATGAAAATACCAAAAATAGAGTAGTAAAAAAGCATATTCTCATAAAGCTTCAATTAAATTAAGAACACATCAAATGATAACTTGTATTGAGCTACTAAGTATAGTTTAATAGTGAGATATTTAAGTAATATACAAGAGATCAGGAATTCGAAGCTCTTTGCCGTCAAATAAAAAAAAATAAAAAAAATAAAAGGTAATGACTTGGAAACAACCTTTCACAGGCTCTATGGACTATGGCCATACATATGGGAGACGGGACTCCAAATCATTGATCTTTCTTCATTCACCATTCATTGATGGCTTAACCTCTTTCGCAGGTTCTTCACGAACTTTATGGCCCATCTCATTAAATTCTCCAGATGGGTACAGATCACATCCCCATATTTGCTGCTCGCTTAGTAGGGTCCAATTACAACTATTATCCTCTCTCTGTTTCTCACACACACATTTCATCAAACACTTACTCGTTTCTCTCTTATTTACATTCTCTCTCTCTCTTTTTCTTTCTGGCGTGAATAGCAATCACAAACCCAGATATCAAAACAGTTAAAAATGTTGCCAAACAAAAGAATTTTAATACTTTAATAGATCAGAGAATTTAACAGAATATGAATATGATTTTTCAGTACTTATATTGTATTGTTTTATACAGTTTACAAATAATTAATTATTCTGACACATATTAAAAATTTAATTTTTCAAAATCTTCGCACTAACATTAAAATAAGTTTCACACGAACTTACATAGCATTCACCGTGGTAATGTTAATCCTATCAAAATCCACAATGATGTGCCCATACTTTGTGACTTGTATCTATCTCCTGCATAGGGCTTCAACGCAGAAAAACTTGCTGATCAATTTGAAGATCAAATATAGTCAGATAATATTATTTTCAGCAAAGTTGATAGTAACCATTCCTTTTAATTATTGCTCATCACTATTAATGTTTGATGTTATATATTGGTTTTATTTGGTTTTGTCATAATCTGATTTGGTGTATTATGATTAGTGTAGTCATGTGTTCGTTGACGTTGTCCTTGTCCATGTACATGAAATTAATTAGCGAAAATTAATGAATTATTTTAAAAAAATAAATGAGTGATCCAATTAATCATAATCTCTCATGTTGATACTATGATCAAATATCAAGGTTAAATAAATATCCTTGCTCATAGGTACGAACTTGAAAAATTCTATATTGATATTCAGTCCTGAAACTTGTGGCTGAAGTAAACATATAAAATATATATGAGCCAAAATTACAAACCAAAAATACCAATCAAGATCAAATTAAGTTGGTAAGAAGAACTGAACCACTTTTATTTTTGTTTATGTTGAACTTATAAAATCAGTTTAATTATATATAACAAGGGCATTATTTAAAAGCCTAAAACCTTATTGAAAAGAAAAGAAACTTGTACTTTTGGTTACTTTTGTGGCTTTGTTTTCCCCTTTCTCATAGTGAATGGAGTCTTCAAAACAACACCTTGATGTTTTATATTGAATAGGTACTAACTAGTTATCAATTCGTGTCATGCACGAGCAATTAATTAAATAGAGAGATAAGAGAAACAGAAAAAAATAGTAGAAGAAAAAACGCGAGTACAATGACTTAAATACCTTATTGGTAGAGAAAGAGCTATCTTTTAGGTATATTAATAGATTTTATCCCCCTACAAAATATACCGAATTACTTTTTTAATGTAATAAATTATAACAAAGTAATTAATAAGCATAAAAATGAAAACTGAAACCCCTTTGGGAAAAGAGAGAATAATAATTTCACAAGTAAAAGAAAGCTATAAAAGAGAAAATGGCACAGAGAAAAGAAAAGTTGATTATAAAAGAAAGACTGTAGACTTTTATTGGCGTTACATTTTGTTAATAAAGTAAAAAAAAAAGTTCATGAAAGGGAAAAATTATTGATCATAATATGCACATTTTTCTCCCCATAGTTCAGGCGGGAACAAAATTAAAGAGATCAAAACATGCATCTGTTTAAAGGATAATTGCTATTATAATATGCTATAAATATCAAATTACATGAAAAGCCTTTTTATAGAAAAGGTAAAATACATACATACACACACACACACATATATATATATATATATATATATATATATATATATATA
>QAOA01008374.1:378520-418108 GCA_003255065.1 Cercis canadensis
GTTTTTTTTTTTTATTCGTGTGTGAAACCAAGAAGCTCTATGATTTTGTATAAAATATTTTGGATTTTGTTACTCGGATAGAAAAATTTTAATATATGGATTATTTAAAGTATAATTAATTTTTTTAAAAAATTATTCTCAAGTTTTAATACTCAAGAGAAAAGATCAACAAATTTTAAATATAAGTGTTTTTTAAGAAAATACTCATTATATATGATAAAATAACTAAAATATTATTTAATAATATGTGTTTATTATGTATAAAATATAAAATAATAATGGCAATATTTGTTAAACAAGTGTTGTATGTTTAACAATTTTTTAATAAAAATATTACATTATATACTCTTTGTATATTTTAACATTTAATTATCGTACTAACACTTTGACATTATACATTTTATATACTGTTATTTCAAATACAACCACCACTCATATCTGACCACGCATCCCAACCAACCTTCTTTGTTACTAATACTAGAAAGGGAAGGGAAAGCAAATTCATGCAAATATCCTCCATTTTCATTTGTTCCCAAAATTGTGATGTTGGAAAAATACAAGTTGCTTCAATTTCCAAGTAAATTCATCTCAACGAAAATGAGATATCAATCCTTCAAGAAAAAAAAAAATAAAGAAAAAAAATTGAGAAAATGAGATTACAAGCACGTCTTTAATTCCTCAAAACCAAACGAGAAAAAGAACCAAGGAGAGTACAACAAGTGTCAGTGACCCACCTTGTTGGCGAAACCGATTCCTGCCGTACGATTGATTCTTTCGAGACCTGATCTTCAGGTTAAGCTCATCAGCGCGTCCCTTCATTCCATTGCCACCTCACGCACTCTCTATTTACCTTTTCTTTTTCTCTGCTATGCATGCAAACACTAAAATAAAGTCAGTGCGTCATCCGTACACCAAAATATAATTTCTCACTCTCTTTTTCTATTTTATTAAATCTTTTTTTAATTCCTATTTTCCATTTATCCAAAATTTTGATATCTATTTACTGAATTCCATTATTTTCTGCAAAGGACTAAGGAGAGCAAGAGCATGTGCATCGTATGTTTTTTTTTGACGTTTTCTAATTATTGTAGGATTAAGAGCAATTTAGATTATATCTTATATTTAAATTTTTGCGAGAAATATATGATGTAATAAATATAATTTCTCATGACAGAAATGAAAATTCCATGTGTATGTGTATGTGTATGTGTACTACACGCTAAGCTGATATTCACCCTTTTATATTTTCATAATTTAAAATAAAAATTTAATTTCTTATTCCATTTTTAATTTTATACGAAAATTTGACCCATAAATCAAATCCTTATTAGACTGAACATGCTATCGGCTGCTTTGTCTCTCTTCTCACTGTCTCTCTCTATAAAGCGCCGACCCCCACTTTCACCCAAAACAGAAACGCTCTTCACCTTCCTTCTCTGCTACCCACTACTGCTTCGGAACCCAAAATGGACAAAACTGAGACCGAACCATGGCGACCCGACCCGTTTCAAGCAGCCATGTTCCGGCTACCGCCACCGGAGACCCCACGCGAGCCCATGGAGTTTCTCTCGCGTTCGTGGAGCGTCTCTGCTCTGGAAGTATCCAAAGCTCTTTCTCCACCTCCAATCCCACTCTCAAAGGCCTTCGGTGGCGGGAGCGGTGGTACCAATGGCGGCGCTGGAGTTATACCGGAGGATATTGCCGGTGAAATGGAAGAAAGCGCTACTGTTTCCGGGAACCCATTTTCGTTTGCTTCCTCTGAGACCTCTCAGATGGTCATGGAGCGAATTATGTCACAGTCGGTAAGTTCACTGGAACAGAGCATGTATGGACAAACCGAGATTTGATTGGAAGTTTTGTCTTCACGTTTTTCCCCTCTCCATTTTTGTTTTCCTGTGTTAAATGGACTATATGTTGTTGTTTTCTTCCCTTTTCTATCTCTGTTTGTTTTATGCTTCTGGGTCTTTCAGAGTTTTCACAAGTTGATTTGGTATTTAGCTGTATTTGTCCTGTTCTTTACTTAAATCAAAATTTTGTTACTTACTATGTTTCATTAATTTTTCTGGGAGAAACCAGAGTGTCCCCATGTTAAACGACACATTAATGGTAGCTTCCATATCTGTAAAAATGGTTTCTTGTGCACCAATCCTTCTCTGTCTCTTTAGAATTTCCATTTCTGGGTCATCTTCTTTCCTTTCTCTGCACCGCGCCCACTTGCAGAAACACAATCATTCCTATTTCTCTCTCTGAGACCCTTTTTTTTTTTTTTTTAATGTGTTTGGTTACAGTAATCAATGACTCTTTTTTATTGAACATCTCACACAATTATTATTTCTCTTCCGCAGCAGGAGGTATCCCCACGCACCTCAGGGAGGCTCTCACATAGCAGTGGCCCTCTCAATGGAACCCAAAGTTGTGGCTCGTTAACCGATAGCCCCCCAGTTTCTCCCTCTGAAATCGACGATATCAAGGTAAGCTTCTGTTTTCTCTCTCTATCTCTTGCTGGTGGCCGAAGGTTGCCGGAATCTGACGCATATCTATTAGACAAACATATGTTTCTAATCTTTTTGGGTACAAAGCACAAAATCTGGTCTCTGCCTACTCACAGTGCCTACATAGTTCAGCTTTCTCTATACCCAACGCCCTTTAATTATAACCGGAGGGACCATCTTCAATGCAAAAGCTGATTCTAGTACAACAAATTTATCTTCTACGCATTAAAATTTTTTACTAATTAAAGCATCCCCTTAAACAAGTAGGTTCTTGAAGCATGGTAGTAATTTTTCAGGGAAAAAAGGTGATTGTTGTAGTACTAGTTTTTGTAAAATACCCATTAAAAAAATTTGTAACTGAGGTAATTTTTGGTGCTCTATCTATCTATTGTTAGTGTAGGATGGTCCTAATTACAAAAATCATGTAATTCTCTTTTTATTCTTGGTCCCCCCATGAATTTGGTTAGAGTACCCGCGTTAAATATAACCCAAAACTGTCATCAGAGTCCTTAATTTAGAAGGGCACGTCTTTGAGAGCCACGAGTCTTGAAAATTCGACCCTCTCGGGGGCATTAATGGCTCATGAACCCTCTGAACACGAGGTGGGTGCGCTTGCTTGGCACCTTCTTGTTGGGTAGTTTCGGATTTCAGAGCTAAGAAAGAATGTAGGAAAGAAAGAAGCTATCTTTTTCAATAGCTAAAGCATTTTACACCTATCAATTTCTATTTGTTGTGTTGTTCCATGAGATGGGTGGGGGAGGCAAAAACAAACATAGTACACGGTTATGCAATTCTCCATTTTAACCCACTTTGTGAATGGCCCCCACGCATTCCTTTCTGCAGTATAGCCGCACCAACAACAATAGCAACAACTTAAGTACCCAATTCAGAAACGCCGCGGCTGGTGGCGTTGTCCCCGCCGCTGGGGGCGGAAAGACGGTTGGGAGGTGGCTTAAGGACAGGAGGGAGAAGAAGAAGGAAGAGACCAGAGCACACAATGCTCAGCTTCACGCTGCGGTTTCTGTTGCTGGGGTTGCCGCTGCTGTTGCTGCAATTGCTGCTGCGACCGCCGCGTCTGGATCCGGGAAAGATGAGCAGATGTCGAAAACCGACATGGCGGTGGCCTCGGCGGCGACGCTGGTTGCGGCTCAATGCGTCGAGGCAGCGGAAGCCATGGGAGCCGAGCGTGAGCATCTGGCTTCGGTGGTCAGCTCCGCCGTGAATGTAAGATCAGCCGGGGATATTATGACGTTAACGGCGGCGGCGGCGACAGGTAGATTAAGATTACTATTAATTAAGGTTAATTTTCATGTAGGTTTCATGAAAGTTATGATTTTGATGATATTTTATTGACCAAATTGGCCCTGGTGTTTGTGGCTTGTATTGTAGCTTTGCGTGGGGCAGCCACATTGAAAGCAAGGGCCCTGAAGGAAGTTTGGAATATTGCAGCGGTTATTCCTGTGGACAAAGGCTTGGGAGCTGGTGGTAATGGTGGCAGCAATGGGAATTCTAATAGTAGTTTCAGCGGTGAACTTGTTCCAGAAGATAATTTCTTGGGTATCTGCAGTAGGGAATTATTAGCCAGAGGTTTCGAGATCCTTAAGCGTACTCGCAAAGGTAAAATTCCTCAAATCAACCTTTAATTTACCTTGTATTATCTCTAGATAATTCTATTCCGAATGAGTTTCATGGTATCATAGCTTTTTCATAATTTGATAAAATTGATGTTTTTGTCTGTCTTTGGCTAAAATGTGAGTTTTGATTTGACAAATGCAGGTGATCTTCATTGGAAAATTGTATCTGTTTATATAAACAGGATGAATCAGGTAATGTTTGGCCTCTAATTTAGATAATGTCCTTTTGATTGTAGAGGTTAAGCAATGAGTTAATTATTTGGGCATCGATTAGAGTTTCTAATGATGAGTGTGAACCTGATCATGGAAAAGTTATATGAAGTGGGGCTCTTAGAACGATGATGATGGTGACGATGATGTGAAGGGATCGAACTCACTTTATTTTCTTAGAACTTTGCAAATCTTTAACTCTTTGGAAGCTCTTTTTGTGCAGGTTATGCTGAAGATGAAGAGCAGGCATGTTGCTGGGACCATCACAAAAAAGAAAAAGAGTGAGTTTTCATTGCTTTTGTCTTTCTCTAATAATTTGCACAACAGAATTGGAGGTGGGTCTTATTCCGTTTAGGGATTTGTGAAAGCCATGGCGACTAAAGTTGGAAAAGAGGATCAAAAGATTCAAAGTGTTATTCTTTAGCTCATGATCCCTTTTTGAATTTTTACAGATGTGGTGATTGAAGTGGTTAAAGATATGCCTGCCTGGCCCGGCCGCCACCTGCTCGAGGGCGGCGAGAACCGCCGTTACTTTGGGTTGAAGACATTACTGCGAGGAGTGGTTGAATTTGAGTGCAGGAATCAGAGGGAGTATGATATGTGGACTCAAGGTGTGGCTAGGCTTCTCTCCATTGCTGCAGAAAAGAACAACAGAAACAGAATATGAAGCTGGGGAGGGAGAGATTTTGGTAAATTTAGGGGATGTGGAATCTTTTGGTGCTGCTATTAACATCACATATCTTTTGATACTTGGTGGGGTTTCCTCATTGTAAAAAGGATAAACTAAAGGCAAAGTGATGCCAAATGAGGTCTCTCTTTAATCTTAGGGGAACATACATAGGGGGTTTTTGATTTGTATTTTTTGAATGGGAAAGTAAAGTGACTTGAGCCAAAGTGAACACCATGTGAACCCCAAGTGTTTTGTTCTCTATTACTGTTCTGAAAAGAAAAAAGGAGTATCTTGGACTGGGGCAGTCAAAAAAGAAAATTCAAAAGAATCCCATTTGAGTAAAGAAAGCATAATATTGAAGAAGATAAAGACATACCCTGATCCTATGTGCTTTATTAATACATGGCTGTTTTGGGCTTTTGTCCACTAATTGGATCCTGGGAATTGTTTAAGGTTTATGATCTACAGCCATCATTGTCTTGGACTATAATCCTTCCACTTTGTATATTAATGTTGTCTGGATCAAGTGCTTCGCAGATTAGAGCAAATTTGTTCATTGCTGAAAAAGTGATTTTTATCATTATTAATTTCAGTCACACATTTTAAAATTAGATCTACTTGAATTTAAACTGAACCCACCTAAGTTTTTTTGATTAAAAAGTTTATTTCTCTTTTTTACTACTCTCTTTGATGGGCGAGAGTACAAGGCAGTCAGACACTAGCATGATGTATAGGTATTCTTATAAGAACCAATTTAGGTTTCAAAGTAATTTCTAAGTTCTAATTCCTTACCCACTTGCCTCCACATGGAAATTTTTTTATTTTATCTGAATACAAATCATGATTATAAATCAAGGAAAACTCACGATCAGAGGGGTATCATCAAAGAATGGTGAGTGCTAAGCTAATCAAGGAAAACTCACGATCAGAGGGCATCATAGAAGAATGGTGAGTGCTAAGTTACCTCTTTATAGGAATAGTGTTACCCTTCATTTTTTTGAAGGATTTTGAGCCGTTTATTGTGGGTAATATAGTATTATGTCAACTGTGTTAATATGATATAGTTTGAATTAAAAGAATACCAAAAAACTACTCGAATGTACATAAGTAACATCTAAGTGTGGTAGCTTGGGATGCACTTAACAGATCATAGTATGCAATAAGCAGCTATATATCCATTTTTAAGCGTTGTAGTTATGTCCATGTTCAATTCAAGGCACATACTTTTTAACTTGCGACAGCATTGAGTAATACATTTTCAGTCCCATAAAAAGGAAATTTTATTTGGTGATTGAAATTTAAAACACGTTTATAAAGGAAAACAGAGATTATGTATTGTTATAAAACCCATAACTTGACTTTTAAATTTTGGAGAGTATTGATTTTTAAAAGCTTTGCCAAATAACTTTGTCACAATACTAAAAACAAGTTTTCTTTCTCATTTCTTTTTTCAACTTTATTTCTCTCTCTAAAGCAATCACTATATTAACTTAAAAAAAAGTTATTTTTTTTGTGAGTAAGACTATTTATAATTGTTGTATTTGCTTCCTCCATTCTGCTCATTTTTTTTGTTTTTCTTCTTTTTTCACGAGTATTTTCTCACTTTTGCTTTAGTTGCTCGTACATTACATGATATGCAACTAATAATATGTGGAATTTTGTCCAATCTGTATTAGATGAACAAGCAACAACCCAAAAAAGATGACGATGGCAAGAAACCCACAAGAGACCCAATCATAATTGGGCCACAAGATTGACCCATGGTAGGCCAGAGGCCCACTTGAGTCCAGCCGAAAAATATCTGTGGAAGATATATTAGGGCCACACAGCTTTGAGCTTCAGTCATCTAATTGTTGAGAAAAAGAAAAGTGGAAGCTCAAATCTCATTATTCATGTGTTCATATTCGTCTACTTCTACACTCACCAATGTCTTTGACACTGGGAAATTCACCACAATACTGCAAACTGTGGAATCTGGGACTTGTAATTGTTCCTTTTAGTTTCTCTACCTTTGTGTTTAAGTTTCAGCTATTTTGTTGTATGAGGCTCACTTCAATTCAATATGGCTAATCTTATTTACTTTTGTTCTCTGCAGCTGCACCTCCAAAACCGCTTCTTATTGCAGCGCCTCTTGAAGCTGGAGAATTCCCATTGCTATTCTTCCTCCATGGTTACCTTCTTTACAATTCATTTTACTCTCAGCTCATCCACCATATTGCTTCTCATGGCTTCATCGTCATCGTTCCTCAGGTTAGTAATACTCCCATTTGGCTCTGCTGCTAAAAAGTTGTTGCTAATGCAAGAACACTTTTTTTGAAAATCACTTCTGCAAGAAGCATTATTTGGGAAAACCATATTGCCGTTTCTTCAATCCTCACTCACCCAAAAGATAAGAAAAGTTCCTTCACTTTCACATCACCGTTGATCTATCTTATCTTATCTTATACGTTTAGATTGTTTTTGTTTTCCCTTCTTTGATGTTTGTTTGGACAAAGTTTCAATCTTTTATCATTAGTATATGAGCAATTTGCAATGGGTAAAGTTATTTCATGTGAGGTTTGGGTTTTTGATAGTTATTACAACACTGAATTGCTTTAATTTCCACTACATGGAAAAGTTGAGCTCTGGCATGGCATGCTAATGTCTCCTTATAGTTATCTCCCTTTTCCTTCAATTATGACTTGTTCAAAGCAAAATACATGATATCATCTTCTTTGCACATCACAGTTATATACAATTGCTGGACCTGATACAAGTGATGAGATTCACTCAGCAGCTGCAATAACAAATTGGCTATCTGAAGGGCTCTCTGGATTTCTTCCATCAAATGTAAAACCAAATTACAACAAGTTAGCACTTGCAGGCCATAGTCGCGGAGGCAAAACAGCGTTTGCTCTTGCTCTAAGAAAGTTAAATGTTAGCACAAATCTGAAGTTCTTGGCCTTGATAGGCGTTGACCCGGTTGATGGAATGGACAGAGGAAAGCAAACCCCTCCACCAATACTCACCTATGTTCCTCATTCATTTGATTTCGATATGCCAGCAATGGTTATTGGCACAGGATTAGGTGAAGTCAAGAGGAATCCACTGTTCCCTCCTTGTGCTCCTAAGGGTGTTAACCATGAGGACTTCTTCAATGAATGTCCTAAGCCTTCTTGGTATTTTGTAGCTAAGGATTATGGTCATCTTGACATGCTTGATGATGATACCAAGGGAATTAGAGGGAAAAGTACTTATTGTCTTTGCAAGGATGGAGAGTCAAGGAAACCTATGAGGAGGTTTGTTGGAGGAGTTATAGTGGCATTCCTCAAAGCTTACTTGCAAGGTGATCATGGTGACTTAAAGGCTGTAAGAGACAGGCAAGAAACTGTACCAGTGCAGCTGAAAACTGTAGAATGTTATGTGTGAAATGCAGAAAGATAGCAACTATTTCCATGCTCATGTCATCTGAATCAAAGCTTAAATCATTTGCGCATGATTCTGTTAAACAAAAGCATGGTTAAAGTTAAATGCAGGTTTCATGAGCTTTACTAGGTAGATTGTTTTAGTATATGTCATGTCCAAGAAATTGTATTTGTTATGGTTCTCTGGCTGCTACATACTGATCAGTTCATATGATAAGATCTTATCAAGGATGAATTTTACTCTTTACATTCATGAATAGGAAATCTGCCTATATGTAGATATGCTATTAACAACTCTCAACCAGATGCAACATTTTGAGATCTTGAAGGATTAGAAACGAAGTATAAACCCTTATATAACAGGCTAAAAGTTTAGAAATTTAGTTGTTGTATTCATTGTAATCAAACCACAAGTTTAGAAGCAAATTTAAAGCTTCTTGGGTAGCTTCGTCAACCAAAGTTACATCAGGCAATGAAATAGTAAACTTTGCAAAACAATGAGGAACTTTTTCAAGACCCTGCAATGCCCTATGATTTTTCCAAAGTAGGAAGCTTCCAACTCATGCTTCTGGAGAGCATGGACAACCTCAAAGGGAATGAATGATCATTCCCTGCAACTATGTCAAATTAAGAAGCTAGCCTACAGAGAACAATCCAATGGGCAAAGCGTAAGCCCACACATTATGTAATCTTGAATGAACGTTCACATAGCCCTTGGACTGTGCCTGCCCTAGTGACTCACTCATCATTCCTTATACGTTAAAAGAGCATGGCAACGCGTCTCGTATCGTCTAAGATTGCAGCGTCTAGATACATGAAGGCACAGAAGAGAGATGCAGCGTTTGAACTGGTTATAATGAGGAAAAGACTAAATTTGATGGAATATTTGCTTGCCAAAAAACAATTTAATGAGTTTTTGCAGAATGCAGCTATTTATGTATCTATTTTTTTTTTTTTGGCCCAATGCANTTTGGCCAATGCACCATAGAACAGAAACATCAACACAAACCGAAATAGAACAAAACAAGAACAATGCTACTAAACAGTCTGTGGTTGAATGGTACTAAGTTATCCTTAGGTTCCATGTTCGAATCCAGATTAAGAGGTAGGGGGTCATGCAACCCAATCCACAGGATAGTGGCTCTTCTTGAAACCATAGCAAGCTGATATTCATATACTCACAAAATTTTTCGGTCTTACTAATCTCTTGTGCTGTTACCATTTAAAATTAGTCATTTGCTCTTTATACTTTCCACTCATTCTCTCTTTTCTCCCTCTCTCTCTCCATCCATTCATTCTCTCCTCTTTCTTTCCATATTTAATTTTAAGTGACAACAACGGTAAAATCTCAGTAGTCAATTCTATATGGTAGGACCATGGCTAAAAAAATACTATGGTAGGACGAAAATCTTTTCTCATACCTTGGTCGGAATCCTCCTATTTATAAGAAACGGGTGCTTGGGTTAAATTTGTCTTCGGCCTTGTATGCTGTTGGGCTGGTCTTGAGTTTTTGAAGGATGGAGCTATTTTTGTATCTACTTTGTTTTTTGGCCAGTACACCATAGAACAGAAACATCAACACAACTGAAATAGAACAAAACAAGAACAATGCTGCCAAACATTCTGTGGCCAAGTACTAATTGTCTTTGATTTTCATGAATGAATTCAGAATCGTAGTTAAAAAAAAAAAACGGAGAAGAATGTTAAACTTGGCAACCAGCCCAACCGAGAATCCATGATTAAGAGGCAGGGTGATGTTTGGGTTANTTATAAGAAACGGGTGCTTGGGTTAAATTTGTCTTCGGCCTTGTATGCTGTTGGGCTGGTCTTGAGTTTTTGCAGGATGGAGCTATTTTTGTATCTACTTTGTTTTTTGGCCAGTACACCATAGAACAGAAACATCAACACAACTGAAATAGAACAAAACGAGAACAATGCTGCCAAACATTCTGTGGCCAAGTACTACTAAGATTGTCTTTGAATTTCATGAATGAATTCAGAATCGTAGTTAAAAAAAAAACGGAGAACAATGTTAAACTTGGCAACCAGCCCAACCGAGAATCCATGATTAAGAGGCAGGGTGATGTTTGGGTTAAATTTGTCTTGGGCCTTGTATATTGTTGGGCTGGTCTTGTAAAGTGGGGCCTTAGAACCAGTATGGTATTTACAGATACATTAAGAGGGCGTTTGATTTATAAATTCTTTTTAGTTTTATGAAAATCTCAACTTAAGAAAGTAGGATTCTCATGTTATTTTCATGGCATGAGAAACTTTTTTTAATATAAAAATACTATTTTACCTACCTTTATCCCTCACCTAAGTTTTTTTTTTTTTTTTAGGAATAATTTCATTAGTTAGTACTACAACTCGTAGACTTTATTTTTGTGGAGAAGAATAAAATATCAAATTTGGTATAATTTTTATATTTTAATTTTAGTAAAAAAATATGTGGGTCAAAAATGTATTTGAATTTTTGTTATTATTTATTTTTCCCACTTTGTGTGCAAAAAACTGTATTTTTTTTTCATTTATTTGTTATATGTGGGTCTCACAATAAAAATGATATATAATAGCAATTTTTTTTCATCCAAATTTAGATAGGGGTATTTTTGGAAAAATAACATAGATTCTCAAGAAATGAACATTTGAACCAAACATGAAAAAGTAAGATTCTCATAAATGAATATCCAACTTTTCCAAGAATATTTACGGCTAACCAAACATAAATTGTAACATTATTGAGAACAAAATTCTCATGAATAATGTTTCCCAAGAACCAAAGAAATTTTTTTTGTACCAAACACTACCTAAAAGTTAAAGCGATAAATTAAGAGATTAATGTATTACGAGGCACGAGAGGTAGAGTATATAAAAATATTCCACTGAATATTTCCTTTCTACTATTGCCAACTCTACTAAATACACCATGTCAATTTCAAATGGATTTCGTGCAAATTGTTTGAAAAAATAAAATTCTTATATATAATTAAATCTGATTTGTTCTGAATTCTATGGAAATACATAAAAGAAAAAATATCTTTATCCCGTATCAATTAAAAAATAAAAAAGCTTACATATTTTATCATATGTGTACTTTTGCTTACATATATTGATTATATCATAAATATGTATTTATAAAAAATTTAACTTATAATTTAATACTCTATATAGTGTTATTCTTCTTAATTAGAAAAAAGTAGATATTTATGTAGCTTAATGTTTAGTCTTCTTCAGTAGTACATATAATCTGTCTTGAGTTCTACTCTATTAATTATGCATTAAGAATAATACATATTGATAACATGTAAATCTAATCTAGTTAATTATATTATAAACTAGGCATATTAATTACGAAAGTTGATGAGAATATATTACTTGCATACTAATTTAATCTATCACTTTTTTGGTTTAGATTTCAACTATTTGTGAAGGTACTTTTAATTACGATTCTGAATTTAAACACAGAACACACAAGTCCAAATAACTACTTCAATACTACTCAACGACAAACTATTTAGTAGATTTCAACCATTTGTTACCACTCAACGACAACCTCAGTACCACTCAATCATTCTCTCTATGAAAAATCCATCTGATTTTTTTTTTTTAATGTAAGAAACCAAACAAATAGAAAGTTAAGCAGGTTGCAGTGTTTCACATGTATCCCACAATTTCCCCAGGGACAAGACCTTGATGGAGCCTCTGCCTCTCCCACCATATTGTCTGGATGTGCTGCAATAATTAGAGACCACTTAGGCAATTTGAAACCGCAGGTTGTTTTTACGGCCTGGGAAACATGACCAATATTTTTGATAATTTACGGGGTTTCAGGATTACCAGATGAGGAAGAAGAGTGAAAACAGAAATTTTAATTTTCACTTTTTGATATAATTAGATAAGATAGAAAAAATGAAAATAAAACTTATCTCATCCCTCAACAGTCATTTTTCTATACTAAATAGGTATAATATAAAATGATTTACAACCCAAAATTTTCACCTTGCTTTATTAAAAAGTTCCTTTGTGTTCTTTTAACTTCCCAACTAAACACACCCTATCTTTTAATTTCCACTTTTAAGTCGAACTAGTAGGATTAGTTATGGTGTCTACTTTGGATATATGTTCTTACTAGTGTTACTGTTAACTTTCATTTAACTATATGATAATGTCTAAATGTAAACAATTTTAAATATGTTAGTTTAATATAAGGGGTGCGCCCTTAAAATTGTTTGTGAAAAAACTTAATATTTGTTTGAGAATACTAACTCAAAAATATTCTTACCGTTAAAATAAAAAAAAAATAATTATAAGTTATGATTTAATCTTGCTTTATTCCATTTCCCCTTTCAATAAAGAACCAAAAAAAGGTGAGTTAAGCTGGAATATATGTTCTCAATCACAGAACTCAGACCATGCGTGCTCTAATACGGATCAGAAGCTGATAAGCCTCCTCCTCTTAAAGCACCTATTTGTACTTTGGTAAACTCACACTTTCTCTCTCAAATAATCTATTGTTGGTGTAATGACATATGTTCTAGTTAAAATATTTAAAGTTAAGGGTTCTATTCTCGCTGCTGCGTACTCTCTTTTCGCTTTCTTAATACTTTGTGCTGTTTTGTTACCAAAATTACTCAAAATTGCTATTTGGCTCAAATTTATTACCCATCCACGTTAAGTGTGCAAACATTATTATTTCTGGTATGGTCAATACTGTATACTATTAGCTTCCAGTTCACCGGCAAGGGCAACAAAACTGTCATATCAGGTATGAATTGTAAACGTTATCTTTCCTTTCCCTCGCTCTTTTTCAGAATCAGAAACCTAACCAAAACTTTTGGTGAAGGTGGGGTGGTGTAATGGGCAGACTGATGACTAGACCTTTGGATTTTAAATGCAGTTTTGGAACACCGGCCCACCCATTCCCATCTCTTTGTCAATCTGTCTTATCAAATCCAGAAAACTGTATAGTGCTCACCCTAAATAATTGACATATTATAACTGTAAAGATTAATGAAAGAAAGAAAATCATTATAAAATATTGCCTGGCAGATCTCGTGAAAAGGAGAGTTCCTCTGCTGTACATTGGGATGATGAGAAATGATTCTTACACGAGGTAGTATCAACAATGTTAGTTCACACAAAAAGTTGAAGTAGTTTAAGTTAAATTTAGATGTTATGACTTATGATGTATATGATATGAAGGTGAGGTGTTTGATTTTGGTATTATTATAAAAATTTTAAAAAATTAAGTCATTTAATAATATTAGAATAAATAATTTTTTATAAAATATAAAAATATCATAATATAAAAAAAATGTTAAAAAATAAACTTAATTTTTTTAGCATATTTTTTTATATCGTGTCATTATTATATATATTTTAATATATAATAGATGACTCAATTTTTAAATTTTTTAAATAATATCAAAATCACTAAATGAGTCTCATCTAAATCCACTCAACTGAAGGAGATGTAGCACTACACATAGCATAGTGCTCACCATGTATGGAATAGTATACAAATAACTATTCTCTACTCTTGTTGCTGATTTTTAGTCACGTGGTAATGTAATGTATGGTGATATTTGAGTGATTAGACTAAATTTTTAACAAATTTATGTTAGTTTGAATATAGAGGTGTGTTTTTGTTGGTTATAACTTACAAAGGAGCACATATGGAGAATGGAAAAGAGAACATATGCTAGGAATTGAACTTTTGATATCGAGCAAGAGTTTTCAGTAGAGCATGTTTTTAATTATAAGTAAGTTTTTTCACTCTTCTCTGTAAATATAATTACTATTTTATTTACAATTATAAACAGAAGAACTCTTAATGTCAAACACTTTAATCTCTATGATTAAAGGAGGAAACCAACCAAAAAAGATATGTGTAGTCAGTGTAGATTCAGTGATACACAACAAAAAAGGTGTTAATACACTTAAAATGTATAAAAAAAATTTGAGTTCTGATTTAATCTTAAAAAAATGAATATATATGAATGGGGGTGACTTGTTGATGGCGATGTATATGAATGGGGACATTTTCTTACCAGTTTACTTTTACCCCATTTGCTATGAACAACACTGACAGCAGGCAAGCTAGCCAAGCCAACTGTATATCTGTTTCAGTCCAATTGCAGAGAAAGGAGGTCAACCTCTCGTGTGTGTACTGCAATTAATTGAGAGAGGCCTAAGTCTCTTCTTAGGAAATGGAGCATCAATCACAAAAGTCGTCACAGGCAACTTCAATAATTTCGTTTTTTATATCAAAATTGGTTGTTGGTCCATTCACTTCATTTTCAGGGAAAATGAAATGAAAACCGTGTGTATACATCTTCCTCGAGTCAATAATTTCCATTAAAGAGACTTTATGAGCTTTCATCATTCTCTGAAAAGTAAAGAAGAGAGAGGAATTGGCTTGACACACGTTTTATGTTGTATGAAATGAATAGGTCATAGACGATTAAGCCCATCAGAAAACGTGTCTATACGTTTATGCGAAGTGTCACAATGGAAGATGGCGCTTTCATTTGCAATTTTTGAACCATAGGAACTTGAGGTCCTAAGGGATCATGCACATGGATTCCAAGTGAAATAAAACCAAGTTCACCAAAGAGTATGTCAACCTAGCTAAACCTAAACATGATTTAAATTTCTTGCTATAATCAAGAAAAGAAAAGGCTAGGGTTGATAGACGAAAGAAGAAAACAAACTAAGAACCACACTATCTAATTTGCATTTCAAATTAGATTCCTACTTGGAAGAGGGAAAAGAAAGATAAATTCTTAGGTTAAGTTCCAAGCACTTGAGGTGCAAAAATACAGAGGGAAAGAGATCATAGAGAAAGTGGCAAGTTGTAAAGGGAATACAAATGCCATCATCCGTCCATCTATAAGCAACAAGGAAAAAAACAAATATCCTATCTGTGTTTCTTTTATTTTTCTCATTTTCTTTCTTATATCTGCGTCACTCTTAGCTGTGTCCAATATTGCTTTCTACACAGGATACTGAATACACATCTTTTATAGGCAATCACATTTAATGTAAAAAAAGGAAAATTATACACATACCCACTATAAATATTTACACAGTGAAAAACAGAAGAAAGAAATTATGAATACTCTTATTTACTGCACAGAAACTAAAAAGACAAATAGTACAGGAAAACAGTAAAAGAGATGAGAAATATCATATACGTGCAATGATAACTCCCAGCAGCACATAAAACCAAGTTAAGAAACATTAAGAATACAATTCAGAATTTCAGATCCCTCAGTGGCATAAAACACTGAGACACAATTGTACTCGTGTTAAAACTCAAACGGTTTCTGCAAAATTAAGAAGAGTAATGACAATTTCACACCTACAGTTGCAGACCTTCATGATTAGAATAATCTGAGTTTAACTTAGAACAGTTAGACATTTCTCTTATAAACCCAAGTTGTACCTACTATAAATGTACAACTGCAAGTAAGTAAGGAACACAAGAGATATGCAAGTACTAGGAGCACTGTGAATAAACTAAGTCAAAGGAGGAGTAATGCTACTCGTAAACTATGATTAGACTCGTATTATTATAATTCACTTAACTGAAACCCAGCTGTTAGAGACCCAAAATTAAGTACAAAGGAATCACTTAAACTTATTCCAGGTTCTTCCTTCCTAGTTAGAGACCCTCATGAAAAGCTTTGAGCTTTGTACACAAAAAGCATAATATAAAGGAAATTAAAGAAGAAGAAGAAAAAGGAGGAGCTTGGTAATGTTGCAACTTGAAACTTGCGAGTTCTGTCCTCTGCAGAGAAGCTTTTCATAATAACATCCTTCACTTTCATGCATAATGGAAAGCATATTGATTTCATATACATTAGAGAGGTAGAGAGAGAGAGAGAGAGAGAGAGTGTGTGTAAAAACAGAGAAGGGTTTTAGATATCTAAAGCCCTCTCGATAATCTCACCTAAAAAACTTACATTCCCAACGTTCCCCTACTGTCCCTCACAGTTAACCAAAAATCATCAATAGTTATAAACATAGTAATAAGCACCATCACCCCGCAGTAACATTAATTAATGCATAAAAAGCTTTCAAATCTGTTCTGTTCTTGCAACGTGTGGCCCTGCTTCTCGTTCTGTTTCTTTCTCTATTAAGGCATAAAAAGCTGATTTCCACACTTGCATCGCCACGCTTCTGGGTAGTACTCGAGGGGGACACTCAAACCCGGTTGAATTGGCACGTGAACCGGTTTACACGGCGTGCACCAACCGCACTTGGATCTACACGACGGCGGCGACGAACCGGGTCCCGCGAATCTCTTCTCATCGGCTAATGTCGCTGCCGTGCGCGGCGGCGTCGACGATCCATTTTCCTTGTCTCCCTTCTGCTGGTGCTCGGGTACTCCGGCACCTGAAAAACAGCATAAAGATTTGAATTTGAGACGATGGGAAACTCAGTGAATTGCTGAAACGAAATGGGTTCGTTCTGGTTTTTGTTTTTGAGCTTACTTGGATGAGCGAGACCTATGGTGGAAAAGGAAGAGAATAAGAGAAAAGTGAAGGCGGTGATGGTGGGTAGCTGGTGGCGGCGGCGGCGGTGGTGGCGCAGTACGCCCATTGCCGAGGTGGAGAAGCGCACGTTAGCAAGGAGCCCTGACTTGGGTGGGACGATGAAAGATTAATCAACAGCTGAGAGTGTGTGAAGGAAGTTGGTGATGCTATTATTGTTGCAGAATGCAGATTTTTGCGTGTGTGCGTGTGATAGTCCAAGTCAAAAGACACATACCCTAAAGAAGAGAGAACAGAGAAGAGAGAGAGATTTTGTTTGAGTAATAAGGCAAACGCCCAAAGAGTAGGGGTAGACCCTACTAGCTAGGATCCTGAATGATTGCCATAGGGTTCTAATTGGATTTGGGGTCATTTCTAAGTGGATATTAACACGAAGACTACGATTTGTCAAATGATGTTAATTAATCCACCGTACTACTACTAACATGCCTTTATTTATGTCTATGTCTTGAATTATAGGAGCATGTTACTTAACATTTCCAATCTATTTGTGTACTTCACCTACCTACCTAGCTATAAGTAGCGTAAGAGAGGCTAAATTTCAAAATTGAGGACTACTTTGTCCGACTATTGCATCTATGTTGAGGTCAAAACCTACAATTATGAGAAGACAACAAACATTGAAATTTTGCTGATATGCAAGATCCCTATCACACTTATGTTGGGTTCAAAACATATGTCAATCGCGAGCATTCAGATGTTGAAATTCTAAAACTAACCTTAAAAAGTGATTATGTTTAATTCTACGTGACTCGCAACTTTAAGGTTAAATGTGAAGGATGAACACACTAATTACGAAACCAACCAAAACCAATTTGCACCAGTATAACTTAAAGCTTTTTTCTACAATTTTTTTTTTTAATTTTTATTTGGTTCATATACTGATATGCATTTTAAGATTGAACATATGTTTTTTTTGTAATTTGCAAATTTTACTATAATAGATAGTTAATTTGTTAGTAAACAAAAAACAAAGGCATAATTTCATTGAATAAATCATATGAAATTCAAGTTATCAAGCTGAGCGTATGTATAACTATTTTTAAAATATCATGTAAGTTTGTAAGAAAGTGCTATGCTACACTCTTTAATGTGATAGAAGTCATATTTTTGATTTTTTTACATAATTTTAGTTTTATATTATATCAGTCTGATACAGTTGATATAATTTAAATTTTATTAAATTAATATTTAGGTTATATTGAAAAAATTTAAGTGAATTTAGTAAAATTTAAATTATATAAATTATGTCAAACTGATACAATATATATAAAGAAAACTATGTAACAAAATAAAAATAAAGATGTGACTTGTGTCACATAAAGGGGTGTAGCATAGCACCCCAAATTTGTATGGGTGAATAATTACCAAAGAATTCTATCTTATTATAATTAAATGCATGACCAGTGACAAATTCTGAAATAACTTAATGGGAGGTTAAATTATAAAAGTGGGGCTAAATTACAAAAGTGTAAAAATATTAAACATTNATTACAGAAGTGTAAAAATATTAAACATTTCTCTAAAAAAATTTATAAAAAATTAAAAATAAAAGAGAGAATTAGAATAGACTCTTCAGAATTTGAAAAGGCTTTTATAATTTGAGTGTCTTTCAATAGATTTTATTTGTTCTGCCTTATTTTTTGTAATGTAGGAGAACTCTTTATGCCATTTTCGCCTAAAATAATATCTTTATATTCATTAAATTATTATCAAGATGCCTTTTTCTTTACAGAACTCAATTGCCAAGAAAAAGTTATGATTCGACGTTCACAAAAGACCAAGAGAATCTCTATGTAGATTGTAGAGCATATGGAAAATAAACTAAAGCCTTTGCATGCATTATATTATATATCAAAATGGCATATAAATACAATAGAGAAAAGAAAACAAAAGCAACAAGAAAACAACATTTATAAACCAAACTATAAGTAATAACTCAACTAGTCTTGTAATAGCTTACAAGATTGGAAGATAAACCACAGAAGCTAGAGGTAATTAACAGTGTTACGTTGATGATTATGTATTTGAATTCACTAATAACTCGTGATCTAAGAGCATAATGAAATGTTGAGGTGGATTGGCAACAGCACCCCGTGTGATAGTGTACGTTGGCATAGGAGTGTAGAAAGGGTGCTGTCTTGTACGGGACCAACATCTGAGTTTTTTGGCTCAATGTGCTCCAACCCCAAACCTACACCACCATTATTGCTCTCTCTTCCCTCTATCCAACGTGGGTTAGTACTGACTACTGAGTACAAAGACTCTCATAAATTCGATTTGGGACCTACAACCTCAGAGAACAAACCACCATTTTTGTTACTATTCATTTATGTTAATGTAATTTAAGTTTGTGTGGGTGAAAAGTAAAATGAAAACTGAAAGGGAAGACGAGAAGAAAGAAGGAATTGAAGGGAAGGGAGGGTCAGTGTTCTGAGGAGTTGTATTTAATGGAGCAAAAGCATATGATTTCTCTGCGAGTGCGGGCCTAACCAACGCCATCACTGCCACAATGTGGCTTTTTTTTGGGGATTCGGTAGAGCATTTAAGGCATATTGTTGATTTTTCAGGGCCAGCAATGGTTGGCTGCTTCAGGTTCTGGTTTTTGCTTTGCTTCTACAGGGCAACACAACGAGGTTGTGTGCATGTTCATGTGCATTTTCAACCTTCAATTCCCCTCTCATTAATAGGTTAAGCTAACACACTACTTTTCATCATTGATTCACTGAGAAAATGTACAAGAGAAGGGGGAAAAAATATCTAAGGTAAAAGGGTATTTGAAGAATTTAATGTGCAAATCTGATTTCTGTTCCTGCAGAATCAAATTTTTTATGTGGTTTTAATTAACAAGAGAAGCTGGAGATTTTAATTTTCTCTATGTTGTTTGAAGGCTTAAAGAGAAATTGTGTGTAAGAAAGGGTTAGGCCCATAAAACTAGGCCTGCATACATGGTCATGTTGGGCCCTTGGAGCTTCTAGGTTTCTGAGTTCTGGTTTTAAGCAGTGTACCTACAGCCTAACCAGAAAGGACAACCATTACAATTTGCAATTTTGCAGCAACCAACCATTACTTGTGTCACATAATATCAGATTTGATGCGGATATTGGAAAATGACACTTCAAAAATGGTGCTCTGTATCTGCTGCAACCAATATATATATATAAAGAAGACTTGCACAAATAAATAAAAAATAAAAAGGTCACTTTTAGTTGTGGTGAAGGGGAAAAGGGTAAGGATTACATTAATATACTTAATTTCTAAAATTAAAAGAGATGTCGTTAAACTAATTTATATATTCTTTTTCTTCTTTCTCTTTTCTACCAGGAAAATGTTAAGAGTGTTCTCAATTTTTTGCTTGAGCAGATGACTGAATGGACATGCTTTTTTCCAAGCGGAAAAGCCCGAGCTAATAACATCTCTCCTTTGATTATGATATAAAATTTGCAGTGTTTTCTTTCTTTCTTGTACTTACAGTACATATATTTCACCTCTGACTCAGTATTTTAGTTTGACAAAACAAAACAAAAATGATTTTTTCTTTGTCTTCTTCTTGTAATCTAAATATCAAAGGGTCTGTAGTTGAGTAATACTGAGATTACCTTTAGAGTTTATAAAATTTTGTATTCAAACCAACAATCGTAGCCAAAGTAAAAAATAATAATAATCTAAATTATGTTTACAGTTTTGATTTTCTCCTTTCTCATAATGTATTTTATTTGTAATTTATATCAAACGGTTTATAGTTGAGTGATACTGAAATTATCCTTAGAGTTTATAAGATTTTGTATTCAAACCAATAATTATAGCCAAAGTAAAAAAAAAAAAAAAAATCTAAATTATGTTTACAGTTTTGATTTTCTCCTTTCTCATAATGTAGTTTATGTGTACAGTCATAAATATGCAATTTACATCTACACAAGCAACAGCATCTCCTTACACTCCTTTTATACAATTCAGATCCCTACACGTAATGTGAAATAAGATCTCTATCTCAACAAATGATGAAGAAAGTGCCTCGTACGTGTTGTCACACATCCATGGAGCATTGGATGCATGAAGCTTGCAAGGTTTGCAAGCAAAGTAATAAAGCATCGAAGCCATACAGAGGTTTATGTCACATTCTAGTATGGTGCATCCTATTCGTCTTTTAGTGGAACTTGGATTGGATTGACTCAACGTTTATATTTTACAAACTAAACCCTTATACGAATATGTTTGAAGGGTCACATTCATGCAAGCGAATATCCAGGGATTTGTTTACCACAAGCTACAGAATTATAATCACCAGTTCAAAGATTTGCAATGAATAGGACGAGTGGTAAAACATAGGAGAAAGTTGTTAAAAATAAATAAAATTCCTAACATACTTTTCTTTTTTTTAGGGGTAACATACTTTCATCATAGAATGGTAAATAGTTTCAAAAACCTAGCCAACTCAAAATTTCAGTAATTGATGTATGACCAAACAAATGCATGCTAGATTCATACTTCAAATTAGGAATATGGAGGTCATATAGCAAGCTTAGGTGATATTAAATAGAAGAGTAAAATTCCAACGAAGGTTGGCCTGAGTGGAATGAGCTCTGGTTGCTTAAGCAAGTGGTCTCGTGTTTGAGCCCTGCTGAATGCAACAAACTTTCTTAGGAGAGGTCCTCGCTTTCATAGCGCCTGACCATATCTCGAAGGATCAGTCCCAAGCAACACCTGAGAATATCTTGGGAAACAAAAAAAAAAAAAATAGAAGAGTAAAATATATTTTTTGTTTTTGAATTATTTTTTAAATATTAATTTAGTTATTGATTTATTTTTAGTATCACTTTAATTCTCAAATAATCAAATTGTCCGTCAAATCAGTATTTCGTAACACAAAAAAATGATCACTTAAAAAATGATTATTTAAATACTAAAATGACACTAAAAATAAATCAAAAACTAAAATGATGCTTGAAAAATAATTCAACAAAAAAAAAGTTTAACTCTAAATAAAAAATATAAGTTTTCTTTTAAGTATTTTGTAAAGAAGAGAGTATGTTCGTTACCCCTTAAGTTAATTTAGCAATAGAAGGATCATTGTGAGTACATAATCCTCGACACAGGCACACTTTCCCTCGTTGATCTATCCTTTGATTATCTTCTCTCTTGCTTCTTCACATCCGCCCTAGATACGCGGTTTGTGTCTTTTTGTTTCATTTTATTTTCGTACGATCTTTTATTTAGTGATCATTTC
This sequence comes from Cercis canadensis, assembly GCA_003255065.1. Lineage (NCBI taxonomy): Eukaryota > Viridiplantae > Streptophyta > Magnoliopsida > Fabales > Fabaceae > Cercis > Cercis canadensis. Next base: position 400,716 of record QAOA01008374.1, read on the forward strand.
GATGATGAACCACTTTTTTGCCATTGACTCTAACTAAGAATGGAAGAGCATTTTGATACGGTCCTTTAAAAAAAAAAAACTTCAAGACTTTTTTATTGACTAATTTTTGAGACATTAATTAGAAGTTTAAATCTTATTATCTTTAATAAAAAATTTATAATTTAACCAACTTTGAAAATAAATTAATAAAATTCACTTAAATATTTAATTCACACTTTTTTTTTTCCATTGAAAGAATTTCTATTTATATATAATTTTTCAGTTTAAATAGTTTTTTTTAAATTTTTTTTTTTTTTTGTTTTAAGAGAAGAGTATCATTGGGTCTTTCACTCATATCTCACATTAGCCTAATGCATTTAGAAAAAAAATTTCCTTGGGTACTGCCCCGAGGATTTGAATCTTGATTAGCTTAGATAACCTGTTGCATCCTTATTATTAGACTAAACAATTGGTGTTAACTTAAATAGTTTGAATAAAAAAAAATTGATAGGCCTCACAACATTACATGTGACTTTATGTACATTGTACAAAAAATCAAACAGTTTATAGTTGAGTGGTACTAAGATCATTCTTATAATTTCTTTTGTGGAGTTGCTATTTTTATACTCTATTTTGTTAATGACACTTTTTTTTTAATCTTTAAATATGATATAATCTAAATTTCTCTATGAAATATTTTTAATTTTGACTAAATTTTTTTATATTAAATTAATAATTTTTACAATTGACTAAATTTCTTTTATATTAAATAAAAGTAAATTAGTTTATATTATATTTAAATATTAAGTAAAATATAATATTAATAAAATAAAATATAAAAATAGCAGCTATTATCTTTTTTGTGTTTGAATTAGAGTTATAAAAAGGCTACATGGCTCAATCTTAGTTGTCTGATTGGATCAATCTTGGCCGTTTGAATGGCTAAGATTATAGTTGAGGTCTGAGCAAGAGCAATGACTAGACGACAAGGTCATATATTTTTCAAACCCACTTTTATTTTTAATAAAATATAAAATACAGTTGGGTAGATAAAAGAATTATGTCATTAACTGTCTCTTTAAATTATAATCACTATCATTAAATAAATTTAATTGACATATTCTTTTGTCAATTTACTAGTGTGGACAATAAAGATTTGCAGTAAAATTAAAGAGTTGAGGAAGTCCAAATGAGCTTCGTAGTAACCGTAATTAGCCTGTAATAATTCAGACAAAGAACTACGTGGCAGGCTAGGGTGCACCGCAGCTCCTAAAAAGCCCCTACCCCATCCACCACCAGCAGACGCCATCGCACTCCCACACCACATCCCCCCATTCTTGCTCACTCACTCCCTTTCTCTCTCTCTCTCTCAACTTTTCTCTTTATTTCTCAGACCACCCCTCCAACTCCCCAAATTTACATGGCCCTGCCACTCTGAGGGATCGCCGTGGCTCCTCCCTTGCCGGAATCGGTCGCCATGAACGCCGGCACCGCAACTTTCCGCTCCATTCTCGACAAACCCCTCAACCAGCTCACCGAGGATGACATTTCACAGCTCACCCGCGAAGACTGTCGCAAATTTCTCAAAGAAAAAGGTCCTCTTTCTCTCTCTTGCATTTTTTTTATTTCCTTTTTTGTCCTTCTTCAGCTCCATGATCTCCGGCACCTGAAAGCGGAGGACCTCCATTTTCCTTAATTAATTAATGTGCTATTTAAATAATTGGGCTTTGGATATATATTATAGTAACGGCCGGGGAATAATAAATAAATAAAGTATGTGAAAAATTGAGTCGGGGAGACACGTGTCCGTACAGGGATGCGTCGGCCTTCGTGGAACAAATCGCAGGCGATCCAGCAAGTTATTTCGCTTAAGGCTTTGCTCGAACCCACTGACGACGATTCCGACGCCGGAACTTTCAGAAGGATCACCTTTGTTTCCGCGCCCGAAGATACCCCACCAGTGAGTTTTTTGCTTTTTATACTCACCCCTGCTTGGTTGCTGAGAGAATGAAGGAAAATTTGCTACTTGAGAAATGGGAAGCTGTGGGGTCTTACCGGGTTTGTTTGCAGGGGAATTTGAATGTGGCTGATTCCGCTACGGTGCCCGGAGCTGATGTTGCAGTTTCGGGTTTAGCTGAAGAGCCGGTTTTGCAGACTAGAGAGGAGCTTCCGAAATCTGGGTCATCTGGGGAAAAAGCTACCGGTGCTGAAACCAATGAGAAGGCCGTCAGTCCCAGGTATTTTTCGGTTTTTCTTCTGATAACCTTTTGGTTAATGTGCATTCTTTAGCTTTTGGAATGTATAAGGAAGTTGTCCATGGTGTAATCTCGTCCAAGTTTGCCCATTTTAAGCTTTAACTTAAAGGTTGCTTTTAGAATTTGGCATGGAAAATATTATGGCAAATAGTATCATTGTGGTGCAGGTGTTCGATAAAGAGTGAATGATACCATTAGGCAAGTGAAATATGAGCAAAATGGGAAAAAGGTTAAAGTATGCTTTCAAGTGGATTTTCTTAAGGCATTAACTTTATATGTGGATACATTGTTTAATGAGGGATAGGAGATGATGAAGAAGGTGGTTTTTGGTATCCTATGTTGTGTGTACGCAAAAGTGAAGGCAAAACACTTGGAGAAGTAGATTTGAAAGTGAGTGCTTTATATGGTGTTACTGACTGCGTATAGATGCAACTTGCTTTCATTTGACGGTTGGATGTTTCTGAGCTGTGTTAGATATGTGGGATCTACTTTCAGCAAAGTTAGGATAGCTGAAAGATGGGAGCTTGCTTTCATTTGAACGGTTGGATGTTTCTGAGCTGTGTTAGATATGTGGGACCCTACTTGCAGCAAGGTTAGGATAGCTGAAAGATGGGAGAGCACTGGCTTCCATTAGCATTATGGAATATGGATATCTAATTAACCAATCCCCCAGCATAGAGAGAACAAGAGAAAGAGGAAGCACTATTAGAAACCAAATATCTGCTATTGTAAAGTCATGATGTCCTGCAGTTCCAACATTATTATTATTCCAAATTTCTATCATTGCTTTTGGATTTGCTAATTATCTTATGTTTGTATCATTAGTCCATGTCTGCAAGTCTGTTTGGTTGTTTTCTAGCATGTAAACAGTTAACCTTTCCACTTGAAACAGTGGATGTAACTATAAGCCATTAACTTAACCAGAGACATTAATAAGTATTGTGTTTTGGCCATGTGCAATGAATCTCAATGATTGTTAATAATCATAATGCAGTTGCATGCTTCAGCTGTTGCTACTTCTGTATTGGAAGAAGTGTTTCACTGGGAATTATAGTTAAACCCTTCTAATAATAATTCTATTGAAAGACAAGAGAAAAAAAAAAAAAAAAACCTGGATGTTGACGTGGCTTTTGCTCCCTGTAGTAGCAGGTAGTGTTATGCCTAGCAGAAGAGAAAGCCTACAAGTCATGCTTGAAGAGGACTGCTTTTTCCCCTTCTAGTGCTGAAGTTTAGTTAAAAATAATTTCAAGGAAGTTGGACCATGTTTAACTTCTCCACGATTGTAGCAATTAAGTATTCTAGGTTTGCTAGCCCTATTTATATATTGTAGTTCAGGATGCTGACACAGTGTACAAAAGTTGAACGAACTCTTGAGATGATATCTGATTTATATGAAGATGCTATCATATTTGGGTTCTTGTATTATATGGAGCTTCTTTCTATATAAAGAGAGAAATTCAGCAACTTAAAATGTCAACGATGGAGGTTCACTAAATTTTTACACATGATATGGTTGATTGAAGGCTGGTCAATAACTCCTTCTCTGTATTACTTATGCAAGTTCTGAACAGAATTTCTTCTAAATTTGGTACAGAGGGTGTGAAACTAGTCAGTCAGTTGCGCAAATGACAATTTTCTACTGCGGTAAGGTGAATGTTTATGATGGAGTGCCGCCTGATAAGGTAGGAAATGAAGCTTCGCTTGCATGGATACCTGGTGATAAATCCAATACAATTTCTCCTTCCAATGCGGCCATATTTGGATTTGCAGGCACGAACAATCATGCAGCTCGCAGCAAGTCCAACCCATTCACCTCCTGATGATTTATTCAATAGAAGTTCAACAGTTTGGCCTTCTCCTTGCCACTTACAGATGGATAAAGATGCTCTTGTCCCATTTGATACAATCCCTCAGGTTGCTAAAGCAGGTAGTCATGGGTGGGAGGATTATCTAATGTTACCTTGAAGTGCTTTAGTGCATGAGGCCAATGAGTTTTCTTCATTGAGCATTGCATCCCCTTCTGGCATTTTTTCAGGGAATGCATTAGTAATCAAATAAGCAGATCCAGAAAATATACAGAAAATGGTTTTAGCCTTTTATACATATTACTCAATTTAACATTTGAAGCAATATAAAACAACCTGCTCTGCTTCGCCTTCGTGGTAAAAATCGGTTCATGCCAAAGGTTTTTTTGCATTATATTGTTTGGCTTGTCATTTTCATAACTTTTTCATGCTATGCATTGTTTCTATGCTAGAGCAAACATTATTGGATCTCTAGACATTGGTGTCAGAATTCTTTTTCAGACAACCAAATTGACTCTAAATCCCAAGTTTACAGTTATAACTAATGAGTCCTTGTGGCTAGATGATTGATGAAAAGAACATCTTTGACTCCTTAAAATCATGAGAACCTGCATCATTTTTCAATTAGCAATGTTAATGTCCACATATTATAATTTGGTGACATTTGGCAACTTTCTAATTCATGTATGAAATCGATTTTACAGATAAGGTGATGGAATATCCACTGCAGTACAGGGAGAAAGGGAGCACTGTTCGTGATGTTGGTAAGGACAATTAATTCTTTGGAGTTGTGACCTGCAAAAACTTTTCCTGGTTCTCATTTTTCACAGGTTTATACTGTGTTAATGCATTTTAAATATGAAAATAGAAAATTCAGAAATAACAAGGGGGCTGAAGTTGGACTATATGCTGCTTCTTTTTTATTGGTAATATTTTAGTTTGTCCTCCCTGATCCTTTTATTTTGGCAAGTTAGGAGAGGAGAAGAGATAAGATCTTATCTTTTTCTGTTGGCATCTCAGGCCATATTATAATGATTTGAGGAATTGTAAGATTTCATCAACCTGACCCCACCCCAAGTTAAATCCTAGTTCTCCCCTTGAAGCGTGCAAAAAAGGTGAATATCAATGAATTAACATACAGGCATCAGCAAAGTGTACGAGTATGATTTATCTTTGATGTGGTGTGTCTAAGAGCTATGGAGTTGATTGCTGGTTTGCTTCTTCAGTAGGTTTTGGATGTCAGCTCCACTCTGGAGTGCAGGATTCTCGTGTATGTTGTGACCATCAATATCTGCCCTTGTCTGCTAATAAAATTGCTACTATTGGAATATGGGTGATTTCCAGATTTTCAGCCATTTAAGGATCAGGGCAATATGTTCCTATGTGTGTGTGTGTTTTTTATTTTTATTTTTAGAGAGAGGGGGGGGGGGGGGGGGGGNGGGGGGGGTTACAGTTGTTGTTCAACCATTTAGGAAGCGTAGAGGGTCAAATTTTGGGTATCTGATTATTGGCAACTTTTATTCTTCTTTCATAAGATGTAGAAGGTCAAGCAAGCAGAAAAGTTTCACTGCAGCGATATCTTGAAAAGCGAAAAGACAGGTATCACCAGAACTAAGCTATCTTTTGTTAATTCAGGTCAATTTCATCTTGTACGTTCCCAGTTATTAGTATTAATAATACCCCACTCAATTATAGTATTTTTTCTGCTCATTTTTCTATCAGGGCAAGAGTAAAGATCAAGAAAAATATGGTAGGAACTTCCTCTAACTTGGAGATGTACTTGAACCACCAAGTGAAGGCCCATGCCTCAAACGGGAATTCAAGCCATAGCAGCACGAGCTCTCCCCCACAACCTAGAGTGCCACAAGCTTCTGGTGGCTCATCCGACAACCAGCTAAAGATTGCCCTTCCTTTAGATCTCAACGACAAAGGTAGGTCCCTTATATTTTCTCAAATGTCAACTAATCAACAATTATCTGTATATTTCCTTTTAAAAAAGAAATTGACTATAAGCCTTTAAAGCATGTCAATTAGAGTAGTATCATAAGTGAAGTAAATCAGATTGTCCTGCTTGCTGTACTGATAATTAAGGATCTACTTAAATTGTAAACCAACTAACAACCAGTGAGGGATCTTTGTCTTCAGTGCTTGTAAGATGGTTCACAAATAAGTAGATATTAACCATTGAAGAGAAGTGACAAAGGATAATTTTGTTGTGGCTAATGAATATAAAGTCATTGTCTTGATAACAGGACAGAAAGCTAAAAGATTTATTGATGTTTGATGAACCACTCATCCTTCATGCTTACTTTATAAAATAGAATTTAATATTTATACCCATGAGTTTACGAATTCTCGATGGCTTTGCAGATGTTCAAGAATGCTAAAATTTAGAAGAGACTTAATAGATTATGCAGATTTGGGAGTTGAGATGTTTGAAGAGCTCTTCTTTCCTTGAGATGATTACAGTTACAGTAAAACTGGAGAGAAGAGATCATAGCCTTTAGAAGCAAGCCTTAATAGATTATTGCAAGAACTGGGTTGCTCTTAGAGTGGTCACTGTAGGATCTTAACTACCGGGTGAATTTCTTTTGTTTAGTACGGTTGAGTATCTCTCACCTAATCAATTTTGTAATATCAGGCATCTAATTTCAGCCTTCGGAATATTTTATCACTGATGCTAAGATTTTCTGAGTCAATGTAGAGCCAGAAGCCGCCATTTTCCCAGGAATATTATAATGTAAATCCATTTTGTACAAGCTGAACTAGTAACTTCATCACCTCTTATTTTGTTTATTTTATTTTTTTGCGATATTTATATTTTAATATTCAGTCACTCAAACCACAAAAAATTCAGGTGAGTCGCCATTATTGTTAAATTTCTTAAATTGTTCTTACTATTGACCACTGGTTAGTGTGTAATATTCTTTAGTCATGAATGGTATATTTGGAAATTCACATCAAATTATTTGTGTCAATCTTTGATGTCTCTTTCATTTTTCGAACTGGAAAGTGACGAGTTACATTTATATCAATTCTATTTTGGTTGTAAAAAATCACACACGTATTTNAGTAACGAGTCACATTTATATCAATTCTATTTTGGTTGTAAAAAATCACACACGTATTTAAAAAATAAATAAATAAAAAAGAAGTGGCAGGAATAGAATTAAACAAAACGACAACAATGATAATTTTCTTTGGTGAAAACGCCCACCACATAGTAAAATTGTGAAATATTCGCCACAATAATACTATTATTACGTAGATATTTGAATTCTATATTTTTTTTATGCTCTATAAAAAAGTAAACGTACTCTTCAACTCAAATGTGTTTGGATTGTGAGAACTGAGAAGCAACGTTTCCAGCAGAGGCAGAGTGATTTCACTCATCCATGGCGCTCGAGGTGAGTTCTCTCTTTTCCTCATGGAGGACATTGTTGTAATTATAATTAATAAATAGAATCATAAATCATAATTACTAAATTGTTTCAGGCATGGTTCATGGACGAGAGCGATGAAGATCCAAGGCTTCCTCACCATCGAAGCCCCAAGGAATTTGTTTCCTTGCACCAATTGGCAGGTAAGCTATTAGCTACTCTTTCTTTCTTTCTTTCTTTTTCTCTCTAGAATAGTTAGATCAGAGTGTCTCACTGAGATTATGTGTAGTGCTTCTTCTTTGAATGTGAAAATGGTGAATTTGCAGAATTGGGGGTCTTATACTGGAAGCTCAATCCCAATGACTACGAGAACGATGAAGAATTGCGCAAGATTAGGGAAACCAGGGGATACAACTATATGGTAATTATTTTTTCATTAATTTCACTTTCTTTTCTGTAATCCAAGGCAGCAACATGTTTTTATTTCATCTGTTGCTCATCATTCATAAAATTACATACATAATTTTATTTTATTTTGAAAGAAAATTTCCTTTTCCATTATAGCAGGCTAGAATCTGCTAATATGAATTGGAAAAGAAATAAGCTGTTTAACTCGTTATTATTACCATGTTATGAGCTGAATATATGTGGGGAGCCGCCATTTTTACACCTAATTTTATTAATGTCACACTTTATTTAATGTTTAAATATAATATATATAAAAAGTTTTTAGTAAATTGTAAAAATTCTCATTTAATATAAAAAGTTTTTAGTCAAAGTCAAAAGCTTTCTATATTAATTGAGGGTAATTTAGTCTAATATCAAATTTAGATATTAAATAAGGTATGTTATTAGCAAAATTGGGTGTGGAAATAACGGTTCCCTATATGTATTATGCTATGAGATTTTTGCTGTTATGTTCTTCCCCAGATATGGATTGTATGTTTTTATTCGACTCAGTGAAATATCACATAGGTTTTGCGTGAAAGTATATAAACTTTGGGATAGAGAAACGAAGTTTGCACACTTAGGTGTAGAGGTGTAGAAAATTTGAGCTATATAAAAAAATTTTAGACGAGTACAGTTAAAACAGATGCTACTATGTGTGAAGGTGTAGAGTATGCGAATAATGCAACCCCTTGGGATAAGCTATCTATGATTTAGCTTGTTGATTGATTTTTTACCTTGAGTTCCTTCCATTTCTTGGTAGTACAATTGCTAAGCTAAACAAATCCTTTCTTGTTTAGGCTTTTGACACTCTAGTGGTTTTGATTTCATGGGTTTTTACTTTCTAAACCCTCTTGTTGTATTGTGTTCTGTAGAATTTTCCCATTATGTGAAGGCAAATTTAACTGTCTTCCATGTTTGTTTAACAACATTACCAAGACCTATATGAATATAACCAAGTTGGTTCTTTGTTTTGTGTGTTGAGGGTGTTGGTAGCTTGATTTATTTCGACTAACTCTTACTACATTGCAGGATCTGCTTGATTTATGCCCAGAAAAAGTTGAAAATTATGAACAGAAGTTGAAGAACTTCTACACAGAGCACATTCATCAGGATGAAGAGATTCGTTATTGCTTGGAAGGATGTGGCTACTTTGATGTACGAGACAAGGATGACCGTTGGATTCGCATTTGGATCAACGCAGGTGATCTTATCATTTTGCCTGCTGGAATTTACCACCGGTTCACTCTTGACACAAGCAACTATGTAAAGGTAAGCAATTTTTGTTATGCTAACTATAGCAATCAAAAGCTCTTGACTAAGGCTTTCTTTAGGAGATTTTGTAAAAATAATTGCGCAATTTCAAGATTGTTGAAAATAGATCAAGGTTCAAGACTCATCAATGGTTGATTAATCAGTGTGTTTGGTTATGTGTATGTGTTTTGTGTTTGTGTGCAGCTAATGAGGTTGTTCATTGGAGAACCAGTGTGGACAGCGTATAATCGGCCACAGGAAGGTCACCCTGCGAGAAAGGAATATATTAAGAGCTTGACTGAGAAAATGGGAGTGCCACTTGCAGCTCATTAGGGTCTATATACTCATATACAAGCCTATCTATGATTAATGTACAGATGTAAGATTATGTTGGTATGATATTGTATAGTATACTCTTATACAATAGATGATCTGTCTGTAAAACCTCAAATACATCAGACATTGAGATGAAACTCTGAAATAAGATCAAGACATATATATGTTAGATTAAAACTAACTTTCGTATTGTAGGTGAGTGGTATTGAGATTGTTCTTAGAACTTGTGGGTTTTGTATATAAATTCAGAGTTGAAAAAAAAAAAACAAAAAACTAACTTGCCTGCAGTGTTTTTTTTNTTCTTTTGGTTATTTTATTTTATGTAAGGCTTTCAACTTAAAGTTAGTTATATGGTTTAAGGGAAGATAAGTACTTGTGGTCCTAATTTGTTGGTTGTGACAAATTTTTTATCANGGCCAATATATTCATGGTCCTACCACAATCAAGGGCCAATCAAAGATCAAATTTGATAGTGCAAGATAAGTATGTTATTCCCTTTTCATAAATTCCATCATTCTCCTCCTTCCATTAAAAGTATTAAAGTTTTGATATTCATTGCCTTCGAGACTGACTCCAACACATCTAGAAGACTATATCTCTTATCAAATAGCTTGTAGTTGAGTGAGACTAAGGTTGTACTTAGAGTTTGTGAATTTTGTATTCCAATCTAGAATCATAACTAAAAATATATAAAAAAAAAAGACTATATCTCTTTCTTCATTTTATGTTTCTTTTTCCCCTAAAAATGACAGTTTCCAATATAAAAACTCAACATGCTTTTCCTCTTTGAAGATTAAAATGACTGAAAAAAAAAAAGACTGGATGAAGAAGAAATTTTGTTTAAAAACAAATAAGAAGGGAATTTTAGTTTGAACTTTAATTTCCGCATTCAAAGGGGAGACTTGATACAAATAGTTATTCAAAAGGAAATTGATAAGGATTTTAAATAAAGGCGTTTTCTGACTTTGAGAAACAATCTCCTAGCTTTTTCTATATTGAAAAAAAAAAAGACTGTCTTTTATACTTAAAAATTAAGATGAAAATCATGTCTATATATTCCTTACACATTGATCTATTTTTATTTCTTTTCATCTTCTATTGTGGACTACGAAAGGAAATTTATCCAATGCATTCAACAAACGTGACTTAGACTAAGGCTTACCTCACTAATTACTTGGGATTTTTGAATCATATAATACTATTCCAAATTCAAAGACGAAATTTATAAACTCTAAAGATGACTTTAATACGACTTGACTCTATGCTATTTGGTGTATAACACTAACCTTTGAAACTAAAAGACATTTTTTTCTTCCCATGTTTTACACTTTTATATTTTGCAATATTTGAGTGTAATCAAATTTATTCTACACATACTTTAGAAAGACATAATTTTTTTTTGTGTAATTTTAATTTTCTACGTATAATTAGTCATTAAATGTCGTGTCCTCTTAAAAGTAATTTATAAAAGTTAAAAAAAATGAGAGGTTCGAGTCTTGGTATCCTCCCTCATGCAACACTAATTTAAAAGAGGTACGAGACAACAATTTTTTGTTAACTCAGTATTTTTCCGAAATTTTAATATAAGGATGCAACACGTGTAGGATCATGATTGGATATTCATGTTTTACTGCATATGTTTTTTTGGCGCACATTAAAATGTCGTGAAATATGCCGTATGCAATACGAGTCTCAATCTGGGGCAGGTCGTGACTCATCGTCCCACAGTCCCACTCATTCCGTGGACGCCGCATAATCATCGCGACTTAAATTACATTGTTACCCTCGTTCAGTCAGAGTGGTAATCCCGATTCATTTAACCGGGACGTATGCGGTCCAGCAATTGGACCCAGTAAATAGCATAAAAGGGCATTTTGGTCAACGTGGAATCTTTTGAGAGATGGGAATAGGAATAGTAGTAGGAGTGTAGGACTCTTTCCTATATAAACATCCTCGCGTGGCCTCGAAGCATTGTGGTACAAATTCGATCGAAGAGTCTCACCCTCCAGCTGCAGAACAGAACCATAACCATGGTTGCCTCAGACAAGGTATTCATTGTTTGTTTCTCGGGAAAAACCAGTTTTATTCTTAGAAAATGTTCTCTGTTGAAGCTCTCCTTCTGTAATTTCTTCGATCGCCTCCATATATGTAATTATTTCTTCTTATTTTCTTGAATTGAGCATGATACCACGGTTTCTTCTTTTCCTTTTCTTTTTCCATGTTATGGACTGATTACCTGCTTCACGTAGAGATATGGATGCATGTGTTAGTTGAAAGCAGCTTATTAGTGTCAGAAGTAGTCCTGGGCTGTGGATAATAGATTTAAATGAGAAATAATTTATCCTTCTCGAATTTGATCATCCATTAATTAAAAATATGGAAATTCCTGGCAAATTTAGTAGGTTTGTGGTAGTTGGGGAAGCTGACATTCAGGTTTAGTGTGGTTAGCTGCAGCTATAGGCATTCTGCAACCCGTGATGTTATTGTTAGAAGGATAATTTCTGTGAAATAAATGAAATCTTTTATGGAAACGAGCGTTTTGTAGGTTGGGGAGACAATTTTGTTTTAATATGGTAAATTTCCTTTTAATTTGCCATAACTGAATTGACCATGGTGCACAGAACATGTTAAAAGAATTGTATTATTTTCTGATTTTTTTTAGTTTCAGCCTGGTCTTGCATTCTATAATTGTTATTTTATCTCCTGCGGATTCCTATGTCAACAATGGTTATCTTTTCTTCTTGAGTTTGTGCTTTAAGGCATAACGCTTCGGCAAATTCTCCGTAACGTCAATTATTCTTTAGTTATGGATGTATGTGAAGGAAACAACGATCTAGGTCAAAAAGAGCTATTTTCCATTAACAAACATGCTGCTTTAATGCATGATATGGAGTACTTATTCTCACCCTCTTCCTCATAGGTGTGCTTAAGAGCAGATGGATATTCTTATGGAAGCAAACAGGCAATAGAAAGAGCTATACTCAAATTGCTGTAAAATTTAATCAATTGTCAGGAACATATGGTTTTTGTACCAAGAAACATGCCGAAAAATTTACCACATCTTATTGAAAATTTATTTAGTTAGTATTTGGAAGATTGCTGGCTTCATTTCTGCTGTCATCCCAAAGGTCAAATTCTGATTAGAAATTATGCACAAGTCTTGCAGTCATGAGTTATGTGACCCATCACCAAACCTGATAAACTATTCTACGTTCTTTATTTATTTCTCTAATCTTTCCTTTGTTATCCAAGATTTTTGCTGCAGATTAGGCTTTTGGATAGACGATAAATTTGGAAGATAGGACTGTATCTGAGCATGACTACTATTAGGATTTCTGATTGAATGAGTTCTTTACAATGAGTTATTCCATTTCAGATTTTAAGCTCTCATATTATCATCAAAATCTTTATCTCAGGAGAGAGTCAAGTTGAGAGGGTTGATAGTGCCTGGAGAGCTTAATTTTTCGTTTGTAATCTCCTATTGCTGATACGTTTGAAGGCAGTGAATAAAGAATTTCCTTGGATGCACTGATTATTAGAAATATATTATTTTTTATTTGAAAGTGATTCTTGACTTTGCAGCTACTATTACATGTTGCATCTTTATTATGTTCATCTTGTAGTTAGAGGATGCTATTCTTCATATTTGGTTGTTGAGAGGGTTGTACGAGTCTCTCATTAATCTAAAATAAAAGAATTGTTTTCTAATGAAATTTTTCGCAGGATCCCCGAGAGGAGGTTATTCAAGCATGGTACATGGATGATAGCAATGAAGATCAGAGACTGCCTCATCACAAAGAACCCAAGGAGTTTGTATCTTTGGACCAACTTGCTGGTAAGCATCTTTGGAGCATGTATTGGTTTTATTTGTTTCCAGATTGAGAGGGTTACACTCACCTGAGTTTTAATATGTGAACCTTGTAGAACTTGGAGTTCTTAGCTGGCGATTACATGCTGATAGTGATAACTATGAAACAGATCCAGAGTTGAAAAAGATTCGTGAAGACCGTGGTTACACCTACATGGTTTGTTATACTGAAGTTCTTTTATAATGGAATTATTATATTTTATTTAAAGTCCCTCTACCTAAGCATGCCAATTTATATATATGGAGAAATATCAACTATGCAAAAGCGTGACCATTATTTTTTAAGAAAATCAAAGAGTTCTGTTTCAAGCTATGATTGAGCACTATTTATGGGGAGTTATAATATGTGTTGTGTTTATTTTGATGTCTAAAACAATGTATTGTTAACGTCAAATATCTTCATCTTGATTTTCTGTCTATCTTTACACTTGTACTATAATTTGACATGAGTCACATTTTATGCAGGATATTTGTGATATCTGCCCAGAAAAGTTACCGAATTATGAAGAGAAGATCAAAAGCTTTTTTGAAGAACATCTTCACACTGATGAGGAGATCCGATATTGTGCTGAGGGAAGTGGTATGTACAGAAATTTTTGCTTTATTTTGTTATTGAAGTCCCATTTATCTATCTCATTAAGATGTTAAATGTTTACTCTTTTCCTGAAGGTTATTTTGACGTCAGGGATCGCAATGATGCTTGGATTCGTGTGTGGCTAAAGAAGGGAGGATTGATCATCTTACCTGCTGGGATGTATCACCGTTTTACTCTGGATGAGAACAACTACATCAAGGTATTGTGTACATATTGGACATGGTAGTTTTACTACTTTATTGGCTTGCTGCTATTAGAAGTGCATTTGTATTCCTCAACCTTTGTTTTCCCTTACCCATATCATTGGAACATGAATTGGTTCTTGGAATACATCACTGCAAATCTGCAATACCCTTTGCCCTTTATGGAAGGTGTTGTTATATAGTAATCTGGGATTTCCGTTTTAATCAATGTGACGAAAGTAGCATCTAATTGCAGAACATTTTTTAACTGTGTTTTTGTAGATATGTCTTTATGAAGGTGTAACTTGAGATAGGATAGATAGGATATCTTGCAAGATTATCATAATTAGCAGCTTATGTGCATTTTCAGATTCTCTTATTAAATAAACTTTTACTGATATTTATCTAACACTATACATGGTATAGCTTGCATTGTGTTTGAAGATGAATATAATTGCATGTCAAGTATTTCTTTCACATTCCTTCTAGTGAATGGTGATTCTTATATGATGGATTCGCACTGAAAATGTAGACAGCAAACATAACTTTCTTGTTAATTTCACTTTTGATTGAAGAGACATCTGGAACACTGATATTAGTATGCTGTTTTATCACTGATAATCTGAAGTGCATCTCAAATGTGCAGGCTTTGCGTTTCTTTGTTGGTGAACCAGTTTGGACTCCATACAATCGCCCACATGATCATCTGCCTGCGAGGTATGATTCTCCTTTCACTCTCTCTCTCTCTGTTTGTTTTTTTCCCGGACTATCGATTAGAATTTATCAAACTCAAGACTAATAATGTGGTTTTGATGTGCAGAAAGGAATATGTTCAGGCTTTTGTGGAAAAGGATGTTGCCAATCATGCTGTTAATGCTGCTGCATAAGATGTGATTCTACTGCCGGTTGAATGGGATAAGAAGGATTTCCTGCTAGGGGTTAAAAAAAAAATATCATGGTCCCCTTATAAATAAAGATGCCTGTTTTTATGTTCTGGTCTGTGTCTGGGTGATCCTTTGGCTTTAATGTTATTAACAAGCTTAATGCCATTACAGTTGCTGTATAAATATGGCAAGTACTAGTATTAGTTACCGGGAGCAGAATAAAGCATGAACTGGTATTCTGTTGTTGTAATGGACCTAATGTATGTGCTTATGTTATTTTAAATTTTTAATGGTGTCTGCTTCTTTGGTAGCCTAGTTTTTTTTTTTTTTTTTTATCTCTCACTCTCCTTCCTTCGGCTGAAAAAATTGGGTCATTGGGCACGACGGTCATTGCCTTCTTGGGCTAGGGTACATGTATCTGGTTTAACTCTTCTTATAAGGAAGACCTACCATCCGAGCATCAACAGGAGAGAAATCCCAGCAAACATTGTAAGGATTTAGGTGATTAGTGGTACACACGAGTGGCTTACCACAAATAGCCTCGAATCTTAATTAACCCGAGTGGCCACCTCAGGTGGTTGGTGCCCTAGTTTCTCTTCCAAGTAATAGGCCTATTACACATTTCTTTGAAAGTTGAAGGACCAAACATAATCGGTCACTTCACTTGGAGGGCGGTTTTCTTGTAAAAAGGCATGTGGTCCCATGGCTACTGCAAGTTCAAATAAACTTGGAATGATTTGCAAAATACAACATAAGTTCAAATAAACTTTGAATGAATGAATTGGCACAGGATTATGGACTATAGTCAATCGTGGATTATGAAATGCTGGCATCAGCCACTTTTCGTATCATTATATGATTGAATACTAACAAGAAAAAAAAAAAAAAGGCTAAAACAGCTGAACTTCCCAGTTGTTGCTGCTTTTGGAAGCTGCTGGTTTTATGAGTGAGATTAAAGCTTCAAGTCTTACTAGATGACAAAAAGGCAATAGTTCTAATAATGTTTTATATATAGTAAGTGCAATTATTCTATGCTAAAGTAAAGATTAGAGAAAGGTTAAAAAAGTTCTAGAAAAAGCAAGACATGGACCCAAGTCACTCTTCAATCATCTCCCAGACCCCTATTGCTTTTGAATTTTCAGCGTGTCGGGTAAATTCGATGCGCTTCTACACTCATCTCTAATATTAATTAATAATATATTTGTCTTGAACGAAGCGCCTGCCTGTAAAGTATTATATTATTATATTCCTAAATTGGCTAAGTGTCTTGTTTTCTTCTCGAACGGTAATGAAGGTCTAACGTCTCTACCGTCTCAAGATATAATTCATTACAAAACTTTAAATTATTAAGTAAAAGTTAAAAACTTTTTTTGTTTTGTTTTAACAGTGATATTCTCGTGCCAACTTTTATCTACCGAGATTAAATCTTTACNTACCTTAAAGACGCAACCCTATATCAACCTAGTGAAAAAAAAAATTAATTTTATATGACACTATTTTTTAACTCAAAATGTAAATAAAACATAAATTTACTTATATTCATAATTTATTTAATTAAACAAATATTAAGTAAAGATTGAATTATTTTGCTTATAAAGTTTATGTTTGATTTTCACGTTCAGCAGTCTCCTTTTAGTAAGTAATTTGTATATACTACAGTAAGCTCTTGTTAATGCTAATTGTAAAGCTTTGAGTAGAGTGGAAGCACTTCAAGAAGCACTGTGAGTTCTGCATAAGTTTAACTATGCAGCAGTGCATAGATAAGCCATTGACAGAGCAGAAAGAAAGAAGATGATGGAAGAGAAGGGTTCATGAGAGAGGAAAGAGAATTGAATCTGCGTGTTAAAAATGAATTCTGTAACTTGTATTGAATATTCATTTGTGTACAGTATATATAACAGATTACAACTAACTAATTCTGTTTAACACTCTAACTACTTTCCTTAATTAGCTGCTGAGCTGGATAATAACTTAACTAACCTTAACCACTGTTAACTGAAGTAAACTAACTCTTAACTATAGTAAGCTAACTTCCATCATATAACAGCACCTTATTACTTCTAACACTTATAACATGCCCTAGTCTTAGAATGAAAAAACCTTCTCTCACCTTAAACTTTCTAGAATACTAAAAATATTATAAAAAAAAATTATTAAAAGTTTAATTTATTACGTGAAAATTGATTCTAAACATCTTGTTGATTTGCTTACACGTGTATGTCTCTTGGTGTTAAATGTTGTTTATTAAATTAAATTTGTGACCTAAGTTTCCTTTCTCGTGGATCTGGTTGGTCAAAACTAATAGCTATTGGAGCTTGGTCACGTTAATAAATGGAAAATTTTGTGGCACTTTTTGTAAAATATCCACCTAATATAACATGTCATGCAAGATCTATCTACTTCTTGTA
>QAOA01008374.1:418125-443594 GCA_003255065.1 Cercis canadensis
AAATATTTTACAATAAGACATTTCCTTCCCTTTCCTTTCCTTTTCCTCATTTTAATCATCCAAACAAAGGAGAGGAAAACCCCTCCCTTTCCTTTCCCTTCCTTTCCCTCCCTTTCCTCTCCTCTCCTCTCCTCTCCCCTCCAAAAAAACTCTCAAACAGAGCCGTAAGGTTGAACATGTTTTTCAATTTTTAGACAAGAGACTCAGAAATCTGATGAATCAAATAATGACAGGTGCTCTAGAACCGTGATGACCAGACTTTTTAAAGAGAATAAAATAAAGGAAAGTTGCTTAGTTCCAAAGAAAGAGTAATAAAATATTAGTGAAACACAGTAACTGGCTATTGGCTATTCAATCTCTGTGTTTTCTGGGATATCTCTATCAAAACATATACAGATATACTGACGCTTTCGAAGAACGCAGAAAATTAAATTAAACTGTCAACATATTGTGCAATTTTTGTATTTTAGAAGATGAGGTTTCTTGATGTGTAAGTTTCTAAGTTCCTTTTGACAAGGTTAATGTTATTTGCCAAGGTGTAAAATATTTATAAGAAAATTTATAGTGATACTTATAAATTATTTATCAAAAAAAGAAACTTGCAATGAAATTTAAATTTTACAAATAAAGTAATTCAATTTTTACAAATTAAACTAATTCCCATTAACAATACTTTAACGAATTGATCTCTTCTCATTCATTGACAGACAATTTTTATTAAGATAATTTTAATTTTTTTCAAATGTTTTTACCCAAAGTTAGAAATTTAAGAGGTCTTGTATTATTGATATATTGCTACATGACGAGTTGTTCAATGTTGCAAAGCAAGCCTCTTAAACAACAAATACAATGTTGCCGACACCACCAAATATGGATCGCCAATGAGCTCAGTATTAGCTTAGGAAAGGAGGTGAGCAAGGGCAAACGATAGTTGAGGACTCCCACTTTTATATAATTTTTCTCTGCGATAGCGAATGAGACACATAGTTAGTGTTGAGCAAAGAGAGTGCAGCGATGGACAGCAACTGGGTGACATGATAGGCATATTATTATAATATATAATTACATTTAGAAAGCAACTTTGATTAATGCAACCACCTCCCAATTCTACATGTCTCCAAATCTCCGTGACTATTGATTTGTCACAGGCTCATAGCCTAGCTGCTTTGTCTCAAACGCTCACTGGTTCTTTCTCTCTGTTTTTTTTCCTCCCACTATTTTGTTGACAGAAACGTCATTGCTGAGAAGTGAGAAGAGGACTTACCAGTTTAGAGCTCCAAATACTGCTGTCTCATTGATNTTTCACAACCTGCAGTTCCTGATCCCCAACTAGGCAACCACCTCCCAATTCTACATGTCTCCAAATCTCCGTGACTATTGATTTGTCACAGGCCCATAGCCTAGCTGCTTTGTCTCAAACGCTCACTGGTTCTTTCTCTCTGTTTTTTTTCCTCCCACTATTTTGTTGACAGAAACGTCATTGCTGAGAAGTGAGAAGAGGACTTACCAGTTTAGAGCTCCAAATACTGCTGTCTCATTGATCTAATTACATGTGGTTGATGTTAGTTTCAGTGACAAAAAGAGAAAGAAGAATCAATGAAAGTGTTACCCAACAATTTTTCCAAATCTTTATGATGTTAAAATCAATGAAAGAGTGCTATTTTTCACTTTTAGTGAGATAGCATAGTGTTTATCATATGTTAGTCTTTGAATTTAAATACATTCATAGCTCAAATCTCAGGTGTAAAAGAATCACTATTCAGTGTCTGTATTGTGCAAAGTGCAAACTAGGTTTGATATCTAAATTTGTTTTACTGTTCCACATACATAGTGGGTTCCACTCTCCTTACCTCCATTAAATGGCGCCTCCTTCATATAGTAATATCATGCAAACTCCAGAATGTTCTGACAACTTAATTTAATAATTATTTTAGGAATTAAGCAGGACAAATTTTTAAAAAATCCCAAAATTGTTCTGGAAACTTCTTGAATATATTTTCTTTTCTAGGCAAGCCTTTGAATATCTATTAAAAAAACAAATCTTTTTAGATTATTTGTGCTTTCAGACAGCGAAACTTACTATGTCGTTGACAAGGACAAGAAAGAAAAATAATAATCAATTTTCGTTCTGTTTTTCTTTTCTTTTCTTTGTTTTTTGGGAAGCAAAAACAAAATTAAAAGTGCACCAAACGACTTTCCTAATAGAGAAAAAAACATAGGAGTGAGAAAAATTTCTCCTTCCCATGTTGGATTTCTCCTGCACTTTACCTTCCCCGATAGTCATATCCCCAAATGAAAAGAGAAAAGAAAGAAGAAAAAGTACCATTAGCAGCAGCGCAACAGCAGCAAAATATTATAAATTGAAACAAAACCCATCTCACATCACTTCTTCACTCCACATCGCTCCAAACGCTGCCTCCTATACCCTAATCCTTCCCCATATATGCCATAAAACTCTCAATTCACTACTCTCACAAACACACACACACACTCTTTCTCTTTCTGTATTCCCAGTCCTTGTTCTCTGCATCTCTGAGCAATAAGCTTGCTTTTTTCGACTGAATCCTTTTAGTTCCAAAGGTTATTTCTCAGACCCATTTGTAAAAATGGTTCCTTTATTAGTAACCTTCTATGAACAGCTGAAATTCGCCACATGAGTTGGTAGGACCTCACCTGCTCAAAACCAGAGCCGAACCCATTTCCTGTGAGGAAGAAAGAAAGTGACCCAGATCAAATTTGGCCTCAATTATGAATCCTCATCGTAGTGTGAAGGAGTTTCCTGGTTCAAGTTCGTCTTTTTCTGGAGGGCAGCGATATACGGTTCCTCCTCAACCAATGGAAGGACTTCATGAAACTGGCCCTCCACCATTTCTCACCAAGACTTATGACATCGTTGAAGACCCTTCCACAAATAATATAATCTCCTGGAGCACAGGGAATAACAGCTTCGTCGTGTGGGATCCCCAGGCCTTCTCCTTGAGTCTTCTTCCCAGATACTTCAAGCACAACAATTTCTCCAGCTTTGTCAGGCAGCTTAATACATATGTAAGTTTCTTCCTTTTTCTCTCTCACAATTGAAAGGAGATTTTTTTTTTTCTCTCACTGTGATGAGGTCTGAAAATGAAGAAGAATTTATTTCAGTTTTTTTTTTTTTTTTTCTTTCTGGGTTTCATTAGATGCAATTACTGTAGCTTGTATAGTTCATTCACGTTCATGAAGCAGCTAGAACTTCTATCTCTTCTGTTAATTTCTTTATGTTAGATTTGATTGGACCCATTTTAATATTGTTTATTGTGTACAAATGTACAATCCATAATGTTGACATTTTGTTTTGTTTAATGTCTTTAAAAAGAGAAAGTGCAGAGAGTACAATATAAAATCATGTAAGACACTACTGATTTGCGGCTTTTTCATCTGCAGTGATGCTATATCTGTATATAGAGTACTTTCATGAGCCTAGATGAGTAAAGTTTTGTGTTTCTTAGCCCTTGAAGGGCTTCTTTACAGTTAATTATGTGCCTCTCAAATCATTGCCGCATTGAGATTTTATGCGATTGATCTTGAAGAGGAAGCTTGATATTGTTGTAGGGGTTTAGAAAGGTTGATCCAGATAGGTGGGAGTTTGCTAATGAAGGGTTTCTGAGAGGACAAAGGCATCTTTTGAAGAATATGAGGAGAAGGAAGGCACCTCAAACTCAGTCTTTGCAGCAAGACCCTTGTGTTGAAGTGGGACGGTTTGGATTAGATGGAGAAGTTGATCGGTTAAGGCGTGACAAGCAGGTTCTAATGGTGGAGCTGGTGAAACTTAGACAACAACAGCAGAATACGAGAAGTTACCTTCAATCGATGGAAGGAAGGCTTAAGAAGACCGAGCAGAAGCAGCAACAGATGATGAACTTCTTGGCAAGAGCAATGCAGAACCCCAACTTAGTGCAACAATTGGTTCAACAAAAGGAAATGCGAAAAGAGCTGGAGGAAGCTTTCTCCAAGAAGAGAAGACGGCCTATTGACCAAGGGTCTAATGGTAATTTTGAAGTAGAGGAATTAGGCCATAATCAAGAGTGCTCAGCTTTTGTGAAACTTGAACCGCAGGAACACACTGACATATCAGAGTTTGAAGTTTCAAACCTGGACCTTGCTATGAACATGGAGGGAACACAAGGTGGAAGCCAAAAGCACCTAGACGAAGAATACAAGGACAAATTTGAAATTGGAAGTAGAGATAAAGACATTGATGAAGTATTTTGGCAAGATTTATTGAATAAGGGTATTGAAGAAGACATACTAGGTGTCGAAGAAGACGAGGAAGATGTAGATGTTTTGGCTGAGCAACTTGGTTATTTGTCCTCCGGTCCTAAATAGAAGACTGCATTCTGTGATTTCTTCTAGTTTGCTTCAATGAACTAGCTAGCTATCTAGGAATTGAAACTCTCTCCTTAGTTATCTGACTGCCTCACCTCCACTTCTGTGTTCTCAACTTCACTACTCAAGATGCTAAACTCCATCTTTTATAAGGGTTTCTTGATATGAATTCCAAGGACTAATTTTGAAGAAATTGGAGCTTTCTGATAATATGGTTGTTGTTCTCGAAGTTTCTTGATGATTAATTCCATCTGAAAGCTGATCTGGAATGCTAATCTTAAAGTAATCTCCTTGGTCTCCTTAGTTGTCTGACTATCTGACTCATCTAGCTAGTGTGTGTTCTGAACATGCTTACTGAAGATTTTAGCTCCACCATTTTGTAAAGGATCAAATGTGATTATCAAGAGCTGTGCCTTCTGACACCAAAAAGTTTGAATGCATGTGTCCCTATTGTTCTTCTCAAGGTTAACACCTGGTAGCCTGATCCTCAAGTAATCTTCTATTTTCTTCCATATGTCTCAAGTCTTTTCTTCTTAAATGGATTTACAGCAGGTTCTGGTGGAATGATATATTATATTATATGTTCCAATAGCAATCTTGGTTCTTCTCTATATTTTATCTATTCCCATTTTAGAATTAATTGACTTGTTCCAATCAATAAAGGCTACCTTGTTCAAATGCCAATGGATTTGATTCATTTGAAGAGGGCAAGGGAGGTATCGTCATGCTGGTTCACTTTTGTTCTCAGATATTTTGATGTTAAAAAATAACATATATTCTAAATAATTATATGAAGCTTGAAATCTGATTTGTGTTCTAAACACATCTATGAAGTCGCTAGTATTCGTAAGTGGCTTTTTACTGTTTCATACATTATAAAAATAATTATTGTTTACCTTTAATCTAGGAGTTTCCAGTGAAATTAGCAAAAGAAAAATAAAGGAAAATTGCAATATAACATATATCCAAAAGAGATCCTTCGTCAGAATTCTAGGAATGCTAATTATTCCATTTTGATAAAACACTACTTGGGTGTTGAAAACTTTTATATATTAACTTTACATAATAATTTGTTTCTTTTAATTTCTACTCACTTCCATAAGATGAGGTGAAAATTCTTGAACCTTTTACCTTTTTACTCTATAAAAGAGAATTATTTATAATAATTAAGAATGTCAATACTTTTACATTATGCTGTTGTTAAAGTCATTAGTCAACATGCAGAAGCTGAAAAATTAATTAGGGCATATAATATGTACGTTGCTTATAAAAGGGGTTTATCATTATTTGTCAGTTCCTGGGACCAAGCTCGGAGCCTAAGTGCCTAACTGGAAGAAGGCATAATTATATTCATGTGCAATTCCTAAGAAAATTTGGCTATGCTTTATGTCTTTTAATGGGGCAAAAGGCAGGAAAAAGCTGAAATCTTAGCTTCATTGAGCTGCAGAAAATTTGAGATGATGCTGCCACATAAATTGAGTTGGATGAGATAGGAGCTGCTACTGTCTCCTTAAGTGATAAGATTGCACATGCTATGCACGAGCAGTGTAGCTGGCAGTGCATCTGTATCCCCAAATCTCCCAATTTATTTTCTTTTCTTTTCCTTACCCTTTGTTTGCCTATAAAGTGCAGAGAATGATTTAGGAACTGACTTGCATCAGAATTAATGGTAGGGCTTACATTAATATGTGCAAAGAAAATCTAAACATAATGCATGCAAAATGATTTTTCATAAAATAATTTGTCAACAGAAGCTTAATGTTGTGAGATTCACTCTTTAACTTGTTGTAAATAAATGGAAAATGAATTTGCTTGCTTTTAAGAGCTCATGCACTCATGCTCATGCATATAGGGTTCTTGCGGGTTGATGTATTGACTTAGAATGATAAATTTGGGTAGGAATATGTTTGGTGAGGGAGATGAAAAATCTTAATTTACTTGTTAATAACTACTTGATTAATAAAATGTGAAAAAAATTAAACAGATCGAAAGAAATGAATGATCAATGATATTGATAAATTGAAAATGGGAAATTTAAATAGAAGATGGGATGATTTTAATTATTTTATTGCTATTTGGTAAGAGAATGAAGAGAGTGAGAAAGAAACATTAAATAAAAATATAGGGATAGACCAGTAAAATATATACTTTTACCTTATTCTTATCTCATTTATGAAATGAAAAAGAAAAAGGCTAAAATGAAATGTAATACTTGATAATAGAGGCAAATTGACCTAAATAATACATATTTACAAATTATTTGTGTATAAATGGTAGTTTCTTAACTATTTATCTAAAATGAGTAATTTTAAATTTTTTTTTTCATACGTAAAGGAGAACACGTTATACATAAATATAACGTCTATGAACTAAAAACGTTATAGGACATGTCAAAATAAAACGTATTCACTGTTTAAAAAGATGAAAAAATATTTTTTAAAAAATAAACACGCTATAGCCTATAAAGTCACCAAAAAATGAGAAACCCATAATCTAATTCTCATTATTTTTTAAATTTGTTAGATGCATTAAAAATATATTTTAAATGATAAATAAAAGTTATAATGTATAAATTAAAGTGAAGCCTGTAATATATTGAAGAATGGAATGATGTGGGACCCAACACTGGCTGCATTCATCGCTCCATGCATTACTAGTATGAAAACTGCATTCATTGCTCCATCGCTTAATCGCTTCGTAAGTACGTTTTGAAACACTTTTAGGAAAAAAAAAAAAAAGAGAGAGAANAAAAAAAAAGAGAGAAAGGGACGTGTTTCTTTCATTGGTACGCATTTCAGAGACGTTTCCAAAACGGGTATGCGTGGAAGGAGGTGTTTCGGTGCTATATAGGTCTTAGGGAATTGGACTCAAGAGCAAATGCAAAGTAAAGCGTGTTCCAAACTATTAGAACACACTTTATAAGCTATAGCATGTTTACTTTAAAAAAAATATTTTCTCGTCTTTTTAAACAGTGAACACACTTTATCTTAGCATGCCTTATAGCGTTTTTAGTTCATAGACGCTATATTTATGTATAGTGTATTTTATCTTACATATGAAAAATAATAAAATATTTAAAATTGTTCATTTTAAGTAAATAGTTTAGAAACTGTTATTTTTACGTAAATAGTTTGCAAATGTCAATTTGCCTCTTCTTAGTCCTTATCTTATATTCTTTTTTATATATTTTTTTTTTGGTTTCCCACCGGTGTTCTGACTAATCAGATTTTGAGCTGGGAATGACCACAAAAGCGGCAAAGCTCTCCCAACAGACCCAATTGCATACTCAAGGGCTCGAACCCGAGACCCTTGGTTAAGCTAGAACACCCCATTACCAGGTAATCTACACGCTTGTTGGTACATTTTTTTATATATGAAACATATATGTTTCACTTATTTCATTTTACTTAATTAATTGCATTTCATCCTAGGGTTTTGTTGTAATATCTATTTAATTAGTGCTAGATGTGAGTGTTTTGTGCNAATTGCATACTCAAGGGCTCGAACCCGAGACCCTTGGTTAAGCTAGAACACCCCATTACCAGGTGATCTACACGCTTGTTGGTACATTTTTTTATATATGAAACATATATTTTTCACTTATTTCATTTTACTTAATTAATTGCATTTCATCCTAGGGTTTTGTTGTAATATCTATTTAATTAGTGCTAGATGTGAGTGTTTTGTGCCTATATATGTACTTATAGCTAAATTAATTGACTAACATATATATATGGTATGAGTAAAACAGCATTCCCTATTTATCTGCGATGAAAGAGGTGGAAAGGTAATGAGACATTTTCTTTCGTTTTAGCATATAGATTTTTAGGGATAGGGGACTCTAACGAAAGACAAGAAGAAGACATAGAAGGACAGTTTATTCGCATGCCATTTAGTCGATCATGCTACAATTCTTATCAGACTTGTCCAAACTATAAATTTAAGCATTTTTTTAGTTATATTCTCATGGAAAGGGATGACTTAAAAACTTAGAGAGAAGAACACGAGTCCTCTAGTTTTCTTGAGAGTGAAACTTCCTTACAAATAGGTTTAGTGGTAAGAAATTCAGACTTTTCACTCAATAGTTAAGTTTAATATCGTGAAAATTACATCCCATATGAAATATGATAAAAATACATCTTAAATTGGACATACATAAATGATAACTATTTAAATGAAGCTATGTGGTTGAATAACATTGAAGTTATCTTTAGAGTTTGTAAGTTCTATATTTGAATTCGAAATTACAACCAAAAACACCAACAAAAAAGTAGCTCATGTGCACCTCAATGAAATTACCTTCCCATTTAGTTTAAACTTTAATGCAAGCTAACAACACAATAACCGCTGGGTTGGGAGGAATTATGGCATCATAGGATAGAATGTTGAAACATGGACTATCAGTTTTTTTTTTTGTCTAAGTTAGATGATCATTTGTCAAAATTGTCATTTTATAACTAAGAATGATTGAACCTAAAGAAGGGAGTGAGGGACAGCCTCTAAAATTAGAGGCAGCTCCAATGAGCCAAAGCCTCCCCTCAATTATCAATTTCATTGATATATATATATATTCTTTGGTGTAGGTGGTGAGATTTTTTACTGCCCACACTTCACATTTTGCTCATGTGATGTGATATTCTCACAAATATGAGTGAACTTAGCCCATATTTGTTTTTTCAACACACTTGGGCCCAAATAAAGCATTCAGATTAAAAAACAAAATTTAAGCAGCCCACAAAGAGAAACATAATTTGAAATTAGATTTAAATATATTGTAGGTTCTTATAGTTTAGACAAATTTTGAATCAAGTCTTTATATTTTTTTTTTCTTTTGGGGTTCTTATAGTTTAAATTTTTTTTAATTGGGTTCCTACTATCACTTCCATATTATAATTTCGTCAGTTTAGTGCTAACATAACAAATAACTTATCTATGTAGCTATAAAAAAGTTGACATAGTATCAAAGTAGCACAAAAATTGTAATCTCATTAAATTTTAGCTCAAAAAATGTATAAAAAAGTTGATGATGTGACAATTTTTGGCTATTTTAATGTCACATCAGTTTTTTTTATTGCCACATAAAGAAGTCGTTTGTCATGTCAGCATTATATTAACGAATTTATAACTGAGAATGACAGTAGAGTCTCAATTAAAAAAATTTCAAATTATAAGCACCCTAAAAAAAGAAAAAAAATTATAGAGACCTAATTTAAAATTCATCAAAACTACAGGGACCTGTAGTATATTTAAACTTTAAAATTATAACAAGAAGTCCAACCACAAATGAAGAAGGGAGTACAAGTTTTAATTTGAAGGAGCAAAGCTCAAGAACTTACATGAGCTACTTCTAGGTTTTAACTTTCAACTGCGATGCTAAAAAAAAAAAAAAGTTCTAAGTAGAACATCATTCCCTTTGGCGACTATTGTGCAAATCTAGTTTCTTGTTTTTTTTTTTTTTTTGGTAAATTTGTGCAAATCTTGTTAGCAAAAGCAACTAACAAAACGTAGTGATAAGGTTTTTGTTATCTTTTATTGGTCTTTACTTAGTGATAAGGTTTGGTCCAAAGGAGTTAAGAGAGGTGTGCGCGTATGATGAGGCAGAGGACTTGTGCGTCCACTTGTGGTTTGGCAGTAGCTTGTGCACACTGCATCCTTTTAACAATTAGAGGACGGCAATGTTTTTTTTTTTTTTTTTGGTAGAGAAAAATGGTGACAAGTGAGCAACCACTCTGAGACCGGGAGCGACATGGGTATGACTCCTACCCTAGGGATTTATTTTTCACAAGGGGGTTCGAACCAAAGACCTCCCATATGTCGAGAGTATCCCTGTACACATTTGCCCACCTTGCGGACCTAGCACGCTTCCACTAGACCAACCCCATTGGGTAGAGGGGCAATGTTTATAGTCCCAAGAGATGGC
Organism: Cercis canadensis; assembly: GCA_003255065.1. NCBI lineage: Eukaryota > Viridiplantae > Streptophyta > Magnoliopsida > Fabales > Fabaceae > Cercis > Cercis canadensis. The sequence goes on from QAOA01008374.1 coordinate 428,408, forward strand.
AACTGCAACTGCAGCTAAGCTGGTTAGTGCTGCCATTTTGCAAGCAAGAGCATACCAGATCCTCGGAAAGTCGGAATATTGAGGCCTCAACGGTTTAGTGGCCCCAAGCCCATTAATCTTTGTCATAATAGTACTCTCCAGACTCCANTTGAGAGTATCCATGTACACATTCGCCCACCTTGCGGACCTAGCACGCTTCCACTAGACCAACCCCATTGGGTAGGGGGGCAATGTTTATAGTCCCAAGAGATGGCAACTGCAACTGCAGCTAAGCTGGTTAGTGCTGCCATTTTGCAAGCAAGAGCATACCAGATCCTCGGAAAGTCGGAATATTGAGGCCTCAACGGTTTAGTGGCCCCAAGCCCATTAATCTTTGTCATAATAGTACTCTCCAGACTCCAAGTTTTCGAGGAGAATTGAGCGTAAGTGCCTTGAGTTTTTCATATGGGATCTACTAGACAATGTTAACATGTCGTTACTAAGGATGTTCCACGTCATAATAGTTAGGTTTAAATGGATGGGGTCAATGAACACAATCATGAAACCCAATATTTTTACCTTAGCCAAAAAAATCACTAATTTGTTTGTGAACCAACAAGATGTTGATTCAGTGAAAACAAATTGAGTCTCAATGCATTTTCGGTTAAATATCTTGAGTTTGAATCTTTAAAGTCGCATTTGTTAGAAGAAATTTATTAGTTATTGCTCTCGTCTCAAATAAATATTAGTCTCATATCTAAAGAGTGTAAGAATATCCTGAGTATAGACAAAAAAAAAAAAGAATAAATTTGTGATACATTATGTGAATATACATAATATAATTGATTATCATTGAAGTTATCATCTTGAGTAAGAAATGAGTTTTTATTTATTCAATGTTAGAATTAATTTTTGATATCGAAACATGCTATTAGCCTAGGTTAAAATTATCTTCTATCTCCCACCATTTAACGACTGCTCTTATCCCTAATCCAGCAATTTAGTATCTCCTTCATTTCACTATTTGTTTATCATATCAAATTAATGTGTATTTTGTTAACATGTTAGAGTGGTATCAAATGCAAAGACAATAATAAACCTTGTCTATCTAAACCTAAGCTATTTATCATCCAACTACATCATTAATGTTATCTTGTTATGCTCTTCTTTATTCAGACCCCGGAAATCAAGTGTCCCTTACGCAACACGGCAAGACCTTCAATTTAGATTGAACTGCAAAACGACGTTGTAGTTCATTGCCATTTACTTGAACTAGAAGCCTTACAAAACAAGCCCATTCACTGACAAAACGAGGGCCCACTCTTACCTCATAATCTATACCTTATCTTCAGCCACCGACAACCCAACTTCTTATGCCTATCAATTTTAACACCTACCCCCTGTTTCCCATAAAATATAATTAAAAAAAAAAAATCCGCTGTGACCTCTAGAATAATTTAGAACTTTCATTTTTTTTAGCGTTTTTTTTATATTTTAATTTATATTATATTTAAATATTTAAAAAATATAATATTAATAAATTAAAATGTGAAAATAACGAGTACCTTCTCCTTTTAACCATTGATCAAAATCACTTTTATTAACCAACCAAAGTTGTTCAGATCAAAACATTTCACTAGATGTAAATTTCATTGCTAGTACTTTTAATTTGATAAGTAATTTATTAGTATACTATAAATTTCGATAAGATTTGTGTTATACCATGACATTAATTGTAAATTTTTGAATATCTAAAAACCATCTTCATTCTTTAACCAAGTCAATCACCTCTTCACTATTTTTTGATCAATTTTAAAATAAGAAATAATATTAGCATAATTAGACAATGTAAAGATTCTAGTGATGAGTGGTTTAAATAATTTAAAAAAATTAAATTTTTAAATTTTTATATTAACTAAAAAAATAGTGTAAAAATTAACGACATTTGTGTTTGAAATTAATACATCAACACACTTTAGGATATTTATGTTTTAAATTGATTTATCTACACATTTTACAAAAAAAAAAAAAAATTTACACATGACATATAGAAGGATCACAAGAAAACCTATGTTAGGAATTAAAAACCCATATGCAATGGAGAGATGTAGCCAAAAAAAAAAAATCTTGAAATTAATATGCGATTAAAGTCAAAAAGTTATATGTAAAAATTCGAACCTAATTTTAGGTTTATGATCTTAGTGATGATTGAACTAACTGAATACCGGCAATTTGACATTAATTATAAAATGGAAAAAAGTCAAATAATGACCACTTGATCTTGTAAAGTCAATGGTGATAAAGTCCAAGGTGCACATTGATCTGGCAGCACGTCTAGCACTGGATCCAACGACCGCTAATCGACAATGCGTGAGATACGTGCCGAAAGTGTCGTAGTTCCTTAATTACTTCGAAAATCGCTTGCCACGTCATTTTGTTCGTGTCAGAATATTCTTTTTTTTTTTAATTTTTTTTGTGAATCATCAAATTATTTTTAAAACTTATAATTTATGTTTGAATTTAAAATTATAACTAAAAATATTTTTAAAAAATATTTAGAGTTTCTATGTGTAGCCACTTGTTTTCACAGGAAGACTTCTGCCGATCTACGTAGGCAAAGACTTGTCCGTTGTCCCGTTGTTTTTTTTTATGAGACATAAGAATTTAAAAATGAAGGGTGAGATAGGAGGGAATTGCAGAGAAATAGTTCATTTATCACTATTTATCTTACAGCATTTTATATTTGTGAGGTTAGAAAAAAATTTCAATAGGTTTAATTAAATTTATAAAATATGAATTTAACTTAAGTCTATAATAATAATAATAAAAAAAAGAGTAAACCTACATTTGTATTCCTAAAATATTTAAGATTTAATAAAATAGTCTTCGAAAGAATACTAACTATAAAATAATCATCGAAAGAACTGATATATGTAACAAAATAACCCTTGAAAAATTTAAAATTTAACAAATATTAAACTATTTTATTACGTAAATAAGTTCTTTTGAAGACTATGTTATAGTTAATATTTTTTTAAGGACTATTTTATTAAATATTAAATTTTTTTAAAGACGTAAATGTATGTTTATGCAATTGTAAGAAAAATAGTAGCGTGTCTAACATTATTCGAATCTTTAAACAAACATAAAACAACTTTGATCTTTAAAGCAGTTAAAATAACTAAATATTAAAAACTATCTACCTTATCGTGTATGAATATTTAAAATATAATTTTTATGCCAAAAATATTTCCAAACATTTTTAAATCATTACCTTTTAAAGAAATATATACTCTTTTTTNACCTTTTAAAGAAAGATATACTCTTTTTTCTTAATAGGTAAGTGTTGCTTTTGTTAGGTGATAGTTCTTTTCATTTATAGAAAGAAACTGTCATATATCTATTACATTTTCATAGATATAAATTATGTCTCTTTCTTCTATTTATAATAAATGAAAATATATTCAATTTGATATAATTGGAATGACAATATTGATCAATTGTCTTGTATATCAACGTTTCAACGTTCACTTCAGAAACCAAAGAACCAATGCTTGAATTTTCAAATTCAACTAACCAAACTATGATTTAGATTGGTGATAAAAAAAAAAAAAAACTAGTAACATTTTTTTCACACAAATTTTATTAAATCCCACTAATTTTTTTTTAGGTGAAATAATTTTTTTTTTTGATAATTTAATTGACACTAAACTTTTTAAAGGTGTGAGAAATTATTTTAAAAAAAAATTATTTTTTGCTTGGATTTCAGGGGCAATTTCGTCAAATGAACCAAGTCAATTGTTTTTTGTTTGGCCTCGGAAATGGATCAAGTAATGTGGCATTGCATCCAAAACAGAAAACGCTCAGAAAGTCCTTCATTTCTCCTCCGAAGTCCTCCAAAACCAAAACCTTCATTGCGAAGCTCCCTCTCCTTCTTCTTCTTCTTCTTCCTCTTTCTCTGCTCCACCAACTTGCAGCGTTTTCAATTCCCATCTCTATTGGTTTCTTCGGATCAACGTCTCTCATCTCTCTCTTAGTTTCTATAATGCCATTGACGTGAATCTGTCACTCATACAAACAAGATCGCCAACTTCTTCAGCTTTGATCAGAGTCCACGACGACCCAACATACCACAGAGGAGCCGGGTCAACCCGTTTTCCAAATGGGTGCGGTGCCTTCAACTCCGCTCAACGGTGGCTCATTCTCACAGGACACAGCGGAGTATCTGATTGGAACCTTCGTCGGTGACAAGTCCTTCCCGCTTTCCTCCGAGTTCTGGCAGAAATTGCTCGAGCTTCCTTTCAATCTGCAATGGCCCACTCACCGTGTTCACCAAGCTTGCGAGCTATTGGGTCAGTGATGTTCTGATTACTTTTTTCTTGATCATTAACAATTATGAGTTGGAGGGGATGTTTCAATTGGTAGATATAATGCTCAGTTCGTTGTAATTTCATTCTTTATGAGCTTAGTTTCATGAAATTCATGTGCAATAATATAATTAGTAGGATAGTGTGTTTATTGGGACATGATTTTCTTAACTGGAAATGATATTAAGGAGTTTAGGTTGCTTTTTGTGTTCTTTCTGTTACATTTCTTACTTTTAAAAGTTGGGTTTGTAATGGCCTAGTGATTTCTCGTCTGATAAGTGTGTGCTAAGTTTGTGCCCCTGAAGACCTGAATCATGGTTATATAATAATTATGGTATGAATGGGTGCGTTTTTGTATGCTTTGTTATTAAAATATTTGACATTTTTGTGCTTGTTTCTTTGCATCTATATCCTGCTCCTCTTGCAGCAAAAAATAACTATCACACCAGGCATCTTGCAAAGGTTTTGTTCCATTTGGCGTGTTACTTGCAGGAGTCCATGTCAACTTCTGGTGTGGCTCCCTTGGTTTACGAAAAGGCAGTTAATGCGGTGTACATCACTTCAGTATTTGTAAAGCACATGATTGAAAATGCCCAAGGTGACGATATCAAGTTATATCTGTCTCTAGATGAAAATGAAGCAATACCAAAGGGTATTTTAGGAGGTATATGACACCCTTTGCTACATCTTTAGATAATGTTTGTCTAGTACTTCAGAATGCTCCTCTTATCTCTCCTGGTTGGATGATTATTAACAATATGGTTTTGTTTTCTAGAATTTGGCATATTAAGTTCTGCAAACAGAGAAACATATCCATTTTGTTTAACCTTTTAGTATATGATTCGGAGTGGATGGATTATCCTCAGATTCATGGAAAAGCTGCTCAATTTTATGAAAAGACTTAAGCTGATTTTGGACTCGTAAAGATCTAATTACATAAGAAATTTTGCTTTAGTTGATAACTTTTGTTTGATATATGGGGTTTGACTGTTGTTGGAAGTTCCTTATCGTTTATGGATCCATTATGAATTTTTCTACTCTCTCCGTTTAAGTGTTCTTTAATGTCCATGTATGTTTATATTTCCAGCTTTCTTAATTTTTTTAAATTTTTTTTTTTGTGTGTTAACGCAGAACAAACCATTGAAAATTTTGTTATGGGGCATGTGCTTGACTTTATAGCATCAGTAGACGTGAGGTATATCCTGGATAACTGGAGCTGTTAATTATTGTTGATTTTTTGCATAAAATTTTCCTGATNTATATTTCCAGCTTTCTTAATTTTTTTAAAATTTTTTTTTGTGTGTGTGTTAACGCAGAACAAACCATTGAAAATTTTGTTATGGGGAATGTGCTTGACTTTATAGCATCAGTAGACGTGAGGTATATCCTGGATAACTGGAGCTGTTAATTATTGTTGATTTTTTGCATAAAATTTTCCTGATATTTTTTTTTGGGTCTCAAGTCCCAGCACATATCTCCTACATTTGGAGCTGCTTAATTTCATGCTTATTGGCATGTCAACTCAACTTCTGTGTGGGCCATCTCCAGGACCTAATGATGTGAACCCATTTCTTGATGCCGCAATGGCTCAGGTTAGAAGATGAAATTCTAATGTGAATCATGGGTTGTTGAATTTTACTCCTATTTCCAGATAGCAAATTGGTTGTCTGTGTGCTGTTATTTTTGCAGGATAGCTCCTTGGTTAGTTCTGTCGTTCGTAGATTGGTTCAAAACTACATTACCCGGCCCGGTGTTCCATTTAATAGAGCATCTTATTCCATCTTTTCTGAAGGAAGTCAGACTAGTGTGCTACAGAGAGTTGGTTCTGCAGCTGGTATGGTAACTAGATAGTGTTAGTATATGCTATTCTATTTGGGAACTCTCTGAAGTTGTTCTCTTATGCTTTTTCGTGACATCATGGTATTTCTCTTATTGCTGCAAGATTCTTCCATTACTGTAGGAGGCTTATTACTTCTTTCTTTGCATTTCTTTTTGCCTTTGCAGCAAATTTTGTTTTACTACCGTTCAGCTATTTGATCAGTTCAAGCAGTGAAGGATCAAGAAATCCTTTGGCAGATAGCAGTCTCCATGTGCTTCTTATTCTCATTCATTATCATAAATGTGTTACGAGTGAGAACTATGCTACCAGTGTGAATAACATTAGTGCAGCTTCTGATTTACCACTCAAAGAAAATACATATTTTTCTGACAACCCTTACTGCAAGGCCTTGGAAAATGCAACTGATTTAGAATGTAATATACTCTTACATCTCTATATATATTCTTTTGGTCATTGACAAGGCTAGCAATTTTAATCAGTTCTCTGATTGCAGTGGATCGTGTAGATGTTGAGGGTAATGCGCACAATGGTCCACATGTGAAGTTACCTTTTGCTATGTTGTTTGATACCCTCGGTCTGTAAGTATCTGGCTGCCTTTGTATGTGTCTTTAACAATCAATTCACCAGATCTAGATCATGCTTATCTATGGCTAAATTGAATAGCAGTGTAGGTTTTTTCATGTTTTATATGCTATCTTGGAAATAGGAACAGAGCCAGAAAAAGTAAAATAAAAAAAAACAAAAAATATTCATCTATTTGATTTGCCCCTTTCTTGTCTGGTGGTCAGTCAGTCAGCTCAGTTTTCCTTGTTTGTTTGAGTCATGCAGTTCTACTAAATACATTTTTTTTTTCTTTTCTTCTCTTCCACTGGTAGATCCAGCTAGAACTCTGGGATGAATTGCCCCTTTGGGCATTTATAAATATATAATGTATGTATATATGCATGTAATTTTGCAATCCATTATATTGGATTTATACATTGGTAGTCTTTTGTATGCTTTTATCTTATATATCATCTTAAACACTGGTTAACTGCTTCTTCCTGAGCAGGTGCTTAGCTGATGAGACTGCTGTCCTACTGCTTTACTCATTGTTGCAAGGGAATTCTGCCTTTCTGGAGTATGTCTTGGTGCGGACTGATCTGGATACATTGGTATGAGGCCATAAACTTAAGTTTCTCCTAGGAAAAAAGAGGGAATAGATTTTAACTTATCTAAAAGTCAAAAGAAGAATTTCCAGCAGAGGTTCCATTGAGGCTGTTAATTTGTGGAACATTAATTCCTCGACCTATCATCTTTGTCACTGCATGTTCTGAATTCACTTAAGTCTTTCTTAATCATATACCATCAGTGAAGAATGAGCCTGATCTGTAATTATCTTATGAAATCAACAGTTAATGCCCATTCTGGAAGCGTTATACAATGCTTCTACGAGAACAGCTAATCAAATTTACATGTTGCTGATTATACTTCTCATACTTAGCCAAGATTCTTCTTTCAATGCAAGCATTCATAAATTGGTAAGGGTTTATCCTTGGCCATTGGACTTCGACTTAAAACTGTAAGGATTATATTAATGTGGTGAATGTTTGGACAGATATTGCCTGGTGTTCCATGGTACAAAGAACGTCTCCTTCATCAGGCTTCTCTTGGTTCCCTCATGGTCATAATTCTTATAAGGACTGTACAGTATAATCTCTCTAAACTACGGGTATGAAATTTAAGCCTGTTGAATTAATAATTTAATTATTTCCATGTATTCAAAATGACATTTGCTGCTGACTAATTATTAAATTTGCAAGTTATCTATTGTGTAAAAGACCTAGCACAGTGGCTGATTAGGATGGCCATTACCGAGAGATATTTGATTGTTCTTGTGAGTATATCAGTGGAATATATAAATTTGATGCTACTGTTATTGCATGTGATTCATGATGGGCTATTTGATGTGAAACACTTTGTCCCAATCTGGTTCAATTGAAGGTTCTTCACCTCAAAAAGCCTAGAATTAGATCAGCTTGTGATACTGCACCTGACATGGTTTGTTATCCTTACCCTGCCTCCCTGTGAGGTGGTGTAGGATCGCCTGACAACCAAAAAAATGTGCCTGACTTGGAATATACTGAAAACTAGACTGGGAATAGAATTGGAAGAGTAGACTATGCACGGTATCAGGTTATGCATTCATATATACATGTTTACATGTATATAGTTCACTTCATTTCTAGTTCTCTCCTTCTACTTAATTATTCCTCCAATGCCGTGTTTTGGGTGAATTAGAGACTGAAGTCATCACACTCATTTTGCAACAAAGCCTAGCCTGTTATTCAGAATGCTTTCTGCTACAATTTTTCTATTTAGTCTTTAACATCCTTCACTCTTAAACCCCTCCCAGACCCAAAAAAAAAAAAANAAAAAAAAAAAAAAAAAAAAAAAAAAAACGAAGGAAAGAACAGTGTGGGTGAAATTATTGGGTTGGTTCCATATTTTTGCTGGTCTATCAACTAATTTCAGTAGTAAATACCAATCAGATAGTCATTATATCAAAGATAGTGATTGCTTAAATAATATGCCCATGGATATTGGAGTGTGAATTGACATCTTTCAATCTTAGAGAGGGTTCTGATCCTTGTTTACTTTGGTTGATCTCTTATGTTTTATGGAAGGGCATTAGACTACTCAAATTCCTTCTATTTTATGCATTCATCTTCCTGTTATCATTCTGTTATGTCTTGAATTGTGATAGGATGTCTATCTCCATACAACATGTCTAGCAACTCTGGCAAACATGGCACCTCATGTCCACCGTTTGAGTGCATATGCATCACAGAGACTGGTCAGCCTTTTTGATATGCTTTCACGCAAGTATGTCATTGCTCTCTCTTTGCCTTTATGTTTGTACTATTTCCATGCTCATAAGTAATTACATTTTTAACAACACCCTTTATTTTCTGGTACAAAAACATGATGTTCTGATTCCTGCTCATTAGGTATAACAAATTAGCGGAACTCAGGGATAATAAACTTCAGATTGCAAAAGGAAACTCGATTGAAGGAAACAGCCTTGTAGAAGATATGGTATGTGCTATTGTCTTTGTGCCTATGTGGTTTAAATGCTTGCAGACTTTGTACTATTCCTTTTTCTAAGTCATATATTTTTTGGATGCAGTCAACAGAGTTGCAAATTTATACTGACTTCCTGAGGCTTGTACTTGAAATTTTAAATGCAATCTTGACTTATGCCCTGCCTCGAAATCCTGAGGTACAATTTGATTTTATTCATTAGAGATGTTATCCATCTATTTTTATTTGGTTCACTGTGGTCACAGAATAATACACGTTCTGACCTTTTAAATCTAACTGTGTTTGCTGTCAAATGTGACTGGGGCAGGTTGTATATGCAATAATGCACAGGCAGGAAGTCTTTCAGCCATTCCGGAATCATCCACGCTTCAATGAGCTGCTTGAAAACATTTATACTGTATGTTTGGTATTTGATATCTTAATTATATATTTACCATATATGCTTCCCCCAGAAAATTTGGCTACTTTTGAAATAGCAACTAGTAAGTTGCGTGTCTCTTGTTACGAACCTTTGTGAAACCTTGTCTTTGAATCATACATCATGTTTCTAGAGTGTTTGAATGGGGTGATTTATTTGTTATTTGCAGGTGTTAGATTTTTTTAATAGTCGTATGGATGCTCAAAGAGCGGATGGTGACTGGTCAGTGGATGAAGTGCTCCAAGTGATAATTGTTAATTGTCGATCATGGCGGGGGGAAGGGATGAAGGTAAAATGAAAAAGAAATTTGTATAATTATATTTTACTTGCAATTGGGAATGCAATTGACAATAGCCTTGTTTCTATGAGAACTTGCCTTGCTTTTCTGGCAGATGTTTACTCAACTGCGCTTTACATATGAACAAGAGAGTCATCCGGAGGAATTTTTCATCCCATATATCTGGCAGCTAGTTCTATCCCGTTGGTATGGTTCTTGCACCTTCCCATCCATATGGTCTCAAGAGTATTGTAATTAATTTTATTCTTTTTGAAATTTCTTGTTTATATTGCATTTCCCTCTATTTGTTCAGGATAAACCTGTTCTATTGTTATCCTGTTTCTAGATTGAATGTGTTTGCTGTTATATTACCAGCCTTTGCTAATAATTGATTTGTTTATACTCTCAAAGGATTTTATTTTAGTTATTTATTTTTTGCTGGTAACTATCGAAGGAATAAATTCTATTGTTTAATCATTTTGTTGTGTTCTCTTCAGTGGATTCACATTCAATCCTGGAGCCATAAACTTGTTTCCAGTTGATCTACCTACAGAAGTATGTATCTGAATCTCTTCTATATTTTAGATATATAACTTCTAATCAGATATTGTGACTGAGTTTCTTTTTATATTTTATTCTTGTTTATATTATTGATTCCATTGCCAGCTAGATGTTAATTTAACATCGTTGTTCTTGTGATTCATTATTATCTCTTCAAAAGTCACAACCTTTATGGAAGTCTTTCTTTTTGGCATTATCCTTTGGTAGTCTAATGAAGGAACTGAATGCTAGTTGTTTCACATGATCTATTTCCTCTCTCTCTCTCTGAATTTTACTTTATTTTCATAGACAGGGAATGTCTGCTCTAGTTATTACAATTGATATCAGAGATTCAAATCTCATTTTAATAATGCATATTAATTAGAAATGGGAGGCTTGACAATTTTGAGAAAATTGCATCACCTCATTATAATCTGACGTATAAACAACCGAACAATGAAAGGAAGCATTGATTTCCACCTTGCAACTTGTAGCTTTACCTGGTGACTGGTGCGATGTTAAAGAGACAAAGATGAAATAGTGCATAGTGTAATTAGCTTTTAGTTTCCTTTTTGTTGGATGTGACGTACTGATATTCTTCCCATGTTTTGGTCTTTAATTTCTAATGACAATTATCTCTTTTGCAGAAACCGGAGAATGGAGTGGTGGGGGGTACACTTCAAAATAGTGATTTTGAGAAGCCTGAGTATCAACTAGATCCATAACTATGGGTTATACAAAATGGGTGGATGCGAATGAAATTAGTTTTTGTTGGTGAATATTTGTACATATGAAATAGTTGCCAAGATGTATTGTTTTCATTCTTTTCTGTTTATAAATTCGTGAGCCTAGAGCTTCATGCCTATAAATGGAAATCAGATATCCATGTAACGAATAAATGATGATGCTAATCTCCATGTTATATCATAATTTTGCCAGATCTCCCGTCCTTTGTGCCTCCCAAGTTCATTCAACTCTATTGTTTTTTGGGTCAACACAATGGTACACTATAATCAATTCTCACTTTGGTAGTGCTATGATCAACACAAACCTTTGTGATTATGATTATGGTATTTTTTTTTTAATTATCAATAAAGAATATGAGGAGACATGAATAATGTAACTGTTTTTCTTTGACCACAAAATTAANTTATGATTATGGTATTTTTTTTTTTAATTATCAATAAAGAATATGAGGAGACATGAATAATGTAACTGTTTTTCTTTGACCACAAAATTAATAGGATGATTAATTAATGTTGGCTTTTGTTCAATTTACATGCATGTTTGCAACCATCCAGTTGTTTAAATTGGACAGATCTTTTTAATTCAGGTCATAAAAACCATGAATAATATAATTTGTATCAATGAGCGGTCAATGCAAAGTAAGCACTTGATCATAATAAAGTCTAAAAAGTTTTTTACTTGAACACCTCACAATTTGTTGAGAAATATTTATAGAAATGAAAATGTCTTTGTAATCAGATTTCAGGACATAAGCCATCATGAGAAGATGAAGAAATTTGCTTCCATTCATATATCTTATTGAAAATTACATTCCTAAATATATAGAATACAGAGAATACACTGGTTTTGATCCATTAATTGGCTACAAGCCACATTCCTTCAAAGACTTTTTTCCTTTCCTTTTTGTATACTCTATCCCTTTTTTTTGAGTCATTTAATTTGGGTGCAGTGGAAGCCCCCATGAACAAGTTGTAACCAAGTTACACAAGGGTACCTCCCTTCACATACTCTGTAAAAGCCAAAGCAACCAAACCCAACATGGCAAATCTTCCATTCCACAACTCTGCATCTGAAGTCATAAACCCTTCAGATTTAGACTCCACACTAACCCCTTTGAACAGCGGAATGAGTGAAGCAAGTGACAACAGCGCACTAGTCCCCAAAAACCATGTGAAGCCACCGTCGGATATCTGAGCAAACACATCCTGACCCTTGGCTAGCTCCACTGCTATTGCAGCCACAAACCCAATCATGGCTAATCTGCCGTTGATTCTCTCCGGCGCTGGCCCACTGAAAGCCAACACATCAGAGAACTTTGTACTCACCTGTCAATTTCAATAGAGCATCACAATGTCATCACTTTGTTTATCGTCAAAATTAAAACTTTATGAAAAACTAGAATTACTTCAGAGACTTAAAAGTGTTAATCAACTTACTTCAGGTTCCACAACAACTATAAGTCCATAATATTTAGGAAATCTTTCGAAAAAAAAAATGGTCTTTTTCTTTGAATATTGGTGTTGGAGGACCACTGGACCAAGGGCTTATCTGTATTTAATTATTTATTCATATCCAACAAAAGATCTTGTTTGTATTAGTAACTCAGCTTCGTTGGTGTAACAAATTTAGCATCTCGAGAGAGAAACTACTCTCAACTTCACTCTTGAACACTGAGGAAGTTGACCCTTAAATGCAAAGAAACACTAACTTCAAAGAGCAAAGAGGAAGATGAAATGCAAAGTTTACTTTGGGGTTAAATTTAGTCACCTTTGGTGAAGGAGTAGATGTTCGCTGCGGTTGTGGAGCTGCTGCTGGTGGTGGTGTAACTGGCCCTGTTGACTGCTCTTTCTGCTCTTCCTGCAATCAAAAACCATATAATTGTCCTCATAACTAGATATAAGAAATTAAAAAATAAAAAATAAAAACCGAAATGAGATCTGAAAATTTGTGAATCATTACCTCAGCCATGGACCTCACTCTCAGGCTAGCATTCCTTCTGAGGCTTGGCATGTATGAAGCTGGAATTGCAAATTGGTTCACCCTGCTCCTGCTGTTAACGCGAGCCACAGGGCTAAACAAGATAGATTGCATGGCAAATGAAGCAGCCATTGGAAAATTTGTGTTTAAATCTAACTCAGTTCCTAGATAAAATGATAGAATATTGCTGTCACAAGGCTTGTTATAAGCACCGTTGCTTCAATGGCACTTAGCAACTGAATTGTAGGTAAAGCATTAAAGAGGGTTTGTTTATATAGAATTGAAGGGGAAGCATTGTGGTGGATATTTTGGTTCCACGTAATGCATATAAAGATCGTAAAGGTAATGGGTTCACGTGGGTTCCCTTGTCCACACATAGTAAAAAGTTGAAGACGTGGATCTCTTATGAACCAGAAGGTAGTGCAAGTGGAAATCAGAGGTTAGAATGGTTGGACAGTTGGAGCTTGCTGGACCTCAATTACTTTTTCACTTCGGTAATTGACTAGAATCTTCTAGAGCTTCAATACAAAACGGTGGCATTATTGTTGATTAATCGTCAAATTAATATTTATCCTTGGCCATTGGACTTTGACTTAAAACTGTAAGGATTATATTAATGTGGTGAATGTTTGGACAGAAATTGCCTGGCGTTCCATGGTACAAAGAACGTCTCCTTCATCACGCTTCTCTTGGTTCCCTCATGGTCATAATTCTTATAAGGACTGTACAGTATAATCTCTCTAAACTACGGGTATGAAATTTAAGCCTGTTGAATTAATAATTTAATTATTTCCACGTATTCAAAATGACATTTACTGCTGACTAATTATTAAATTTGCAAGTTATCTATTGTGTAAAAGACCTAGCACAGTGGCTGATTAGGATGGCTATTACTAGGGGTGTAATTAGTTCGATTCGATTCAGTTTTTATCCCAAACTAAAATAGGACCAAACAGAGAATTTTGGTTTGATTCGGTCCAATTTTTTAAAATTTTAAGAGTAAAACCAAAACTGAACCGAACCAATTTGGTTCGATCGATTTAATCGGTTTTTAAAGGTACCAAACACAGAACCAAAAAGCAGACAAAGAAGCAAGCAAAAGCACCATCAAACAGAGAAGTAGGAGAGAGTGGGGACTCTAGAAAAGCAATAATAGACTTGTTGAGAATTATTTATAGAAATGAAAATGTCTTTGTAATCAGATTTCAGGACATAAGCCATCATGAGAAGATGAAGAAATTTGCTTCCATTCATATATCTTATTGAAAATTACATTCCTAAATATATAGAATACAGAGAAGACACTAATTTTGATCCATTAATTGGCTACAAGCTACATTTCTTCAAAGACTTCTTTCCTTTCCTTTTTGTATACTCTATACCTTTTTTTTGAGTCATTTAATTTGGGTGCAGTGGAAGCACCATGAACAAGTTGTAACCAAGTTACACAAGGGTGCTTCCCTTCACATACTCTGTAAAAGCCAAAGCAATCAAACCCAACATGGCAAATCTTCCATTCCACATCTCTGCATCTGAAGTCATAAACCCTTCAGATTTAGACTCCACACTAACCCCTTTGAACAGTGGAATGAGTGAAGCAAGTGACAACAGCGCACTAGTCCCCAAGAACCATGTGAAGCCACCGTCGGATATCTGAACAAACACATCCTGACCCTTGGCTAGCTCCACTCCTATTGCAGCCACAAACCCAATCATGGCCAATCTGCCGTTGATTCTCTCCGGTGCAGGCCCACTGAAAGCGAACACATCAGAGAACTTTGTACTCACCTGTCAAGTTCAAATAGAGCATCACAATGTCATCACCTTGTTTATCATCAAAATTAAAACTCCATGAAAAACTAGAATTACGTCAGAGACTTAAAAGTGTTAATCAACTTACTTCAGGTTCCACCACAACTAAAGTCCATAATATTTAGGAAATCTTTCGGAAAAAAAAA
>QAOA01008374.1:444861-468825 GCA_003255065.1 Cercis canadensis
TTTCTTCTAATTTTATATTAGGCCCTGTTTTAATTGAAACGACAGGTTTCTAAGGTACTTGATCATACTCGAAATTGATTTTGCCTAAGTTTCTTGGCAAAAACTTCTTTAACGCTGATGCATATTTACAAAGTCGACAACAAAAGGGGAACTTTTCCATATGGTTACAAACAACTTTCCATGTTTCCTTAATTTACAAACACAAACCACTGAACCATGCATATGTCTCTGAGGTTGTTCTAAGGCTTATGAAGTAGAAAACAAAAAAACAGGAATTATTTTGTCAGTAGTTTAATTACTTTGTTGGGGTATCAGCAATCTTCCAGTCATACTTAGATATAATGCTGACCTCTCTTTCCCCAACCACTTGATCAATAGGGACAACATCACAAATTTCTGTCAAATCCTCTTCCTTAAGCTTCACTTCCAAGGATCTGATGTTTGTTTCTAGGTTCTTAAGTTTAGTTGTTCCTGTAATCAGAACAAGAAATTAGTAACCATCACACTCAATCAAAAACAACCCATTATCATTCTCATTGACGATACATTAAATGTAGGGAATCAAAGTGTTTGCTTTAAAGTTTGCAGAGCAGTGATGATTAGAAATGGTTTTTTTCAAAACAAATAAACAAAATAGTATGCTAAAGTTGCACTTGAGGCATCAATAAACTACATGAGAGACATGAAGTTGATAGAAGATAGGCACATAATAACACACCAGGAATTGGGACTATGTCATTCCCTTGATGGAAAAGCCAAGCCAAAGCTAGCTGAGGGGTACTACAATTTTTCTGTTTAGTCTTTCACGTCCTTCACTCTTAAACCCCCTCCCAGACCGAAAAAAAAAAACGAAGAAAAGAACAGTGTGGGTGAAATTATTGGGTTGGTTCCATATTTTTGCTGCTCTATCAACTAATTTCAGTAGTAAATACCAATCAGATAGTCATTATATCAAAGATAGTGATTACTTAAATAATATGCCCATGGATATTGGAGTGTGAATTGACATCTTTCAATCTTAGAGAGGGTTCTGATCCTTGTTTACTTTGGTTGATCTCTTATGTTTTATGGAAGGGCATTAGACTACTCAAATTCCTTCTATTTTATGCATTCATCTTCCTGTTATCATTCTGTTATGTCTTGAATTGTGATAGGATGTCTATCTCCATACAACAACATGTCTAGCAACTCTGGCAAACATGTGTTAGACTATGAAACTTTTTCTAAGTACTCTAAGCTAAGAAAATATTTTGTTTTGTTTTATGCATACAATCTACTATGCTATCATGTTAGTTGTAGATGAATGGTAATGCTTGTTTGTGGGAAAAAAAATCTGTCAGGTTTGGCATGGACCAAAATCTGCTCTTACTGTAGCTCAAACCAACTATGTACTATTGGTATTTTGTATATATAGCAGCAAATGAATGAAACTCGTTTTGAGCCTTCTGCAACATAAAAACACTTATGTTATTTTGTTTTATGCTGTTTTTCTATTACTCATCCTACTCTGATTGTGTAACATGGTATCAGAGCTCTAAAGTTCTTTAAGGACTGTGAGAAAAAGAGAGAAAAACAGCAAGGCTTCCCCTCCTAAAAAAACCTTCAAACACTAGAAAGAAAAATTCATGGCTGATGTGGATTTTTGCTACCGGCAAGTATACCAGGCCACACAAGTAGTATAGAAATGAGTAGAGTATCGTCCTCAGGGATTTGACGTTAGCAAGTACCAATTTCACTAACAATGATTCTATTTGGAATGATAAATGTTTTGATTTGGAGAAAGATATATCTAAATGATTATGAACAATCAAATAACTAAAGCTAGATAATAAGTCTCAACAACTTGACAGAAATTATGGTTGAAGAGATTAACAAGGAAATAAAGAAAGTTAGGGGTTAATTTCACTTGGTTTGGACTCTGGTTATTTTATAGACAAAACAACATTTGAATTATTGAAGAATACATTATCTTAGCTACAAATCCTTTGTTGTTGGCCAATTTCCCTAATTTGATTGAACACAATCCCTTGGAGAAACAATCATCCCTATCCCAACTAATTGCCCAATTCCTTGGTACAATTAACTTGTGTAGGTGATTAAGCTCTAGGAAATTAATTCAAGACCACATAAACTAAGTTATCTATTCCTAGATTAACTTGATTTATGGTAGAAATTACAAGAGCATACTCATATCTTACTATCCCTAGCATCAACATGAGTCAATAAACCATTCAAATGGTAGCTAAGCATTTAAAGGCATTAAGAGCAATAAAATCTACTCCAACAAAGAGACTTGCATAAAAATAACTTTATTCAACAATAAAACTTCATCCAAAACCTAACTACATCAAACCCCTAACTAAAGGGGTTTAGCTACTCATAGCTAAAACAGAGGAATATAGAGAAACATAGTTCATTAAGAGAGAAGAGAAGAAAAACTAGGTGAAATCTGGGTTGAATCCTCCAAAAGTGCTCTAGCTCCTTCCTCTTTTTTGTTCTTGACGGCTCTCCTCTGGATCTCCTTTTCTTTCCTCCCTCTTCCCCTTTTATAGCTAGGTTAGCTCTAAGGAATAAGAGAAAAGACACCTCAGCAACGACGCTGGCACTGGGCGCTGAGACGAAACATGTTTTTCTGCCATGCTGGCGTTGGGCGCTGGCTGGGCAGAGAGCTCTTCAAGCTCTTGATTTGTCCCGTTTAGCTCCCTCTTCAACCTCCTTGTGCTCTAACCTTCAAGACCAATCAAAAGGCATTAAGAATGAGCTAAAAACATGCTAGGAAATTAAATAAAACTATAACTTTGACACTAACTAAGATTAATAAATAACTAGAGAATATGACACACATTCATGCAAAATAACTTAAGAACTAGCCAGATAAAGCATAATTGGAGCTATAATAATTCTATTTTATGGAATTATCAATGGCTTCAAGTAGTTACTCTGCTCCCTCTCCTCCATCTTTCACATGTGACAATTACCCAATCTGGGCTGTAAAGATGAAGGCATACCTTAGAGCATTTGACTTGTGGGAAGTAGTAGAAACAGGAGGACAACTAGCTCCTCTACCTCAAAATCTCACTACAGCTCAAATGAAACAACATAGAGAAGAGGTTGCCAAAGAATATAAAGCACTGGTAGTTATTTATTAATCTTCGACAGATGATAATTTTGGTAGAATCATGCACTATGAGATAGCAAAGCTGGCTTGGGACAAACTTAAAGAGGAGTTTCAAGGCAGTGAAAGAACTAGGTAAATGCAAATGCTCAACTTGAGGAGAGAGTTTGAGCTGTTAAGGATGAATGAGTCATAAACTATCAAGGAGTTTGTGGATAGGCTCATGAAGATAGTTAACCAACTAAGACTACTTGGTGAACAACTCATTGAGCAGAGGATAGTGGACAAGGCTCTCATTAGTGTGCCAGAGAGATTTGAGTCAAAAATCTCTTCTCTGGAACTTATGAAAGATCTATCTCAATTGACAGTAATTGAGGTAGTGAGTGCCTTCCAAGGCTTGGAGCAGAGAAGGGCTTTAAGGCAAGATGAGTCTATTGAAGGTGCTTTTCAAGCAAAGTTAAAGGAAAAGCAAGCTAGCAGCAGTGGAGGCAAGAAGCAATCTGGTGAGAAGAAGGATAAAGAGAAGAAAATGAGAGATAGCAGTAAAGGAACAGCTGGGAAAGGCAAGTATTCCACCTGTCCTCATTGCAAGAAGAGAAGCCATAATGAAAAATTTTGCTGGTTCCAACCAAATGTGAGATGCAGAGCTTGTAACCAGCTAGGCCATGTTGAAAAAGTCTGCAATAACAAAGGAAACCAGCAGGGACAACAAGCACAAGTTGCAGAAAGTTATGAGCAAGGTGAAGAAAAACTCTTTGCTGCCACTTGTTATGTTGTAAATAGTGGCAAAAATACTTGGTTAATTGAAAGTGGCTGCACAAGTCACATGATTCATGATGCTAGCATATTTAAGGAGCTTGATGACACATCTCCAAAGTGAAGATAGGCAATGAAGAGTATGTAGATGTCAAAGGGAAATATGTTTTTGTTGTTGAGACATCTTCAGGTATAAAGCTCATTGCTGATATTTTTTTTTGTGCCTAACATTAGCAAAAATTTGCTAAGTGTAGCACAAATGCTAGAAATACATTATACCTTGCATTTTTAAGATATGTTATGCATTATATTTGATCCCACTGGTTATGAGTTGATTACTATTGAAATGAAAGATGAAAGTTTTCCAGTTGAGTGGAAACAAGTTAGTAACCATGCTAACTCCTGTGTAGAATATGACTCAGTTTTATGGCATAAAAGACTTGGCCATTTCAGCTACTCTACTTTAAAACATATGCATTCAAGTGAGTTAGTGTTAAACTTATCTGTCATTGGTGATAATGTTGAAATGTGTGATGCTTGCCAATATGAAAAACAGACCAAATTGCCATTTTCAGATAGTACTTGGAAAGCTTCTGAAAAATTCTAACTTATTCACTCTGATATATGTGGCCCTATGAGTATTTCATCTTTAAATGGCAGTAGATATTTTATGTTATTCATTGATGACTTCTCTAGATGGTGTTGAGTGTATTTCTTGAAACAAAAATCTGAAGTTCTAGATGTTTTCAAGAAATTTAAAGCTATGGTTGAAAAGCAAACTGGCTGCTATATTAAAATACTCATATCAGATAATGGAACTGAGTATACTTCTAGGGAATTCAAGGCATTTTGTGAGCAAGAAGGAATTCAGCATCAATTTATTGTTTCTTACACTCCTCAACAAAATGGAGTGAGTGAAAGGAAAAACAGATCAGTAATGGAAATGGGCAGATGTCTTTTGTTTGAGAAGGGTTTACCTAAAAGTTTCTGGGCTGAGACAGTCAATACCTCAGTATACTTGTTGAATTTGCTACCTACCAGAATCTTAAAAGGCAGAACTCCTTATGAAGTTTTGCATGAAACAAAACCATTGGTTGATCATCTCAAAATATTTGGTTGTGTATGCTATGCGCATGTGGCTGATGAGAAGAGGATTAAACTTGATGAAAAGGCTGAAGCTGGAATTTTCTTGGGGTATAGCAACAATACCAAGAAGTATAGAATTTATAGCTTGAAGACCAAAAAAATTCTTGTTAGTAGAAATGTAAAATTTGATGAATTCTCCAAGTGGAATTGGGATAGAAATGAAGTTGAAAGGAGTGATAAGAGCCACATTGCGAGAAATATCTTTCAAAAATAAGATGCAGCAGAAGTAGAGATAGATGAAGATAATTATGATGATATACCAATAAGAGGAACCTTACCTTTTGAAGAAATTTATGAAAGATGCAATATAGCTTCATTAGAACCTAAAGGCTATAAGGAGGAAGCAAGCAAAAATGATTGGGAAGTTGCAATGCATGAGGAGATGAACATGATTGAAAAAAATAGAACATGGACACTTGTTGACAAACCTCAAAATCACAAAGTTCTTGGTGTTAAGTGGATTTATAGAATCAAACTTAATCTAGATGGTTTTGTGAACAAACTTAAAGCAAGACTTGTTGTGAAAGGCTACTTTCAGCAGCATGGAGTTGATTTCTCAGAAACATTTGCTCTAGTAGCAAGGCATGACACTATCAGACTTTTAGTGGCTTTAGCAACAAAATTGGGTTGGAAAATCTACCATCTTGATGTGAAATCTGCATTTTTAAATGGGTTGCTAGAAGAAGATATTTTTGTTGAACAACCAGAAGGTTTTTTGGTTCTAGGAAGTGAAGACAAAGTGTACAAGTTTCACAAAGCTCTTTATGGCTTGAAAGAAGCTCCAAGAGCTTGGTATAACAGAATTGATTCCTACTTGTTGTAACAAGGATTCAAAAAGAGTGAGAGTGAAGCAACTTTGTATGTGAAGAAAGCTGGAATTGAAGTTGATCTAATTATGTCTCTTTATGTTGATGATTTGTTAATCACAGGTGTCAACGGAAATTAACATTTTACTAGTCATTTAAAACCAGCAAAATCATAGCTGGACATTTAAAAGCCAGCATTAATTGTACAGTTGTAGTTTTGTAACTGTAGATTTGTAAATCCTTCCTTAATTAGGATAGTCCAGCTGTATGTTACACATATGATAGTTTAGCTAATTTACAGGGCTGAAATTCAGCTTGTATTAAACACTATTTATATGAGAATTCTCTAGGAATAGAGCACAGTTTTCTGGCCTACACTTTTTTGAGTTTAACATGGTATCAGAGTAGGTCTGATCCTAGCCTAGCCTAGACATTCCACGTCCCTTTTCATTTGTCCTAGTCCAGACCAAGTTCTTCTTGGTTATTTTCGGTTCACTCCTAGTCCAGAATTGGTTCTTTATGACCAATTTTTTTCTTAGCCTCATGTCTTTCGAAAAGTATGATGTCTTGCTGATTCACCTTAATGGCAAGAACTACTCAGCCTGGGCATTCCATTTCCAGATCTTTGTCAAATGGAAGGACCTGTGGGGTCATGTTGATGGCAGCAAACCTGCTCTTGACAAAAACACACACAAGGACGAGCATGCCAAGTGGGAAGTAAAGGATGCTCAAGTTATAGCATGGATTATAGGCTCTGTTGATTCGAACATCGTCCTCAATCTTCAACCCTTCAAGACTGCAGCAGATATGTGGGCCTATCTGAAGAAGATCTACAGTCAAAATAACACTGCTCGCAGATTCCAACTTGAACATGAAATTGCCATTTTTCAACAGGACAGTCTCTCTATTTCTGAATTTTACTCTCATTTCATAAATCTTTGGGCTGAATACACTGTCATAGTCTATGAAAACTTAACTCCTGAAGGTCTTTATTCAGTCCAATCAGTTCATGAAACTACTAAACATGATCAATTTCTTATGAAATTGAGATATGAATTCGAGGGTGTCAGGTCCAATCTCATGAACCGAGATCCTGTCCCTTCATTGGATGCATGCCTCAATGATTTGTTTCGTGAGAAACAACGTCTTCTCACTCAAACCACCATGGAACAACAAAAATTCACCTCTATTCCAATGGTGTATGCAGCACAAGGTAGGCCAAGAGGACGGGACATGAGCGTGGTTCAATGTTTCTGCTGCAAAGGATTTGGCCATTTTGCTTCCAACTGTCTAAAAAAATTCTGCAGTTACTGTAAAAAGGATGGACATATTATCAAAGAATGTCCAGCAAGACCACCCAAGAGATCTGCAACAGCCTTTACTGCATCAGTTGGTTCTTCTGCTCCTAGTAGTTCTGCGAATATAGCATTTGTGCAACAAAATACTTATGCCTCTGTTTAAACTTTGACTCCCGAAATGGTTCAACAAATGATCATTTCAACATTCTCTGCTGTAGGACTCTCAGGTAAACCTTTTTCTACCTCTTCTCCTTGGTATTTTGACTCTGGGGCTTCCAACCATATGACAAACAATACTCATTTCCTTACTAATGTTACCAAATATTCTGGAAATCTCAAGATTCATACTGCTGATGGCAACCCTTTACCTAGGGGTGTTCATGGGGCGGGTCAACCTGCAAAAACAGCCCGACCCGAACCAACCCGCAACCCACGGTTCGCTAACCCGCAATTCAATGGTTCGGTTCGGTTTCGAAACAGTAAACCTGCACATATGCGGTTTGGCCCATGGGTTCTCATATTCAACCCGCATCACAAACCGAACTGACCCGCAATATAAGGAACGACGTCATTTTATATATATGGTGGCTTGATTAAATGAGTTTTTCAATAGGTGGTCTTCATTTCTTCCCCATTCAGAAATTTCGATACCAAGGGGCAAGGACCGAAAACCTAACCTCCGTCTCTCTACTCTCTACTCTCACTCACCTCACCTCTCTTGTCTTCTCTCTTCGTGCTCCTTAATCTCTGGTCTTTTCTCCATCGCATAAAGCTCTCTGAGTTGGTATCTTCTCTCTCGGTGTGGGATGTGTTGTTGGTGGATGTTCATAGCTTCCTCTCTCGGTGTGTGTAAGGTAAGGAGTTTAATAGTTTGTCATCTTTTTAATTCTAAAATTTCCTTGGTCAGTTGAATTTAAATATATGTTAATTTCATTTTATGGTTCATTCCATTGGGTTTTTTTTATTAGGGTTTGGATTAGGGTTTTTTTTATTGGGGTTTCGATTAGGGTTTTAATTCTGAAATTTCCTTCGTCAGTTGAATTGGAATGTATCTTAATTTCATTTTCTGGTTCATTCCATTGGGTTTTTTTTTTATTAGGGTTTCAATTAGGGTTTTATTGATTAGGATTTTTTTATTAGGGTTTTAATTCTGAAATTTCCTTGGTCAGTTGAATTGGAATGTATGTTAATTTTATTTTCTGGTTCATTCCATTAGGTTTTTTTTATTAGGGTTTCGATTTGGGTTTTTTTTTATTAGGGTTTCGATGAGGGTTTTTTTTTTATTAAGGTTTCGATTAAGGTTCCTGGGAGTTTAATAGTTTGTCATCTTTTTAATTATGAAATTTAACTTTGTATTTGAATGTATGTTAATTTCATTTTCTGGTTCATTCTAGTTTCACATTTCACTTTATCTTTGGTTTGCTTGGATTATAATTATAAGTGAAGCTTTCTGAGTTTGCTTTTCTTATGGATTTGTGTTTGTGATTATAAATGTTGGGCTAATGGATATGTGCTCACTTTCCCAATAAATTTTGAATTCTATTTGCCTTTTTTGATTTGTTGATAATTTGAATTAGGACATTCCTTTTTGTTTTGGAACAACTGGATTCCTGCAGTCTGGTTCATTCCATTAGGTTTTTTTTATTAGGGTTTCAATTAGGGTTCCTTCTGTAAATAAATTTAGGGCTTCAGTGTGGGACATGCTGACTAATGTTGTTTGAGGCTTTGAGCAACAATTGGGGTGGGGGGTGTTTGTCTTATGAATTTACAATGGGATTGGGGAACTCTTTTGAGGGATTAGGGAACTATCAAGTATCAACAATGTCTAGTTCGTTCCATGCTAGCTCTCTATTTTAGTCCCTTTTAATGCTTATGTTAATTGCAATCTGCTACCGATTAAAAGATTCTATTTGCATTGGAAATCTTTTTGGATTTTGATTAATATTTGTTTATGATATGTCTTTTTTTTTTTTTCAAATTTCTTAAAATTGATATATGGCCATCTATTTGTAGCTAGAAGATTAAACTAAAGCTTGTATAGAAGTTTTAATTCTTGATAGTTGTTCTATTGTTGCATGACATGACATAAGAAATTTATTGAATTATTAATAGAAGGGTTTCAGCTAGTTTCTTTATGTGTTTCTTGACTTTCTTCTGTGTGTTGCAAATGGGTTCTCATAGGTTCTCATGTAATGCAGGATTAGATACTTCTAATATAGGAAGGAAACTATTAGTGTTACTTCTGGTCTTGCAAGGCTCGTTGAAGGTTTTTTTTTTTTTTGCTTGGTCTTGGTGAATTTGAGTCCCTTTTAATTTTTCTGTGTTGTTGCTTAAAAGATTCTATTCATTTTATGGTGAAGCTGTCACTTATCTTTTGAATATGAAGTTAACTTTTACTAGTTAACAGTTTGCTTTTGGTTGATGTATGTGTCACATGTTTTTCTAGTTTTGAGATTAGTGAGCATTTGTTCCTGCATCACCTTGTTGTGTGGTATATATGAATCAAATTTTTTAGGGTTTATGGAAAATCTTGGGTTTGTTCTGCATCCTTGGAATGATTATTCTTCTTATGTGTTGTCCTAGTTCTGTTTAGCATTATTCTCTTTTGCATTTGATTCATAGGATGTCTTATCTTCTGACTTTGTACTGTTTCATCCTATCTTGTCTTCTAATATAGTTTCTTGTGTTTATAAAAAGAAATATGAAGTTCACCACATTGAGTCATTGACTCATTACAAAATTACAAAACATAGAGCACATGAATATGTCAATTTATATGCCTAGATCTGTATAGACCTTGAAACAGAACTGGATGGATAAAATTGTGATCATTATTGGGAATGAGAATATAAAAATTGAACTTAAGTTCTCTTAAAAAATTTGGCTGGTATATCATGCTAGAAAACTTGTCCTCTTGTAAGTCTAACTTGTCCTGAAATGAGTTAAGTTTCAATTTATTGGAACTAACTTATATGATCCCTTGAGTAAACGTTACAGTTTCATTTTCATACCTATTAGAGAGAGATAATAGGGAGGGACAGAAACTATATCATGTACCTTTCTTCACTGTTTGTTAATTGCTTACAGTGCTGGTCAATTTGTCTCAATTTGTTGAGTGTTTAGGGTGAATTTGGCTATGTTTCTAATTTTTCTGATTATGTCTTAGTTTGTTCTGTTTTCTTGTGTCCTTCCACTGAACTATTCCCTTATCTTTAGTGGTTAAAAATTAGTTCCAGTGATGTTTGACATTATTTTTCTGATAAATTCAAATGTTTTAAAGATTCAGTCCTAGTCTTATATTGTTCTGTTTTGCTCATGAATGATAGGGTCAGAGGTCAGTTGAGCAATGTTTCCAGTAATTAGTTATTAGTGGCTTAGTGGTAATCAAGGTTCATTTGAGTGAAGTCAGTTTAGGACTGTTCTTGAATGTCTGACCTTACTTAGTTTGTGCAAGTGTATTACTTAGTTTGTGCAAGTAATTAGTTGTTAGTGTCTGATCCTACTTAGTCTGTGCAGTAATTATGATGACTGCTGGCACTCAAAGTGGAATGGGGAGTGCTCCAACTCCTCCAATCAGCATTGCTGCTGCAAATGATATAGAGGATTTGTTGAAATTTGAAACTCAGTTAGGGGCTGAACCTGAGCTAGTTGCAGCTGGGAATGCTAATGCTGAGGTAAGCTTGAAACAAAAACCAGTTAGACCTGTTTCTGTTGTATGGTCTCATTTTACAAAGGATAAGAATGGGAAGAGGCTGTCTGTAATTATTGTAGTAAGTCATATGCATGCAATAGTAAGAACCACGACACATCTAGTATGAAAAATCATTTAGATGTCTGCATAAAAAATCCACATAGGGTTAAGGATAAGAAGCAGAAAACCGTTAGAGAAACAAGAAAACCAGAGGGTGAAGGTTGTGGAAATGACCCTCTTAGGATTTTAGGGTTCAAACAAGAAGAATGTAGGACTGAACTATGTAGAATGATTATCATAGATGAGTTGTCCTTCAAGTTTGTTGAAAATGAAGGATTTAGGGGTTTTATGCAAGTTGTTCAACCTCAATTTCAGATTCTTTCTCGCATAACAATCGCAAGAAGTTGTATGTTGATGTATTATAATGAGAGAGATAAGTTGAAGAGTATCTTAGGAACTAGAAATCAGCGGGTCTGTTTTACTACTGATACTTGGACTTCTATTCAGAATTTAAATTACATGTGTGTGACAGCTCACTACATAGATGAGGATTGACAATTTAATAATTTTTTTTTGTCTTTTAGTCTTGTTGATGATCATAGGGGTGACACAATAGGAAAATAATTAGAAAGATGCATCAAAGAGTGAGAGATTACATATATTGGCACAGTTGATAATGTTAGCTCTAATAATATTGCTCTGAGTTTTTTGATAAAGAGGGTTAATGAGTGGAATAGAGCATTATTAAATGGCCAATATATGCAATTAAGGTGTTGTGCACATATATTGAATTTAATTGTTAATGATGGACTAAAAGAAATAGATGGTTATATAAAAAGAATTAGGGCTGCTTGTAAGTATGTAAGTATGTAAGATCATCCCCTAAGAAAATGGCTTTGTTTAAAAGAATAGTAGATGAATCAAAGATAACTAGTAAACAGGAAATTTGCATGGATGTGCCTCCTAGGTGGAATAGCACATATTTAATGTTGGATGCAACTGAAAAGTTTGAAAAGGCCTTTACACGCCTTGAAGATGATGATGTACAGTACATGTGTTACTTTAGTGCCGAGGGGGGCCTCCCACTGCAGAAGATTGGGCGAGGGCCCGAGTTTTTACCAAGTTCCTAAAGATTTTTTTATGATGTAACCCTTTCATTTTCTGGTTCTTTAAATGTGACTTCAAATGAATTTTTTCAACAATTGTGCTGCATTGCAAGAACCTTGATGAAATGGAAGTCTACTAATGATGAGGTTTTGCATAGTATGACAATAAGCATGAAATCCAAATTTGATAAATATTGGGATGCAAGTAGTAACAATATCAATTACCTTTTATTTGTGGTTGTCATTCTAGATCCTAGGTATAAGTTAGCATATTTGGATTTTTGCTTCAATCGGATGTATGGCAAGATGATGGGGGAATTAGTCTTTGGAAAATTGAAAGATGTCTTCCAAAGATTGTATGACAGTTACAGGCTCCAATTTCCTATGCCTTTTGATATGGGTGATTCTAGTTCTCTATCAGACTTTTCTTCACACCATAAGGTAAATGATGATGACAGCTGGTCATCAGAGTTTAAATTGACAGTGAAAAGACAACAAATTGAAGTGAAGAAGAGTGAATTAGATAGATACTTGAAAGATGGAGTAGATGATGATTATGATGGATTTGAAATTCTCAAGTGGTGGAAGGGGAAGAGGTTGAAGTCTTATGTGTTGTCTCACATGGCAAGGGATATATTGGCCATACATGTGTCTATAGTGTAATCTGAGTTTGCTTTCAGCATTGGGGGTCGAATTCTTGACCCATTTCGTAGCTCACTTGCACCTACAACTGTCGAGGTTTTGGTTTGTTGCCAAAATTGGTTGAAATCTCCCAAGAAAGTTATTGATCTTCGTACCCAATTAGAGGAAATCCAATCTATGGAATCAGGTTAATTTCTTTCTTATGAAATTCTGATTGAAAACTTAACATTATTCAATTTAAGTTCACTATCAACTAGTTGACTTTATGAAATATTTGTATTGGTTTTCTGTGTTTTATTGAACTAGAATTATCAAATGTAACTGAAAGTGAAGTTGGGATGAAGATTCAATAGATTGTCATTGACTGATACTTTATTTATAAAAGGTCTATCTTCTGATGTTCTTTCATTTTTTTTCCTTGTCTGAATGACTGAAATTCTGTTATGTTTCTTGCTTTAAGACTAATTGATTGTGGACTGATTTTATGTTATGTTTCTTACTGTTTAGTTGAAAGGGAATAGAAGGCCCAAATCAAAATTTTTGAACCATTTCACCAAGGTTGCTGTAGATGAAAATGATACTTGACTGCATTATACTTGCAATCACTGTGCCAGAAATTTCAACATTGACACAAGGAAGACTGGGACATTGTGCTTGTTTCGCCATCTGAGAAATTGCTCAGCTCTCAAATCAAGTTGGTGTGTTCAGCATTGAAAAGTTGCTTAGCATTTCACCAAGGTGGTTTGTAACTTTGTCGGTACTTGCTACTTGGTAGCTGCTGCCTGTGGTACTTTGTTTGCTGGTACTTGGTAGCTAGATTATTTTACTTTGTAGTTTGTTTGTACTTGGTACTTTCTTGGTAGCTGTTGTTTGATGATTTGGTAGTTCCTTGGTAGCTGGCTGCTGTTTGATCCTTTGGTGGTTTGTTGGTACTTGGTAGCTGCTGTTTTATCATTTGGTGGATGTTTAATTATGGTTAAATTCTTAAACTACTGTTGTTTGTCAATGTTATTATGTTTCAAACTTTGAATGTTGGATATTTGATTAAATTATGGTGAAAGTTGGATATTTGTTATTTTGTTAGAATGTTCAAGCTTTCTTGCCGTTTCAGATTTTCTGTACCCACTTGTTAATTAGGTTTACATGAGACAACAATTATGTGTGGTTCAACCCGCGAAATCGCCCAAACCAAACTGAACTAACTCATGCGGTTTGGTTCGGTTTCATTCCCTATTTCACACCAAACCAAACCGAACCAACCCGCACATTTACTTGCGGTTCAGTTTCTAGAATGCGGTCCAAACCGCCTGAACCGACCCGTGAACACCCCTACCTTTACCTATCACAGCCACTGGTGATATTTTTTCATCTTTAACTGATGTTTTTGTCTTTCCCGATCTCACAAGTAATCTTATTTCTGTTGGTCAATTAGTTGACAATAATTGTCAGGTAGAATTCTCAAAATCTGGTTGTCTTGTGCAGGATCAACAATCAGGGAAGATGATTGCGAATGGGCCTAAAGTTGGATGCCTTTTCCCACTCCCTTTCTCTTTATCTACAAGTCTTTCCTTGCCTTTTGTTTCTTGTAATTCTGCTCATGTTGATTACACAACGTGGCATAAGCGTCTTGGACATCCAAATTCAAATGTATTTCATGATTTGCTGAAATCTGGTTTTCTTGGAAATAAAGAGTCCCCATCTCTTAGTGCTGTTCAATTGCATTTCATGTAAACTTGGCAAAAGTAAAATTCTCTCATTTCCCTCTCATCAATCGAATGTAGGACAACCCTTTGATCTGATCCATAACAATGTATGGGGGATGACACCTGTTATATCTCATGGTAATTACAAGTACTTCGTCACTTTTATTGACGACTATAGTCATTTCACATGGATTTGTTTTCTGCGCTCCAAAGACGAAGTATTCTCTTCTTTCAATTTTTTTCATGCTTATGTTCAGACCCAATTTTCTTCAAAAATTAAAATCTTTCGCTCTGACAATGGGGGGAGTATACATATAATTTATTTCAGCAATTCTTGCAAACTAATGGCATTGTCTCTCAAAGGTCCTGTCCTTCAACCGCTTAACAAAATGGGGTGGCTGAAAGAAAAAACTGTCATCTGCTTGATGTTGTCCGCACCCTTTTGTTGGACTCCTCTGTGCCATCTTGGTTCTGGTGTGAAGCTCTCTCCACTGCTGTCCACCTTATTAACAGTTTGCCCTCTCCATCATTGAACCATGACTCTCCTTTCACTCGGTTATTTGGTCACCCATCCACTTATTCTAATCTTCATACGTTTGGTTGTGTGTGTTATGTCCATCTTCCTCCCCAAGAACGCACTAAGCTCATAGCCCAATCCGTTGAATGTGTCTTTTTTGGATATTCTGCTCACAAAAAAGGTTTTCTATGCTATGATCCTAACCTACGTCGGATTCGAGTCATTAGAAATGTCATCTTTCAAGAATATAAATATTTTTTTGCTTCTCACCATAACCTTTTCTCTCCCTCCATTTTTGTTTTGCCATTGTTCGTTAACTCTTCTGCAGGATCACCATCATCTAGACCTCTCTTGGTGTACCAACGACGTAAAAAGGCCACTCCAACTCAGCAACCCGAACCTCTTGGGCCTTCTCACGATCACTCCTTGACTGCTAATCTAGAACCTGAGTCTGACCCAGCTCCTCCACGACGCAGTTCTCGCGTTCGTAAACCCCCAGAAAAGTATGGTTTCATCTCTCCCTTATCCTTGACAGCAACTTTATCCTCTGTTTCTATCCCTCCCTCTTACAAACAAGCAATGGAGTATGAATGTTAGCAGAAAGCTATTGAAACAAAACTTCTAGCACTTGAAGAAAATCAAACATGGGATGTTGTTCCATGTCCTCCCACTGTTAAACCTCTTGGCAGCAAGTTTGTGTTTTCAATAAAGCTTCGTCTGGATGGATCCATATACTGTCACAGGCTTGGCTGGTTGTTCTTGGAAATAAGCAAAAGTATGGTCTTGACTATGCTGAGACCGTTGCACCTATAGCCAAGATGACTACTGTGTGCACTGTCCTTGCCTTTGCTACATCTCAATCCTGGCCATTACATCAATTGGATGTTAAAAATGCATTCCTCCATGGTGACCTCAAGAAGGCAATTCACATCAAACTTCCCACTTGTATGCCAACTCTCTCACCTAATGCTGTTTGCAAACTAAAACGTTCTTTATATGGCTTAAAGCAAGCGCCAAGGATCTAGTTTGAGAAGTTTCAGTCCACCCTCCTTGGTTTTTCATTCACTCAGAGCCAGTATGACCCCTCCCTTTTTCTACAAAGGACTTCTAAAGGTATTGTGATACTCCTTGTTTATGTGGACGATATTGTGGTGACTAGTTCTGATCCAGCAGCTAATTCAGTAGCTGCTGTATTCAACCTTCCACATGAAAGACCTTAGCCGGCTCACTTACTTCTTGGGATTGGAGGTACATTATCAACCTAAAGGCCTTTTTTAAAATCAGCACAAGTATATTCAAGATTTGGTCCACTTAGCTGGTCTCACCAATGCAAATTCTGTGGACACCCCCATGGAACTTAATGTGAAATATAGTTGAAATGAAGGTGTTCTTCTTAAAGATCCCACTTTATACCACACGCTGGTTGGTAGTCTTATTTACCTAACCAACACTCGACCGAACATCTCCTTTGCTGTCCACACAGTTAGCAAGTTCATGCAACCCCCTCGGCATCTCCACATTTCAGCAGTACACCGCATCATTCGATATCTTCTTGGCACTTCCACCCGTGGCTTATTCTTCCCTACTGGTTCATCACTCCAGCTCCAAGCCTACAGTGACGTTGATTGGGCTGGATGTCTATACACAAGGAAATCTACTACCGGCTGATGTATGTTTCTGGGTGATGCTCCGCTCTCTTGGAAATGCAAGAAACAAGCCTCAGTCTCTAAATCATCCACTGAAGCAGAGTATCGTGCCATGTCTGCTGCATGTTCTGAGATAATTTGGTTACGTGGTCTTCTAAAAGAACTTGGTTTCTCCTAAGCCAAACCAACTCCATTACATGTTGACAACACAAGTGCTATTCAAATTGCAGTGAATCCCGTTTTCCATGAATGAACCAAGCACATAAAGGTTGATTGTCACTTTATCCGGGGAGCCTACGACCGAAGAGTTATCATTCTACCTTATGTCCCTACATCTGAACAGATTACTGACATCTTCACCAAATCCTTAACATGTCAGCGCCATAATTTCCTAGTTAGCAAATTGATGCTTTTAGACTTACCAGCATCAATTTGAGGGGGGATGTCAACAGAAATTAGCATTTTACTAGTCATTTAGAACCAGCAAAATCATAGCTAGATATTTAAAAGCCAGCATTAATTGTACAGCTGTAGTTTTGTAATTGTAGATTTGTAAATCCTTCCTTAATTAGGATAGCCCAGCTGTAGGTTACACATATGGCAGTTTAGCTAATTTACAGGGTTGAAATTCAGCTTGTATTAAACACTATTTATATGAGAATTCTCTAGGAAGAGAGCACAGTTTTCTGGCCTACACTTTTCTGAGTTTAACAACAGGTGGAGATTCAAACTCTTTGAAGCAATTCAAGCTGAATATGGAGCAAGAGTTTGAAATGTCTGATTTAGGTGAAATGAAGTATTTTCTTGGTATGGAAATTGAACAATGTGATGCTGGTATTTTCATTTCACAAAAGAAATATGCTTCATAACTTTTAAAGAAGTTTCATATGGAGAGATCAAAGCTTGTGTCCACTCCTCTTGTTGTGAATCAAAAGCTGTCAAATTATGATGAAGATAGCAAAGCTGATGACTCACTTTATAGAAGCATAATTGGAAGCCTACTGTACTTATATGCTACTAGACCAGATGTAATGTTCTCTGCAAGTTTGCTTTCAAGATTTATGCATTCACAAAGTCAAGTTCATATGGGTGTAGCTAAGAGAGTTCTTAGGTACATCAGGGGAACTACTGATTATGGTTTATGGTATTTGAAGGATGAAAGCAATAAGCTTGAAGGATATGCAGACAGTGACCATGGAGGAAGTGTAGATGATGCCAAAAGCACTTCAGGTTATTTTTTTTCATTTGGCAATGGTGTTTTCTCATGAAATTCAAAGAAGCAAGAAGTGGTGGCCTAATCAACAGCTGAAGCTGAGTATATGTCAGCAGCAGGTGCTGCTAATCAAGCCATTTGGCTCAGAAAAATCCTAGCAGATTTGGAGCAACACCAGAATGAAGCTACTGCAATTTGGGTTGACAACAAATCAGCTATTGCCATTGCCAAAAATCCTGTGCAGCATGGTAGAACTAAACACATAAACATCAAGTTTCATGCAGTTAAAGAATATGAAAGACTTGGTGAAGTTAATCTGGTGCATTGCAGTTCTAAAAACCAGATAGCAGACATCATGACCAAGGCTCTTTCTAAAGCCAGATTTGAATTACTAAGAGCAAAACTTGGAGTCTTTAAGAAAAATCTCAAGGAGGAGTGTTAGACTATGAGACTTTTCCTAAGTACTCTAAGCTAAGAAAATATTTTGTTTTGTTTTATGCATAAAATATGCTATGCTATCATGTTAGTTGTAGATGAATGGTAATGCTTGTTTGTGGAAAAAAATCTGTCAGGTTTGGTATGGACCAAAATTTGCTCTTACTGTAGCTCAAACCAACTATGTACTGTTGGTATTTTGTATATATAACAGCAAATGAATGAAACTCGTTTTGAGCCTTCTGCAACATAAAAACGCTTATGTTATTTTGTTTTATGCTGTTTTTCTATTACTCCTCCTCCTCTGATTGTGTAACAACATGGCTCCTCATGTCCACCGTTTGAGTGCATATGCATCACAGAGACTGGTCAGCATTTTTTATATGCTTTCACGCAAGTATGTCATTGCTCTCTCTTTGCCTTTATGTTTGTACTATTTCCATGCTCATAAGTAATTACATTTTTAACAACACCCTTTATTTTCTGGTACAAAAACATGATGTTCTGATTCCTGCTCATTAGGTATAACAAATTAGCGGAACTCAGGGATAATAAACTTCAGATTGCAAAAGGAAACTCGATTGAAGGAAACAGCCTTGTAGAAGATATGGTATGTGCTATTGTCTTTGTGCTTATGTGGTTTAAATGCTAGCTTGCAGACTTTGTACTATTCCTTTTTCTAAGTCATATTCTTTGGATGCAGTCAACAGAGTTGCAAATTTATACTGACTTCCTGAGGCTTGTACTTGAAATTTTAAATGCAATCTTGACTTACGCCCTGCCTCAAAATCCTGAGGTACAATTTGATTTTATTCATTAGAGATGTTATCTATCGATTTTTATTTGGTTCACCGTGGTCACAAAATAATACATGTTCTGACCTTTTAAATCTAACTGTGTTTGCTGTCAAATGTGACTGGGGTAGGTTGTATATGCAATAATGCACAGGCAGGAAGTCTTTCAGCCATTCAGGAATCATCCACGCTTCAATGAGCTGCTTGAAAACATTTATACTGTATGTTTGGTATTTAATATCTTAGTTATATATTTACCATATATGCTTCCCCCAGAAAATTTTGCTACTTTTGAAATAGCAACTAGTAAGTTGCGTGTCTCTCGTTGCGAACCTTTGTGAAACCTTGTCTTTGAATCATACATCATGTTTCTAGAGTGTTTGAATGGGATGATTTATTTGTTATTTGCAGGTGTTAGATTTTTTTAATAGTCGTATGGATGCTCAAAGAGCGGATGGTGACTGGTCTCAGTGGATGAAGTGCTCCAAGTGATAATTGTGAAACCTGTTCTATTGTTATCCTGTTTCTAGATTGAATGTGTTTGCTGTTATATTACCAGCCTTTGCTAATAATTGATTTGTTTATACTCTCAAAGGATTTTATTTTAGTTATTTATTTTTTGCTGGTAACTATCGAAGGAATAAATTCTATTGTTTAATCATTTTGTTGCGTTCTCTTCAGTGGATTCACATTCAATCCTGGAGCCATAAACTTGTTTCCAGTTGATCTACCTACAGAAGTATGTATCTGAATCTCTTCTATATTTTAGATATATAACTTCTAATCAGATATTGTGACTGAGTTTCTTTTTATATTTTATTCTTGTTTATATTATTGATTCCATTGCCAGCTAGATGTTAATTTAACATCGTTGTTCTTGTGATTCATTATTATCTCTTCAAAAGTCACAATGGTGCTCTGAACTTTGGTGCTCGCCATGGCTGCCGAATTTAACAGGAAGAGCGTAGTTCGAGAGACGTTAAAGTTAAAGTGAAAACTCAGAATCTTTTCATACCAGACCAGAGGCAGAGGAACGGCGCTGAGCGCTGGAACCTCCATTATAGGAAAGTTGGATTCCCACTTAAAAAGGTGGAAAAATTTTATTCTCATTTTGTATACAAATTTTATTTTTGGATATCTTTTATTCATGAAAATAATTTTATTTCTCTTGTACCAAATATAAGAAATTTTATTCTCACATTACTTTCTCAAAAATCTTAAAAGATAGTTGGTACCAAACACCACCTATAATCAATTCTCACTTAGTAATGCTATGATCAACCCAAACCTTTATGATTATGATTATGATTATGATATTGTTTTTTTAATTATCAATAAAGAATGAGGAGACAAGAATAGTGTAACTGTTTTTCTTTGACCATAAAATTAATAAGATGATTAATTAATGTTGGCTTTTGTTCAATTTATATGCATGTTTGCAACCATCCAATTGTTTAAATTGGACAGATCTTTTTAATTCAGGTCATAAAAACCATGAATAATAGAATTTGTATCAATGAGCGGTCAATGCAAAGTAAGCACTTGATCATAATAAGTCTAAAACTTTTTAACTTGAACACCTCACAATTTGTTGAGAATTAATGAAAATGTCTTTGTAATCAGATTTCAGGACAAAAGCCATCATGAGAAGATGAAGAAATTTGCTTCCATTCATATATCTTAATTGAAAATTACATTCCTAAATATATAGAATACAGAGAAGACACTAATTTTGATCCATTAATTGGCTACAAGCCACATTTCTTCAAAGACTTTTTTCTTTTCCTTTTTGTATACTCTATACCCTTTTTTTTAGTCATTTAATTTGGGTGCAGTGGAAGCACCATGAACAAGTTGTAACCAAGTTACACAAGGGTGCTTCCCTTCACATACTCTGTAAAAGCCAAAGCAATCAAACCCAACATGGCAAATCTTCCATTCCACATCTCTGCATCTGAAGTCATAAACCCTTCAGATTTAGACTCCACACTAACCCCTTTGAACAGTGGAATGAGTGAAGCAAGTGACAACAGCGCACTAGTCCCCAAGAACCATGTGAAGCCACCGTCGGATATCTGAGCAAACACATCCTGACCCTTGGCTAGCTCCACTCCTATTGCAGCCACAAACCCAATCATGGCCAATCTGCCGTTGATTCTCTCCGGTGCAGGCCCACTGAAAGCGAACACATCAGAGAACTTTGTACTCACCTGTCAAGTTCAAATAGAGCATCACAATGTCATCACCTTGTTTATCATCAAAATTAAAACTCCATGAAAAACTAGAATTACGTCAGAGACTTAAAAGTGTTAATCAACTTACTTCAGGTTCCACCACAACTAAAGTCCATAATATTTAGGAAATCTTTCGGAAAAAAAAATCGTTTTTTTCTATGAATATTGGTGTTGGAGGAGCAAGGGCTTATTTGTATTTAATTATTTATTCATATCAAACAAAATGATCTTGTTTGTATTAGTAACTCAGCTTCGTTGGTGTAACAAATTTAGCATCTCGAGAGAGAAACTACTCTCAACTGCACTCTTGAACACTGAGGAAGTTGACCCTTAAATGCAAAGAAACACTAGCTTCAAAGAGTAAAGAGGAAGATGAAATGCAAAGTTTACTTTGGGGTTAAATTTAGTCACCTTTGGTGAAGGAATAAATGGGCTTGTTGACTTCTTTTTCTGCTCTTCCTGCAATCAAAAACCATATAATTGTCCTCAAAACTAGATAAGAAATTAAAAAAAAAAACCAAATGAGATCTGAAATTTTTTTTGTGAATCGTTACCTCAGCCATGGACCTCACTCTCAGGCTAGCATTCCTTCTGAGGCTTGGCATGTATGAAGCTGGAATTACAAATCGGTTCACCCTGCTCCTGCTGTTAACGCGAGCCATAGGGCTAAACAAGATAGATTGCATGGCACATGAGGCAGCCATTGGAAATTTTTGGTGTTTAACTCTAACTCAGTTCCTAGATAAAATGATAGAATATTGCTGTCACAAGGCTTATAATATGCACCTTTGCTTCAATGGCACTTAGCAACTGAATTGTAGGTAAAAGCATTAAAGAGGGTTTGTTTATATAGAATTGAAGGGGAAGCACTGTGGTAGATATTTTGGTTCCACGTAATGTATATAAAGATCGTACGTAAAGGTAATGGGTTTACGTGGGTTCCCTTGTTCACACATAGTAAAAAGTTGAAGACGTGGATCTCTTATGAACCAGAAGGTGGTGCCAGTGGAAATCAGAGGTTAGAATGGTTAGAGTCGGAGCTTGCTGGACCTCAATTACTTTTTCACTTTGGTAATTGACTAGAAGACTAGAAACCTTCTATAGCTTCAATACAAAATGGTGCATTATTCTTGATTAATCGTCAAATTAAGATTTCTAAGCTCCACGTACAACTTAAAACGTTCTATAGACTTCTAGATAAATTGGTAGGAAATATCTGTCAAAATCAGAGAACTTAAGCTGCTGTCTCAATAGGTGACGCAGCATATTGGACTGTCTGAAAGAAAGAAGCAAGAAAGTAAGTCGGCAACTAAAGGAAAGGGCATTCACCCGATCTATGACAACAAGGGATTGGACTGCTTAGTATCCTTTGCAGGAGTCAAATTAATTATTTAAAGATATTTTTGACATAAGTCAAAAGGAAGGAAGATGAAGATTCAGTTTTCCAAGGAAATGGCCCCTCCCAATAGGATCGCTCCAACCAGGATACTGAAAGCATCTGGGCCTAAGAAAGACAATGTTTCATCTAAGAATGGAGTAAGCCCATCTAACCCAAAGAAAAGTTGCCCCTCCACTCAATCCAACCAACTTAGTCAAATTTACGTTTTACTCTTAATGTGTATCTAAAGTGAATATGCTTTAAATCTTAAAGCATTTTTACTTTTATGTTTTTTAAGTTTTTTTTTTAATGAATAATAAACACGTGATTGGTTCAAATATTTTATAACATATTCAATTTATACACGTTTTATTTGTGTATAATATGTTTCATTTTTGTTTAAAAAATAATAAAATATTCAAAATTATATCTTCTAGGTAAATAATTTAGAAATTGTCTCTTTTATATAAATAGTTTGTAAAAAAATATTATTGAAATCAATTTACCCAAATTTTCATTTCCATCTTTCCTTTGAAATATACATAATTCATTCATTAATCTTGTCAGTTATGGCATTTGAGCCACTTGTAGCATGGAAGTCGTATCTTAAGGAAAAAATTGATTCTCTGTGACATAATTTCCTTATAAAGTAAAGACATACATGATACATCACTAGGATCATTTGATACCTCCTTCTCATCTGGTAAATAGTAATTGCAATTTTCTTCTAATTTTATATTAGGCCCTGTTTTAATTGAAACGACAGGTTTCTAAGGTACTTGATCATACTCGAAATTGATTTTGCCTAAGTTTCTTGGCAAAAACTTCTTTAACGCTGATGCATACTTACAAAGTCGACAACAAAAGGGGAACTTTTCCATATGGTTACAAACAACTTTCCATGTTTCCTTAATTTACAAACACAAACCACTGAACCATGCATATGTCTCTGAGGTTGTTCTAAGGCTTATGAAGTAGAAAACAAAAAAACAGGAATTATTTTGTCAGTAGTTTAATTACTTTGTTGGGGTATCAGCAATCTTCCAGTCATACTTAGATGTAATGTTGACCTCTCTTTCCCCAACCACTTGATCAATAGGGACAGCATCACAAATTTTTGTCAAATCCTCTTCCTTAAGCTTCACTTCCAAGGATCTGATGCTTGTTTCTAGGTTCTTAAGTTTAGTTGTTCCTGTAATCAAAAGAAGAAATTAGTAACCATCACACTCAATCAAAAACAACCCATTATCATTCTCATTGACGATACATTAAATGTAGGGAATCAAAGTGTTTGCTTTAAAGTTTGCAGAGCAGTGATGATCAGAAATGGTTTTTTTCAAAACAAATAAACAAAATAGTATGCTAAAGTTGCACTTGAGGCATCAATAAACTACATGAGAGACATGAAGTTGATAGAAGATAGGCACATAATAACACACCAGGAATTGGGACTATGTCATTCCCTTGATGGAGAAGCCAAGCCA
>QAOA01008374.1:476462-568335 GCA_003255065.1 Cercis canadensis
TTTCTTCTAATTTTATATTAGGCCCTGTTTTAATTGAAACGACAGGTTTCTAAGGTACTTGATCATACTCGAAATTGATTTTGCCTAAGTTTCTTGGCAAAAACTTCTTTAACGCTGATGCATATTTACAAAGTCGACAACAAAAGGGGAACTTTTCCATATGGTTACAAACAACTTTCCATGTTTCCTTAATTTACAAACACAGACCACTGAACCATGCATATGTCTCTGAGGTTGTTCTAAGGCTTATGAAGTAGAAAACAAAAAAAACAGGAATTATTTTGTCATAGTAGTTTAATTACTTTGATGGGGTATCAGCAAACTTCCAGTCATACTTAGATGTAATGCTGACCTCTCTTTCCCCAACCACTTGATCAAGAGGAACAGCATCACAAATTTCTGTCAAATCCTCTTCCTTAAGCTTCACTTCCAAGGATCTGATGTTTGTTTCTAGGTTCTTAAGTTTAGTAGTTCCTGTAATCAGAACAAGATTTTAGTAACCATCACACTCAATCAAAAACAACCCATTATCATTCTCATTGACGATACATTAAATGTAGGGAATCAAAGTGTTTGCTTTAAAGTTTGCAGAGCAGTGATGATCAGAAATGGTTTTTTTCAAAACAAATAAACAAAATAGTATGCTAAAGTTGCACTTGAGGCATCAATAAACTACATGAGAGACATGAAGTTGATAGAAGATAGGCACATAATAACACACCAGGAATTGGGACTATGTCATTCCCTTGATGGAGAAGCCAAGCCAGAGCTAGCTGAGGGGTACTGCAAGAATGCTTTGCAGCAAGGTCACTAATCCTGGTGTAAATAGGTTTGCTTTTCTCCAAATTTTGCTGTGAGAACCTTGGATGTCCACCCTGCACCAACAACATCATTTATAAGTCTCTTGTTTTCCATTTCTTTTATGGCAATAATCATGAATCAGTTTCAATGTGCCGATTTCTTAGTCAATAATGGAAGAGCCAATCTATTACCAAGATACTCTCTTGGGGCAAGCTCTCTACAACAGCCTTTCCACCAAAAAAAACCATGACCAAGGGGGCTATACGCCACTATCCCAATACCTAGCTCTCTGCAGTGTATAGAAGAGGGAAATAATCAAACATAGGGAAGAAAAATTATAAATCATCAAATAAGAGCTAAATATGATAATTTCATATCCAAGGCCACAAGGAGAACTTAAAATATTGTATAGAATTGTTTTGAATTATCAACTAACCGGCAAAGTGGGATTATTGTATCTTCAATTTCACGGGTCCATAAAGAGTACTCCATTTGCAAGGCAGTGATGGGATGAACTGCATGAGCTCTCCTTATTGTATCTGCACTAGCTTCAGATAGCCCAATATATCTTATCTTTCCTTCTTCTACCAGCTTCTTCAACTCTCCTATCTACCATGTCAACATTAATTTCAAACTTCATTCACAAGTTAAAGTTTAGTTTTCGCACAATAGAAATAAAACAAGTTAAAATATCTCAAAGAATAAATACTCTATATGAACACTAGTACATGGAAAATTTATCTTAGATTGTTTTTATTTAACTGGATGATATGTCAAAACTTACAGTCTCCTCTATCGGAACTGAAACATCTACACGATGCTGATAGTATAGATCAATATAGTCCAGTTGAAGGTGCTTGAGACTACCTTCACAGCACTTGCGCACATAGGAAGGGGTTCCCTTTACTCCAAATTGGCCCTCCTTTGAAATGGTAAAACCAAATTTTGTACCTAATTGAATCTTTTCACGAGGAAGTTGCTTCAAAGCCTACATGCATAAAAGGAATTAAATTGTTAAGCAAGGTCTATATATATATATATATACACAGTGTGTCAACTGCAAACAACTTCGTTTAACAGTGTCAAACATGTTGCCACTTTTGCATCTCTTTGTACTTTATAACACTCATTTTTAAAGTGAACATATTCTGAGTACTTGAGAGATATCCAACACCTTGCCAACCATGATCTCATTATGATGATTATCTCCATAGATATCTGCAGTATCAAAGAAGGTGATACCTCGTTGAAAAGCTTCCTTTGTAAGTGAACACCCAGCTTCAAAGGATAATGGAGCATTTAATATTCCAGAAAGACTCCCACATCCAAACCCCAACCTAGACACCTACAAGCAGGAAAAAAAGCAACATGAGAAAACATGACTAGTGCGCTTTTCTCTATAACTGGTAGACAACATGAGTAAACATGAGAGAGCATGACAAAACATGCCCCAAGATACAATACAGTCTACATGTTATGCTTTTGCCTTCCCTCTCCAAAATTACAAGATTTGCTTTTAGTCACCAACACAACTGCACACACAGCATATTCAACTTGGAAACCTTGTAGACTTGTAGATTAATGGTACTATTCTTCCTTCATGGAAATTGGGTAAGTTATATCTTTCCACAAAGGAGGGAAAAGGGACATATATATACACACACACACAAACACCCAACATTTCAAGCCAAAGTATAGAATATATATATACATCAAAGGGCTTTCAAATGCTGTGAACAAACAGTAAACAGTGGATGATGAAGAAAAAGGACACAATCACCAAATTACAACAGGACTCAATTAATTCATTAAGTTCTGCAAACCTAGATGGTTACTGATAGAAAAAGTGAAAAATGACACAAAGAACATGGAGGTTAGGAAATTGACAACACTATGACTCTAGTAAAGAGACCCAACATTTAGATTTATGTTGTGTGTGCTTCTGTGTCTACGTTTACAAACATAAAGGGGCTATATCAAGTGCTGTAGGCTACAGAGTACAAGTCAAATACAATTCTGATGAAACTAGAAAGCTCATGGAATCGCTGAATCAAAAACTTTCTTAGAATGAAAATAAATGGGTGTTGATCAGTGTTGTAATCAAAGTCAATAAGGCAAATAAGCCTATTTGAATTGTTGTTGAACAGGATTAAGTAAGCTTGACACTGGCATCTAATCGATGAAATTCTTTATGGGTAAGAATTAATTAAAGTTTACCTCCAATCCCTGACCTCCTAGTTTCACTCTTGGTACTTGTATCTGTGGTTCCTCCTCCATTGAAGCCCAAATCAGATGGAGATCCAAAAGACACAAGAGTGTAGTTGCGTTTCATTGCCCTTATCTAGTGGTAGGTTCATTTTTTATTTTTTTTTTCCAATAATGACAATCGGGTGGGACCAGTTTGGAAAAACTATAAGGAGATGATAGCTTTATCATATTAAATTAGATTTTTTTAACATTTGATCTTATATTTTTTTAATTAGAATAGAAATACAATGTAATTATATTTTAAATCATTTTTATTTTAGCTTGTTTTTAAAATATATTTCTATATAAAGCTATGTATTTATTAACTTTATTTATGTGTAGTCCATGTCATAAATCTAGGGTGGATAACATGTGAGTATTTAATTTATATTATTGCTACTTGTGCAAATTTGTTTTTAACCAAATTTTAAAAAAAAATAACTTGAATTTTAGCTTCTAAAAAGTTAATATAATTGATTGACTNATTTAAAAAAAAAAAATAACTTGAATTTTAGCTTCTAAAAAGTTAATATAATTGATTGACTTAAAGAAATCATCATGAGGGATCCAAGTTTTCCACAAGCTATCATTCAAAGGATAACTTCAAAGACTTGCTTGTTGCACAATCCATTCATAGTCTTCACAATATTGTTACAACAAATCTTAGATATTATCAAATCAGCACAAATTAATTCATTTAGTGAAGATTTATTCCACTTTAGTTTTTTTTTAGAGAGAATTAGTTACAAATTTGTGTTATGCACGAGCAATAATTAATTAAACAGAGAGAGAAGAAAAATAGAAAAAGTAATAAAAGGGAGAGAGAAAATACAATGACTTAGATAACCTTATTTACACAGAAAAAAACTTTCTTTTAAGTATATTAATAGATAACATAGCATATTTTCTTAAAATAAGCATTATGGTGAAATACAAGAACAATGACTGATTCATCTGCCAAGAGCCATGCAAAAGCCTTCTCTGCAGAAGTTCC
Organism: Cercis canadensis; assembly: GCA_003255065.1. Taxonomy (NCBI): domain Eukaryota; kingdom Viridiplantae; phylum Streptophyta; class Magnoliopsida; order Fabales; family Fabaceae; genus Cercis; species Cercis canadensis. The sequence goes on from QAOA01008374.1 coordinate 480,505, forward strand.
CTCTTTCACCAATTATCAACAAATCACCTACAATATTGCTACTCCTTTTTGACAGAAACAGGAGCAGAAGACAAAGAACAAGTTTAGTTCATTAATTTTGTATAACTCACAACTACTTTAATGGGGTAGTAGCAAACTTCCAATTATATTTTGAGAAAACATCAAATTCTCGTTCCCCGGCAACTTCATAAACAGGAACTGCATCAGAAATCTCCTTCAAATCTTCATCTGTGAGCTTCACAGGTATAGATCCAATGTTGTTTTCAAGGTGCTTAACTTTAGTAGTTCCTATATTATCACAGCAATATACAGTAAGTAATACTAATTCATTCTCATTTCTCATTCATGTATCTGGAAACTATACAGGATCATGAACAATATTCTTGGTGTTATCACTCAGGCCATAAATAAAAATAGATCAATGAAAAGTTGGAAACTATAGAGCTAACAGAAGAAGCATAGTAAACAAATTGTAACAATGAGATGTACCTGGGATAGGGACTATGTCATTTCCCTGATGGAGAACCCATGCTAAGGCTAATTGAGCTGGACTGCATGCATGCTTAGCAGCCAGGTCTGCAAGTCTTTCATAAAAGAGCTTGTTCTTTTCCAAATTTTCTGCATTGAACCTTGGATGTATAGCCTGTTATAGAAAAACCAGAAAATTTTAATAGCCAATCGCTGCACGAAAAGTACTAATTCGGAAATTGATCACCATTATAAAGAACATCTGAAAGTTCATGGAAACTTGAACTTGGAATCACTTGTCACTGGCTGCATACCAACAAGCTCTTACTAGGCAAACTCTCCACAACTGCCTTCCCCGCGAAGAAGCCACGTCCAAGAGGGCTATATGGTACTATCCCAATACCAAGTTCTCTATAAGTAAAAAAAAGTGAGATAATTAGTAATTTCTTTCTGAGAGTGAGCCAACATATTAAACCACAAGATTAAATTAACTTGACATTGAAAATAACATAGCTAGTGATTTTAATTAAGAACCTGCATAGTGGAATTATCTCTTCTTCAATCTCACGGGTCCATAAAGAATACTCCATTTGCAAAGCTGTAATAGGATGAACAGCATGTGCTCTCTTTATTGTGTCTGCATTAGCCTCTGATAAGCCAATGTATCTTATCTTTCCTTCATTTACCAGCTTTTTCAGCTCTCCCATCTTCCTTACACAAGCCAATTTCAAAGCACACAACCATTAATAGTTTAGATATGGTACAAAGGCATGCATAGACATATATAACTGATAAAATTTGAAGGAAGCCATTGAAAGCTTACAGTATCCTCAATTGGCACTGAAGTGTCAACACGATGTTGGTAGTATAAATCAATATACTCCACATCAAGTCGCTTAAGACTAGCTTCACAGCACTTTCTTACATATTCAGCTGTACCCTTCACCCCAAATTCAAAGCCTTCATATCTAACAACACCAAATTTTGTAGCCAATTGAACTTTTTCTCGAGCAAGTTCTTTTAAAGCCTGATGACACAAGAAAAGACAAGAAAAAATTTCCACTAGTTTTTTCACACCAGATGCTTGCCTCAACAAGCTTATGTTTATATCATGTTGTAAGTTGTCAACACATGATTAACCAAACTGTGAAAATATATATGCAATCCATAGAAATGATAATGTATATGTTTTCAACACTTAAATTAATTAAAATATACCTTGCCAACCATGATTTCGTTATCATGATTATCTCCATATAGATCTGATGTATCAAAAAAGGTTATACCCTTATTGAATGCTTCCTTAATAACTGAACATCCAGCTTCATGCAAGAGAGGGGCATTATAAATCCCAGATAGTCCAGCACATCCAAACCCCAATTTAGAAACCTGCAATTGATAAACAGAGTTATTGATGAAAATGGGAACACTCAAAGTTGGTTAAATTTCTTCTTCTTCTTGATAACGAATAAAACCAGTAAAACATGAAGAATAGATTGAGATGATGCACAAGTTCAGGGTAAAACTAATGTCAATCACTCTTGGCTCCTATGCATTTAAAATATTTCCAGGAAGGGAAAAAAAGATAAAGGGTACCTCTAAGCCTTGAGAACCCAGTTTAACTCTTGGAACTTCAACTTGTGTGTTCTCCATTGTCAACGCTTCAGAGTACTACTGTGAGCTTAGATGAAGATAGTCTGATGAAAAAATAAAGAATTGTCGCAAACAAAAGTGCTAAAAGGCAGAAAGGGAAGTGGGCCATATCCATGTTAAACGTTCATTTTCTCCCACCGAACACCACAGAATATTGGTTCCAGTACCAACAGGTTGCTGGCAAGATGTTTTTTTTTTGCATAATTATTATTTGGTTTAATTGTAATTTTGGTCCTTCTATTTTAACAATTTAAATTTTTTTATCTCCTTCTTTAAAAATAAATTATTAAGTCCCTCTATATTCATAAAATGTACAATTTTAATTTTTTTTGTCTTTAAATCAAAATTCTTAAGTTTATTTTAAGGTATAAAGTTTTCTGATTTATAATTTCATTGTTCAGATTGAAAAGTTACGTCTTGTGAACCTTCCACTAAATTTCAGCTCGATTTATCTAGACTCATTCACCGTTAGATCGAGCTGAAATTTAGTTGATAGGTTCATAAGACGTAACTCTTCAATTTGAATGGTGAAATTATAAATCAGAAAACTTTACACCTTGAAATAAACCTAAGAATTTTAACTTAAAAACAAAAGAACTAAAATTGTACATTTTATGAATATAGAAGAACTCAATAGAAGAAAGGAAACTAAAAAGTTCAAGTTGTTAAAATAAGATGACCATAATTATAATTAAACCTTATTATTTTTTATGGATACAACTTACATGCCACAAGCAACTAACAAGACCAATGAATGAGATACATGTGTCAAGCTCTATTAGGTGAGTTATTGTTTATAGTAAGCTTTGATTATTTAGTATACTAGTTTATATAAAGCAAAAAGGAGAGAAGCCTATGAAAAAAGAAAAGAAAAATAGGAAACGCAGCAAAAGAAAGGAAACGAAAGAGCGAGTTTGTTGACTTTAGATAGCCACATTCAAAAAAAAGAAAAGGTTTATATATTTAGTATATGAGTTTCAATCTACAATATTCTAACAATAATTTACATTTTTAACCCCATTTTTCTGGTATAGAAGTGAAAGAAACTAGAGTAAGCTGTAGGAAATAAAAAAGAAAAGGAATCAGTAAATATACAGGAACTGATAAAAAGGTTAGCAACAAAAAGCTAAACTTCATTTATGAGTGGAGGAAAAGAATAAACAAATATACAAGTACTCATAAGAAGTGATATGGGTGAAATTTTCTTTGCTAATTATATTTTGACACGTATCACTTTAGTTGTTGCATTTGAGCAATTTATGGTATTTTAGTCGTTTCCTATTTTTATTGTAATGTTATTCATCTAGATAATAGACACCATATAATATTAATGTTGGCCAAAAGAAAATTCTAGGTAAGGACTAAGCTTAAGAAAATGTATTAAAAAAAAAACATAATACAGTTTTAATTTTAAGAAAGAAGACATTTTAATGGTTGAATACTAAATTTTTTTATTGTGAAAATTTTATATTTAAATTTCATTGGTATTAAGTAAGATAATATTAAGAAGATGATGGTCTATTGTATAGCCTCTACTAAAGTAAGAAAATTATTAAATATGAATTTTTAATACATGGACAAATAAATTGAAATAATACATGCATTACTATATTATGTATATAAAAATAAATTAGACTAATTATTCAAGATCATAAGTGATATCAATATCATAAATAAAATTAATAAATGGAATAATTTGTATTATTTATTTTATTTGACAGATTTATGGACCCAATCAAACGGAATAAATCATTTCAGTAAAAAAATTATGCACGTGGTATTTATACCATTTATGTATTAAATAATTAACGAATTCCTAAATCTTTAGAGGTGGTGCACGTTCACTTGGTAAGTTTTTCTGCGTTTCACAGGGAAGGTTTAGTGAACGACACTGATAAATACAAAAAGCTACCTTATACAATATACATTGCAACACGAAAAAACAAAAACAGAAAGAAAAATAAAATAACAAGGAGGTGCCGTTTTGTGGTGTGGCAGAGACAAGAAGAAACGCTCGCAGAGATGCAGTGTTAAAATCTCTAGACTTATAGCTCGCAAGAAATTCTTCTCCTGACAAAATATCAAAAAAAGAAAAAACAGACAAGTATCAGATCAAACATCCACAGAAGAGGAAGGAGGGGGGGAAAATGGAGGGAACGCAGAGGAGGAGAAGTGGGAAGATGTGGGTGGTCTTGATCTGTTTGATGCTCAGCTGTTTTGCTCGAATTGAATCGCTATCCGTGACGGTCAACGAGGTTGAATGCGTCTACGAGTACGTTCTCTACGAGGGTGATTCTATCTCTGGCAACTTTGTCGTTGTCGATCATGACATTTTCTGGAGCTCCGATCACCCTGGCATCGATTTCACGGTGAGTGCTCTTTCTGATGCCTATCGGATTTGTTTGCATGTTTATGCATTAGGGTTTTGTTTTCGGTTTTTAGTCCAATAATTAGCTGAATTTATGATAAATTTGTTAAATTTGGGTTTTATGGGGATTAAAAGGGAGAAGAAAACCCCACTTTATACTGAGTCTCGTGAATTTTGTTTAAATTCCTGGTTCTTATATAGAATAGTTGAAATAATTATATTGGGTACCAGTTCTAAGGTTCTAATTATCCATACAGTGAAAGAAATTGGAGTCCTGGTACTTCTTATATAGAATAGTTGAAATAATTGTATTGGGTACCAGTTCTAAGGTTCTAGTTATCCATACAGTGAAAGAAATTGGAGTCCTGGTACTCAAAGAATTCTATTTTCGCTATTAGCCAACAAAGACTAAAGAAGTTCCAATGTAACAAAAGGGGGAATTTGTTTAGGTTCAGAAACCAATATATGCATGTGTAATGTGGCTTGTATTGCATATTTGTTAAGCTCTATTATGGAAATTTATTGGGTGGCGATTACCAAATTATGTTGGATATTCTCTAATGACATTTCTATTTTTATTGTGTTTTAATATTTCAATCACATTTAAGGGAATGACCATCGAGTAACAAGGATGGAAGGAGAAAGCATTATTATAAACTCATTTAGTGCATGCTAACAAAAATTACAAAGTCGAACTTTATGAGTACTCATTTTAGATAGATTTCTCCTGTGTGTCATGTTCCCTTGCTGTGAAGCTGTCACTCTTGGTGATTCATTAAAGGAGTGTGAAATTAAAATTAGACTGCATGTTTTCAAAAGTTATAAAATTTATTCACCAGTTATTGAGAAAGGGCAAAAATTTGATTCATTATTATAATTTATTCCCCGATATTTCTTTTCACTCTTACATGGGGGTTTTTCTCCAAAGCTTAACCGCCTTCCAAAAAGCCCTTCCAAAACGAAAGGCTCAAGAATTTGGAGCAAAGTCTGGCTTCAAAATTAAGTGCTGAAAGTTATGACTGATGAGAAGTGAGGGAAGGGATAAACATAAAGGATTTTTTGTGCTTCTATCTCTCTCTGGGTACCACTGATATTTGAATGGATGGCCTTGGTTTTCTTGAACTCATTAGATATATTTTCCTGTATTATTGATTTTTTTTTTTCCTAATGAAGTGTGTAGCTTCAGACCTTGAATATGGCTTTTAAGTTATTTGAGTCTATGATAACCTCTGCATCATGGACTTTCGAAAAATGGCTTGTGCTAACAAACATGCAAGGAAGTAGCTTGCCAGTCATTAGCTGTCGGAATGGTGCACCGGAAGTTGCAGATTGGTTTATAAAGTTAGCCTTTCAGATATACTAATTTCACGGCTATCTGCAGGTAACATCTCCTGGAGGAAATATAGTCCAAACTCTCAAGGGAACCTCTGGTGACAAGTTTGAGTTTAAGGCCCCACGAAGTGGAATGTATAAATTCTGTTTCCACAACCCTTACTCGACTCCTGAGACTGTTTCTTTCTACATCCATGTTGGTCATATTCCAAATGAGCATGACCTCGCCAAAGATGGTATGTCCTGTGTAAGCAGGTTTTATTGTTAGATTCTCTTTATCTTATTTGCTATCTTAGATGGTTAGGTCATGAACTATTTCATTAACAGGACAGTCATTGACTGTTGATGTGAGCTATTTCTTGCACTCTGAAGAATAATGTTTTTTTAAGTGTTCCTTTCTCTTTTCTTTTTGTTCCCTTTAATTGAGACATGGGCTTTTGCAGAGCATTTGGATCCCATTAATGTTAAAATTGCAGAGCTCAGAGAGGCTCTAGAGTCTGTCACTGCTGAGCAGAAGTACTTGAAAGCACGTGATGCACGACATCGTCATAGTAAGTAGTTTTCCTTTTCATGATTTATGCCACATGTTTTTTGTTCTCTCTTTGTGAAAGTCATGGGTCACCGACATCAGAATTATTACTCTGAAGTGTTCTAACTTTTATGATGACTGCAGTAAAAGAATCTTGATTTGTTTCGATGTATTTATGCGGTCAATTAAACTATATAATTCTACAGCTAAAGTGAGACCTGCATGGGCTTGTCATTTGACTCGCTCAGATCCTGTAGATGTTTGTTGGGTGTGACTAAAAATTTTGGCCATTAAGGAAAACATAATAAACCCAGAAAAGATGTAGTGGCAAACACCACTCTCCTCAGAGGAGGGTACGTTACTGTCACAATTTTACAAAACACAAGGAAACATTATATTTTTAGTATTTGTTGTTATAATTTAGAAGTAATTTTTGAAAGCAGTTCTGAAAGTCATGGTGATCTTTAAAAAGTAAATGCAGTTTAGACATCCCGTTCCTTTTAAATTTATAAGATCTCTCTCACAAGTCATTTGTATATTGCTGACTTAGCATATTTTCAGCTTATTTGGTGTCCATATCCTCCATCTCATTGGTTGTCATCAAGATTTAGTATATTTTTCAGCTTATTTGATCTCCATGTCTGCTTTCTCGTTGGTTATCATCAAGAATTGATTAGTACAACACAGCAGCTACCTTCTTATGGTTGACTTACTATTTGTTTCTGATGCAGCAAACGAGAGCACAAGTAAGCGTGTTATTTTCTACACAGTGGGAGAGTACCTTCTATTGGCTGTTATTAGTACACTGCAAGTCATATATATCCGGCAACTTTTCAGCAAGTCAGTGGCCTACAACCGGGTTTGAGCCTCCTGATCAATGCTATGGTTGTAGCAACAGGGTTAGGTTTACAGATGAGTTCTCTGTGTAACAATATGATGTTGGCGAATGCTATTTTGTTTCTTTCCAACAGAAATACGATTTTAATCCAGAAACTTGGATATTTAAGATTCCCCAGTTGGAATATCAGTCTATTTCCAGAGATTGGCTTTGTGGGACAATACCGCAATCTTTGTAAAAGGGTGTTCATACTTGATAATTTAAATTCCTTCAGTGGTTGAAGTAAAACAAGGCACATTAGGTAACCTTAAGTCTAGGACCATTAAAGTCTCATTACCTTCAGTTAAATTCAAGTCATGTTGTAGTCTTATATTTACTTGATTGAGGACAAGCGGTGCCTCAGGAAGCCCTATGCCTTGGTTGGCACCTTCATTGCATTTGAGAGGAGTGACTTAGAGGCAGCTTGCATTTAGAGATGAATAAGGCTTGTGATATTCACCTTGACTAATGCCAGGGTTATGGAAAAGAAAAACTAAACTCAGTGATGCTCTTCGTGCATTTTTTATTAACTTGAGGAGTCTTTAACCTGAAAACTGATTCTTCTTGTGATGTTTGTATGGAAATGGATATCTTATCTGTTGAGGTACGGAGAGCATGTGCCTGCATGTGCCTATGTGCCTTGAATAGAACGGAATCAGAATTGACAAAGGTATCCAATGGCTAAAGAATATTTTTAAACAAATATCTGTGCCTATGATGTTGCTCTGTCAAACAATCTCGCTTTCAACCATAGACAGGAATCCTTCCTTGTAGACACGTATTGTCCTCGTTTCAACTGAATTGGCATTGTCATTGCCTTCATTTAGATTTGGAAATAAGTTAAGCCGAGTTAAGTTAGGCCTTAGATTTAGCTCGAGTGAGTTGATTTTTTCGATTTAAGCTTGGCTCGAGTTGAACTTACAAGCTACTTAGTTTAGCTTATCAAGCTCGAGTCATGATAGATATGAGCCAAACAATTTCGAGCTTAACTCGAATTGACTCACTACCTCAGCTTATTATTTGGCTCAAAATTACAAACAAATCCTATCCTATTACAAAATACATATTATCATATATAAGATTTAATCAAACCAGTTTTGAGGCAAATGAACCATATATATCTCCACTCAAGCTAAATTCATTTAATAAATGAGTCGTATTATTTCTGTTAAGTTTCACTCATTTAGCTCACAAGCTTTTCTTATCAAACAATTACCCAGCTTACCTTATCAAGCATTTTGAGTCTCCAAGTTTGCTTAATTGTAGCTGGTTGATCAGTTAAATATGAACTTTTTTAGACACTTATAAATATACATCTCTTTCGCTTCTATACTTATAACAAGTTAGCAGTATCAATAATTTAACTAAATTGTGGAGACGAGAGGTCTTGGCTTAGTTGAGCTGTCTTCCATCTTAAGAACGTCATTCACCTCTATTTCTCAGTATAGTTATTTTCATTTGCAAAATAATAACTTTAACCATATAGCTATCTAACTCAAANTTCACCTCTATTTCTCAATATAGTTATTTTCATTTGCAAAATAATAACTTTAACCATATAGCTATCTAACTCAAATAAAAAAAAAAAAAAACAATTTACATAAATTTCTCATAAAAACAATTTAATTAAATTTATTCAACTTAATTAGTTATTTATATCCTTAATTAATCTTGGGCGGTGAGCAACGCCCACTTGACACGAAATCTACTTTCTTACGGATGACATTTTTAATTCATAGATCCTTTTACCAACAAATCAGGAAGTTACCAAAGTACCCCTGATCTGTTTCTTACTTGGTAGGCAAGTCAAAGATACGTTGCAATTGGATAAGGCTATCCTACGCAGCAAAATCTAATCTGCATGGTAAACAAATCTCTTGTCACGTAATAACTAATAACCATGTCGGTTCTGTGCACGCACGCTAATGATATGCTTTTTCTTCTCTTACATATATATTAAAAAAATTGTTTGAGATTATTTTGAAAAACGTAAAACAAATATATATTTTATAGTCTGTTTTATTTATTTATTTTGAAAATAAAACAATAAATCCTCGTGCATCCACAGATTAAATATAGTTCACCGATTATATCACAATCTATATATTTTTTAATTTTCTAGTGGTAATTAAAAGGATAGAATTACACGGCTCTTTCTTTTTATCGTGATATAATACATTACTTATACTTATGAACCACGATTTTTTTTTTATATATATAAAATAATGTTTACAATTAAATTGACATATATAGATCAAGACATGTGATGTGAGATATATACCAAAAAAAAAAAACACGAGGAATCAAAACAAATCACTACTTAAAAATAAAAGAATAATAAAATGTGAGATATAGGATTATGGATCCAATATTTTGATTCAGCTTGTACAAATAATAAATGAACTAGATTTTTTATGCCAAAATAAAATATTTAAATAAATTAAAAAGCTTTTTAGTGATTTTTTTTGGTATAAAAATTATTCTTTTATGGTTAATTAGATGTAAAAAATAATTAAGTGGTTATATAATTAACTTTAAAAATTGTGGAGACTTTCAATATTCAGAATAAACCTTGGCACACCTATAACCTATTTCTTGTTGATTGTGGTATTATTGTAATATTATTAAGAACATTTCTCACATACTAAGGAGGTATATGATATTTCCTTCACATGACAGGATCATACACTTTCTTAGTATGATAAAATCTCATATTATTAATTACTTAAATATTTATACTTTTATTAACAAGATGTTAGCTAAATAGAAATAGGTTAAACCCTAAGGCGTTTTAGGCTAAATGTCTTGAGTTTGAATCTTTTGAGTTGTACTTGTTGAAATGGTATCCTCACACTGAATTTTATTGTAAACAAAGAAAGAATAAATATTAAAGAATATTCGAAAAAAATATCTTACATTTTTTCCTTTAGAGTCCCGAAAAATATGTATTTTCATTATATCATAATTAGGCTGATTATGAAAAGAATGATTTCAGCAGCAGCAATATTAGGAAAGTTAAGTAGACATATATTATTACGGTCAATCCATATCAGAGTAAATCAAGAAGAATTTGCACAAGTACGCATAGAGAGCAAAATTAGTCCATGATTTCTCTGATATTTTTACTTAAAAAAATTTAGATTTATTAAAAAAAAAATAATCAGGAAATTAAAAGATTAATGTTCTACGAAATAAATATCTTGTTTCCCCAAAATAACCCAACTGAATTTCCTAAAAGAGATGAGCAAACGACTAAAGGATTGGTCGTTGAAGGTATGAAGGTATGTTAGGTAAGTTGAGAATTTGTGCCAAAAGTAAGGGCATAACGGGGAACGAAATCCCACGAGCAGGTTATTTAACTACCTCAGAAAGCCTTCTCTAGCATCGTCTGCATAATCATAGATTCTTCATCATCCTGCAAACGCGTTTTGGCACCAGTCTTTCTCTTTTGTGAGAGGTTCCGATCAACGATCCAGAGAAAATGCTGGCAGTTTTCGACCAATCGGTGGCCAAGAGCCCTGAAGCTCTGCAGAGCCCTCAATCCAACTCAGTTTCAGCCCTGAAAGATGGGTTTTTGGCACAGCATTTCAGCTCTGTTCACCCCGGTTCTGTCACCGTCAATCTTGGCTCATCGGGTCTCTTGGCATACTCTCTTGACAAGCAGAACCCCCTCCTCCCAAGGTACACTACTCATTTCTGGTATATCACATCGATTTTGGAAGAAAAACAAGACCCGTAATTCTGTTAGATTGTTAGTCATTTTGTGCTTGATCTGGGTTTTTTGGTTCTGAGGATTGTGGGTTTGGAGTTAAAGTTGGGATCTTTTTGAGAAACTAAGTTTTGTTTCCTTAAACCCTTGTATTTCCTGTTGGGTTTCTTGGCGATCGATGTGGGTAGCCGATTATGCTTTTCTTTTTGGTCTAGGTGTTATCAGCGAGTGTCCATTTCCATGTGAGCATGTACACTATTAATCTATATTTGAAGTTTAAAGCCTATGAACTTCTGAATCGGATAGGGGATGTATCATTCATTCTTTTGTAAAGCTTGGCATTTTCTTTTGTAGTTCAATTCATGGTGAAATGGAAAATCTTGTAGGTTATAGTGATTTTTAAAGCGGTTTTCCTTTACTTTCCGGATTTTTTACCTCTCCTGGTTTGTTTTTCTTCACAATTATTCTAAACTCATAAGAGCTTACTTTGGCTAATCCTCAGGGATTGTCCAATGTTAGGCTAATCATGGATTTTAGTGATAATTTTGCAGACCACTACCTTTGAGCTCTGCTTTGAATACTTATATTCTTCATGACTCTTTTTCTGGATTATGCATTGCTCTTACTAGTATCAATATGATCTCATATATTCTTTTTGGTATTGTCTGTCCTGTTTTCTGTGATGGCCTTAATAGAAGACAGAAGAAAGATTTAACACATGCTATACCATCCATAATCTTGTCGATTCTCCCTGAAGATTGTTTGGATGTATTCTCAAATAAGAAGTTTTCTTTTTTTCTTTTACCATTGTTCTTTCACAGATCCTAAAATAAAATATTTTTCATTTGTCAGTATATGAATGTCTATTCACAACCCTCTCTCTCTCTCTCCCTCCCTCTTTCCACTATAGGATATTCTAAAATAGCTTTGCAGTGTCATTTGTTTTCTTTTTGCCATTGTCTTTACTTTTTTACTTTGTTGGTTATTGTTATTGTCATTTAATGAGATTGAAATCATGTACATTACATTCTCCTTCTAATTATTTCTTCATCTTTCTCTTTGATCTATGGTCAAGTACATTGTCGCTACACCAATAATATCTGAACATTGCCCTATCCGGTTCAGATCCTTAATAAGACGATTTATGACAAATGATTAGATACTATAGTTTTGTTGAAATATATAGTTCTCTTGCTTCTTGAATATCTGTTATATATGTATCTTTTTTCATGTTGGCAGATTGTTTGCGGTTGTGGATGACATCTTCTGCTTGTTTCAAGGCCACATTGAGAATGTTGCGCTGCTTAAGCAACAATATGGATTGAATAAAACAGCCAATGAGGTCATCATTATCATAGAGGCTTACAGGACTCTAAGAGATCGTGGTCCTTATCCCCCTAACCAGGTTGTGAGAGATTTCCAAGGGAAATTTGCATTTATTCTGTTTGACAGCAGTTGTCAAGCCACATTTTTTGCAGCTGTGAGTAATCCTCTTCTCCTAGAGTATAATGCTGTGACGCTTCCTGGCTTCCGTCTTCTCTTATATATCATATCTTCCTATCGTTTGCTACTCTAACCTAGGCTACGTATTCTGGTCTCTTGCAGGATTCTGATGCGAGTGTTCCCTTCTTCTGGGGAACTGACGCTGATGGAAATCTTGTTCTTTCAGATGACACAGAGATTGTAAGTAAGAGCTGTGGGAAATCTTTTGCACCATTCCCTAAAGGTAATAATATGCTCTGATGTGGTTTAGTTGTTGACTCTCTATGTCCCCTATTGTTGAACATTTACTGTGAAACCTCACTTTTAGAAAAAAACCAAATGAAACTAATGAAGTTAGGAATGAGAAATTCAAGAACTTAGAAATGGGAAATGTGTGCACATTTACATTATTTGTATCAAGACGTGAAACAAATCATATGTTGTTTCGTTTCCCGACCATATTCTTCATATATTATCACTTATTTGGCTCAAATGATTTCGATGGAAGAAGTGATATCTGTATTTGTACATGTATAGGGTGCTTCTTTACAACATCTGGAGGTTTAAGGAGTTTTGAGCACCCACTTAATGAGTTGAAGGCTGTACCAAGGGTTGACAGTTCTGGTCAGGTGTGTGGTGCAAATTTCAAGGTGGATGCTGAGGTTAAGAAGGAATCGTCCGGCATGCCAAGAGTTGGGAGTGCTGCTAACTGGTCTGCTAACTACTGATTTCCAAGACTATTTGGTCTGCACTAAATCTTTTATTATAGCCAGATACACTTGGGATTTTGGGTTTTACGCACCCTCTGTTCCCTGTCATGATAACCTTGAGGCTCTAGCAGCGGCTTAGCTTGATCACATTAGTTTACTTGCTGAACAGAGATGATTCCATGAAGCTATACAAGTTGCTTGCAATCAAATACTAAGATGATAATTTCTGGTGCATGACATATAATAATATCACCTGGCACACAAGTTTATTGTATACGCTATATTGTTTGCTTTCTAAATAGGGTCTCGTTTGCTTTGCGTTTGGTTTTCTCCTATTTGATGGATATTAATTTTACCTTACATTGGTTGTCTCCAGTATAGGCCAAGTTACAGCAGGTTTCTAGAACAGTAATGTTGAAAGTGCAATATATCTGCTTAACTACAAGAGGAAATCTGTATATAATAACTATACTGCAACTGGGCTTAAACTCCCTTGAATATGCTGATACTGTTCAAAAGCAACAGACTACTTTGTTCTAAACTAACAGCAGATAGCAGGAAAATTAATATTACTAAGATGCTACTGTCAGAGTTGTCTCTGGTATTGCAAAACGGCCTCAGAAAGGGACTGTTTAGTCCTTCGCATCTGCTATGCCCCCTGGTGTTATCTGAAACACGTAACTCTGTCAAGAAAAACATGCCAACAGTAGAACCAACTTTGTCGTCGTTAAGTTCATTCTATTCTAAGTTTGGTGTCAGTGACCAAGATGACAGTGGCGTTTATCATCTGGGTCTGGGCTTCACTTATATGGTGTATTATTGACAATTATGGAACAGATAGTCAAAAAATATTTAGAACTATGGGAGGTTAATGAAGTTAGTGCTTAAGGATATTGCTTCAGCCTCCGGCAGATTTGGGGCATCAAACACTTTGCAAACGCGCTGTTCACCTTTCCCTTTCCTGAACATCAGCCTTATTGTGGCTGCATGGGCTAGCACATGCCCTCCAGCTGGTTTCTTTGGGTCTGTCACGAACATCCCACCACCTGGATCAGCTATAACTGCAACCAAAATTACAATGTTGCGCGGTTAAGCAATAAGCCTCTGGTCGTGTCACCAATACGTATGATTTATTAATAATCATTATCTTAATATAATAAACCCTGGTATAAGATAATTTGCCCATTTCCTCCACAACTCATTCGAAGCAAACAATTGGGAGAAGTGAAAAAAAATACTTATCCCTAAGACCTCTAGCGAAGATCTTAACTGTGGGGAAAGACGGTGTGCAAAATTTACCTTGATTTGTCATATAGACCGCAACATTGAATTCTTCAGCTATCTTTATTAATCGAGAGAGCATTTGGGCAAGTCTTTGCTGCAAATGATAGTTCTTGTCAATAAAAGTTGAGATTGGAAAAAGCGTCTTAATTCTTACTATAAGCATATAAAAGGACTGACCTGGCGCTCTGCCAGCTCTCCTCTTCCTGAAAAATCCACCCTAAATAGAGCAATCACTGAATCCACTATCTGCAAAATATTAACTGCATCAACTCTCCACATCCTTTCACAGGGGCATCATAAGAACAGATAACTTGGTTAGTTAAATTTCACCAGAAGTCTGAATGGTTCTTCAGACATTTTAGCTGCTAGACCAAGAAGAAGGTTGTGCTGATGTTCGTATGTATATGCCCGAGCATAGATAATCTTGCGCAGTCACAAACAGAATTTGATTAGCTCTAAGCACCAATATTTATATTTGCATCTAGAGGCCCATTTATGATATATGAAACAGAGGATCCTTACATTGTCAAGTACAGCCCCAGGATCCATGCCAAATCTCTCAGCTATATGAACAATTCGGTCGGGTCGGCTATAAGTGTTTGCAGTTAAGAAAACATAGTAAAACTGTGTGGATATCAATAGAAAATACAGTCACGAGTTCTTTAGTAAATGTGGACTACGAGATCCTAAAAAGTTTTTAAATGCGAAGAGAAAAAGGATACAAAGTTCCTTCTGTATCAATGTAAGCAACTTTTCCATTACCTCCCTTCATATTAGTAGGCAGCTGGAAAGGGGAAACAAGAAAATAAAAGAAGGGAGGTAATGGAAAAGTTGATGTTTGAGAAGCTATGATGCATATAACAAGGAGATATTAACATGCTTTATATTCTCCTACTTCACAATCAGTAAGTCCTTAAAATGACCACCATTCTTAAAGCAGCCTCGCATTTTAAGTAATTCCTGTGTTCTCTCATTCCAATGCCATATAGCAGAATGGTACCTACATACAAGTATGATCATGCACACTCCTCAGTATTGACCAAGGAAAGAACTGAACCTGAGTGGAAACAGAGAGAGTATGCGCAAGCTGCGTTTTCCCACACCTGAAACAGAGTATGATCTGAACGTTAGAATGAACTACTTCTGAAACAATGAGAACTAAAATTATCTGAAACTAAACAATAGCAATGTTCTCACCGAAATTCTCCAAATGCTTCTGTTATTGCGCCAGTCTCAATCCCACCTTTTCAAATGTGAGAAAAACAAAACAAAAGTTAGTTACAGGCAAAGCAAAATCAAAACTAACAAGTCTACTCGTAAGTACTAAAATGTACAGTAATTAGATAATTTCTGAGTGCAAAATTACCTCCTAACAAGTCATCGAGCGCCTGGCTTCCGGTGGTAATTCGAACGACTGCCTTTCTCTGTAACAGAACAGTAATTAACATTTAAACCAAGTACAACTGCTTGCATCTCCATAAAAAGGCACCCAAATTTCTAAACCACAGGAAATTACGCGGGAATTTAAACCTAAGAGAGTGAGAAGCAGATCTAATCCTCTAGATTGGGAAAATGGATCTAATCCAAAATTCAATTAAAAATCTGAAAAACATACACAACTTACTTTCAGAAGTGCATCACTTCCGGTGATATAACCGAAGTTCTGCATCAGAAGGGGGACAAACGATGATCGGATTGTAAATCAAAGAGTTACAATTAAAATCTAATGGAAATTACATCACAAAAATTGTAAGTTAATTAGATTTGAGCACCGACCACAAGCTTCTCAGCAGCTTCACAGATTTTGTCCACCTTAGCCTCAGATAAACCTTTGATTCCCGTCAAGCTCTGCGAAATATAACAAAATTACTCGAAGTGCAACCAGATTTCCACAGTAAAAAGTATTATAACCAGGAAGTGTTTAAACCTTCTTCGTGTGCATCATCAAGCCATTGCAGGTATAGATTCCTGCGTCCTGGAGCTTCTTCACATCTCCGGCATTGATACCTTGGGAAATCACTGAATCGAACGCATATTTTGTAAACAGAAAGCCAAATGTTAAGTCCAGCGTGAAATCACGTTCAGAAATAAGCATTAGATGCGAAACAGAGAACAAGCTGAGATCAAACTCGATCAAATTGAACAGAAATTCAAATCCACCGAAAATTTTTAGAATGAGGAAAAAAATGAAAAAAACTACTAATAACGAAGATTATTAGATAGCAAACGAACAGTAAAGCATTAAAGAACCAATCAAAGTGAAATTTAATCGAATCAGAGCACAGATATAGAAATAGTGGTTGACTTTATTGATCCAGAAAATGATTTAAAAAATGAATAGAAAGCAGAAATCGCAAAGATTTCGAGGAAAAACCAAAGTTCAGAGTATACATTTGTCGATCGCTTCGAAGAGGTCTTCGTCGTCGTCCATGTCATCGCGTTCGACGAGCTGCAACTGACTGGACTCTTCGGCTCTGAACATTGCAAGATTACACAGAACACCGGTGATTGAGAATTCTCAGAAGATTTCAATTGGCCAGAATTCAAATGTCAGAGCGAAAAGAAACGAACTAGTTTCTCGGATTCGTAACTTACTTGAGAGTGGCAAGCATCTTCGCTCAGATGAAGATGATCAAATCTCTCCCGCAAGAAAATTTGAATGCACCTAAATGAAAGAGAGAGGGGTAAAGAGAACAATGGAGAGGAAGACTTTTGAATTGTGAATGGGAATTCAAAGGAGTGAGGAATCCAAATATATATAGAGCGGGAAATGAAAAGGGAACCGTTCCTGAAGCTGAGTTTATTGATCGTTCCCTCTTTTTTTTTTTTTGGTTTCTTTCTTTCTGAGAATTTTCTGTTACGCTTTGTTGAATTGGTACGGTAATAGTTTGGGATGGGCTGGGCCTCTACAAATCAGAGGAACTCTATTGGGCCTTTGATGGGTCTATTCATAAATTGAGAAAGAGACTGCTCCTGACCGGGCCTATTTTCTTTTCTTCAATATTTTCTTTTTAACCGAGTTCTTTTCTTAAATAGTTAAAGAAGATGTTATAATATTATATGAGTATGTTATATTTGACGTGATAAATATATAAAATTTTTTATATTTTATTAAATATAAAATATAATTTATTTTATTTTTAAAAAAAAAAATTAAAAATATTTAAGTTGTATACATATTATTCACATATTGATAATTTTTATATAATATACTATATTACATAAATACTAAAAGTATTTAAGAAATCTCTATAGTTAAATTAGTAGCATAAACATTAGCCAAAAAAAATGGGTAGCATAAAAAAACAGCTTTTTTATTAAATATTAAAATTAAGGTAAACAAAGAAAAATTAAATTTAAATTTAAAAATGGAACAATGAGAGTGGCAAAAAAAAAGTATAGTTAAAAATAAGAAAAATATGAAGCTATGGTGCATTTTTACTACTAAGTTAAAACCCTTGAAGTTAGTGTTTGGATAAATTTAAATGAATTTGTTATTCGAAACACATTTATTATATAAATTTTTAAAAGCTCATAACCATCTAAAGATTCTTATAAAGTATCAAGTGATTAACTATTAAGTGTGGCTCAATTGGTAAATTGAACTTCAGTAATAGAAACTAATGAAGATTAATGAAACTCTTATCCCATGTGTTAACTCATCGAGCTTATTGTTTTGTTATACAAATAAGAGATAATAACAAGTTAATGCCTAAAAGAAAAGAGCACGTAAATACGCTAGTAACATTGACACACTAAAAAGAAAAGGGTTGATTGATCCCAAAGCTACAGAACATAAAAAGAGCCTCTAAGCTCAGTCTTCATGTGCTAGGCTATACCAACTAATCCAAGTCGAAGCAATTTAAGCATAGCTTCGGATTTAAAAATTATTTATGGCCAAGCCTACAATACTAATGACACAAAATGGGTAAATTATCATTTAATCATCCACTTAGCCTAATAAATGATTGTAATGATTTGATGGACAACTTAGGCACCTAGTCTTTTTAATAATAACATAATACCTTAATATTTTTGTTAAATTATAGTTTGACCTCTTTCTATTTCAATTTCATNTGGCCAAGTCTACAATACCAATGACACAAAATGGGTAAATTATCATTCAATCATCCACTTAACCTAATAAATGGTTGTAATGATTTGATGGACAACTTAGGCACCTAGTCTTTTTAATAATAACATAATACCTTAATATTTTTGTTAAATTATAGTTTGACCTCTTTCTATTTCAATTTCATGCAAATTCTTTTAATTAAATTTGATTATTGTGAAATTGAGTGAAGAAAAACTTGTTGTTGAATATTTTTTTAGCAATATTCTTTTTTTTAGACTTTGTGCAATGCTTATATTATATTGGCCGAAAGAATTTAAAATACAACGCACATGAGTATTTTAAAAATATTGTATAATTTATATCCAAATAAAATTTGTGCAATGCTTATATTATATTGGCTAGAAGAATTTAAAATACAACACATATGAGTATTTTAAAAATATTCTATAATTTGTATCCGAATAAAAATACTTTAATAAATTATTTATCTTTAAGATGTTTTTGACTTGAAAATAAAGGACGTATTTCTCTTCTTTTTTTTTTTTGGTTTATGAAGATATATCTTACTCTTTTTAATTGTTAGAAAGCTTCTACTCCAATTTCTCTCTCTTCTCCCATGCAACCCCCGATGCCCAGTATATCCCATTATGTTCCACAGCGTCGGTGAAGAACTAAAACATAGGCCATGAAGCAACTAAAGTTATCGACTTTCCGGTGACCACGCAGCCTCCACCACCAACAGTATTCAAAGCAACCACAAACACCAAGCCAAAGAATAGATCCAACACAAAGACAAATATAAGAAATTGGGTTTTGTGAAAATTAATATGTCAAAAAGCGTAAGGAGGGACTGGGGAGGGAGGGAGAGTTGAAAGGCCATTGGGTACACCTCGAACACAACTTTTCAAGGGTACTCTAAGTGGGTAATACATTCATTTGACTACCAAAATATGTATTCATACAATGAAAGCTACTTTAGACACTACAACAAGCAATTTTGAAGTATCATATATGTCAAATATCATTCAAGCATTTCAACAAACACTTAGTGGACATTCAACAAAACACACATTTTCTAAGCTAAACCAAGTATATCATACCTCAAAATGGTCAACTTTCAGTCAATAACACTTAAACATTAGAAAATGGTGAAAGAATTATTTTAAAAGTGCAAGAATTTAAAGACTCATTTCTCAACCGAGTTGACTCGGTGTGTGTAAGAATGATAATGGGTGTTCAATGTGAAGAAAAAATGTGGAGTGCAGAGAGGGCGAAATGGGGAGTGGAGATGAAGAAATGGTGAAAGTGAGTGATTAAAGGAGAAAATTAGATGTCTAGAGGTGTATGTGTATATGGGTTGATACGTGTGTGAAGTGAAGAGAAGAAAATGAAGAAGAAGAAGGGGGGTGGGAATGATGGAAGAGAAAAGAAAAATGTGTGTTTTTAGTTAGTGGAAAATACAAGTAAATACACAAATTTTTGTGGGTTAAAATATAATTAATAACTTATAGGTAATATTCGATCATGATATCTAGACCATACACGTGGCTTAATCTCAACCATTTATTGGCATTTGCACTAGTACTTATTTTGTATCATTAGTATTAGACTTGGTCATTATTTATTTTATTTTTAATTATGATTCTAAATTCATATACATAATTTATAAATTTTAAAAATAATTATTTATTTTTTTAAAAAAATCTGCATCTAATTTTTTAGAGGTAATTTTGTATTTTTTTTTATTTTTCCGAAAAAAACGTATCAACGTATTCCACGTGGAGACGACGTGTACACCCAAGTTTCCGTTGAACGGTAGGATAAGGGTGATACACTGCAGCATTTACTTGAGCCACTTTTTTAAATTTGGAGACACAAAATTTAAATTTCTAAAATTGCCACCGCAGCCTCCTTTGACTTGGATTACCGCAAGCAGTTAGCGGCGCTGTGCCGGGGCTATTGTCGTCTTTTTACTAGCGCGTTTACCAACCCTTCTCTCCCTCTAGTGCCCAAATCACTGAAAATTTTCAATTTACAGTAAAGTGCGACTAGATTCTAGGGTTTCTCTTCCTTTTTATACTTGCACGATAACGAGGGTGGGGGTTCTCTCTTCTTCTCCCGCTCCTCTCAAATCTCACCGATTCCCTTCAATTTTCCCTTTTTTTTCTCTCATTAAATTTCATTCTTTCCACACTGATCTTTCTCTCTGTCAAACCCTTCAATACATATACTGCAAACCCATGAATTTCTAGCAACTCCCATGAAATTTCTTTTTCTTTTTTATTTTCTTGTTTTAATTTTGCGTTAATTGAGTTACTTCAATCCTCGTAGCCAATGCAGCTTGTTAATTCTGAAGAGATTTCCTCCGAAGCTCGCGAATTTCCTGCGAAACCCGAAGAAGATAAGTCATTGAGCTCTTCCTTGATTGAAGATGATGACTGTGGGATAGATGACGATGTGGGTCTCGACATCTCTGGGAAAAGTTTGGATTTTCCGGTTTTGGAGAATGCAAAGGATTCTGTGGAGGGTTTATATCTCTATAAGAATGTTTACAGTTTGATCCCAAAGTCACTGGGTGCTCTTAGGCGGTTGAGGACGTTGAAGTTCTTTGGGAATGAGATTAATTTGTTTGCCCCTGAATTTGGAAACTTGACGGGGTTGGAGAGCTTGCAGATGAAAATATCTTCGCCGGGGATTGGAGGGTTGCCATTGCAAAAGTTGAAGGGTTTGAAGGAGCTTGAGCTGTGCAAAGTGCCTCCTCGGCCTTCTGCTTTCCCAATTTTGAGTGAGATTGCTGATCTCAAGTGCTTGACCAAGCTTGCTATTTGCCATTTTTCTATAAGGTTAGTGTTGGTGTTTCTATTACACCCATTACTTCAATAGCAAATTGTGCTTTTAGTAGCTGTTGGTAAGTGTGGGATGCTTAAGAAGTTGGAAGTTTAAGCTTTTATGTTGCATGCTTTTTCTTTTTTGGTTTATCCCATCTTAAAATTATCTCTGAATTACTTAAGAAATCATGATGGTGGTCATTAGAGGGTAAAGTTAATCTGGTCTTAATAGCGTTTTCCTTTTCTTTCTAATATATTTTTGCGTTATTGTCAAGCATAGGTATTTCTGTATGGAAAGGATTGCATTGGATGATTGAGGTTCACATGATGTATATTATTGATCACTATGCTAATATTGGCAAGACGTCAAAGTTTTGACTGCATTTAAGATGCTGCCAGCATTCTAATTAATGCAGTTAAATATACAGGTTCTTTCTATAGGGACTAGAGTTTTGATCCTGCCATCCGGTTAGGACTCTAAAATTCCATACTTCCAATTATTTTCGTGTTTGATGTATATCAACAGTTTGATCTTTGTTTTCTCAGACTTCTGGCAGAAACTTGAGCTATGAGAAATTACTGCTTTAGATTGATCTGGGATATGCAGTTTTAAACTAATGTATCCTGGTATTGATAATTAATATGAAGTTAATTTCATGATTAAATAAACTTCAATTTACAAGTTACAACTCTGATGATTTGATCATTGTGCGGAAATTTTAGCTCTACTTCATTTTGCATTTTTGTTTTCCTGTAGATACCTTCCTCCAGAAATTGGCTGCTTAAAGAATCTGGAGGATCTTGATCTTTCTTTCAATAAGATAAAGACATTGCCGTCTGAAATTAGTTATTTGAATGGCTTGATATCCTTGAATGTTGCGAATAATAAGTTGGTGGAACTACCGTCAGCTATGTCTTCTCTTTCAAGGCTGGAGAACTTGGACCTGTCAAATAATAGGTTGACTTCATTGGGATCACTTGAACTCAGCTCTATGCATAAACTTCAGAACTTAAATCTTCAGGTACCTATTTATGATCTATACTGTTCTTTTAGCATCTATTTATGATCAAGCAGAAGGTGCTTTTGTTGTTTTTGACTTTGTTTAGTCCTGTTATATGCTGAATTTAACTTGTTCACCTTATAATGGAAATATGATAGTCTTACACTTACATTTGCTTGAAATTTCTTTGATATTTGTTTTCCCCTGGTCCATACATTATATTGTACCTATCTTTCAACTTGTTTCGATTTGTTATATCAACTTTTTGTTCTAAATTATTGGTAGATATCTCTATATGAAATAAATTACTAACACTACCTACCTTCCAATATGGTTGAATTTGTGTGCTAGTCTGATATGCCACTTTTGTCCTGTTTCCTTGATGAATTGGAAATATTGTGTTTTCAACATATTTAACATGGTAACATCTGATGGGGTTGGTCACCACACCAAAGGAGTTTCTGAATGCTTGCAATATATTGATCAGTAGTTGTAGCTTGCCTGTGAAAGAAACAGTAATGGTTCTGGGTATGTTAGTGTATGTTCACATATATCCATCTTTTTATGCTACTTCTTTGTGTTCATAACAGTGTAATTTTATGATTTATTTTATGAGAGATTTTTTTATAACCTATTATTTTCTCCAGATTATTAAATTAACATGTATATTTGAATTTTTATTGTTCAAGTACAATAAGCTTCTCAGAATTTTTGAAATACCTTCATGGATATGCTGTAATTTGGAAGGAAATGGCAGAGGCACATGCACTGATGATTCTAGCAGTTTGTCTGTCGAAATGGATGTATATGAAACCAGTTTACCGGAGAATGATGGAACCCGTTCTCATGGTGAGGCCTGTAGATTAGCCTTGCCATTTTTTGATTTGTTCTCCCTCATTTTATGCATACTCTTGAGATTTTTGAATATTTGCATTCAAATATGGAATAATGGAATCATGTTTATGAACTCCTATGAATTTTTCACAGGCGGTCATATTACCTCATCAAGCCTGACTAGCTCCTTGTCTAACAGTAGATGTTTCGCAGCTCGGAAATCAGGTAAACGGTGGAAGAGACGGTATTATTTACAGCAGAAGGCCCGTCAAGAACGCTTAAACAACAGCAGGAAGTGGAAGGGTGTAGATCACACTGAGTTGTTAAGTAAGAAGATGCACAGAATTTCTGAACCAGGAAACCTGGACAGTCTTTCATCTGAAAGTTGTACAGAACCTGTATCAGACAATGCAAATCTGAATGATGATGATAAAAGAATATTCTCCGAACAAGCAGCAAATGAAAAATATATTGATAATGTTAATAAAGAAGCAGTTATTAAGAAGGAGCTTTCTAGAGAAGATTGCAGCACTGCTGAAAGTAAAGATGGAGTCTTCCCCTTAGAGAATGGACCCAGTGAACAGGATGAAGCATCATGTTCAGAAACTTCAAAGTGTTCTTCTAAATCGAAGAGGCATTCTGATCGAGATCTTGATAATCCCAAACCATGCAAGTCTAGAAAACCGATTGGGGATAGCTCGTTATTGTCTTGCAAGTACAGTAACATCTCATTTTGTGGCATTGAAGATCATCTACCAGATGGCTTTTATGATGCAGGACGTGATCGGCCTTTTATGCCCCTTGAGAGTTATGAAAAAAATCAATGTCTTGCCTCCCGTGAAGTCATTGTATTAGACAGGTATATTATCGTCATATGAAATATGGACACTTCATATTGACATGGCATAAACATTCATATTAGCACTAGCAGTTTCCTAATGTACTTGATTGCAATTGTTTGTTCTTATTCAGAGAGAGTGATGAAGAGTTGGATGCTATTATGCTCTCTGCTCAGGCATTGGTGTTTCATTTGAAACAGTTAAACACTTTAACCCGAAATGGGAATCCGGCTGCTGTTGACAACCTTCAGATTGCTTCTCTGCTTGCTCTCTTTGTATCAGATCATTTTGGTGGCAGTGACAAAAGTGCTATGGTAGAAAGGACACGGAAATCTGTGTCTGGTTCAAATTATCAGAAGCCTTTTGTCTGTACATGCTCTACTGGAAGCAGCAGTAGTATTTGTGGTTCCACTAAACCAGCTGTAGACACTGTAGAGGATATAATTTTTTCTGACATATGTGAGAAATCTCTTCGCTCTATTAAAGCAAGACGAAGTTCGATCATAGTTCCTATTGGAGCTGTGCAGTTTGGTGTCTGTAGACATAGAGCTCTACTTCTGAAGGTGATCATTGTTAATATCATATTATAATTTTTATACTTTTTCATTTGCTGTAAATTTCCAATACTTTTCTCTTACAATGATGATCTGATATAAGTTCCATGGCTGCAGTATTTATGTGATCGTATGGAGCCACCAGTACCGTGTGAGCTTGTCAGGGGTTACCTGGATTTTCTACCACATGCCTGGAATACCATTTTGATTAAGAGGGGTGATACATGGGTTCGAATGCTAGTTGATGCGTGCCGACCACATGATATAAGAGAAGAGAAAGACCCCGAATACTTTTGCAGGTCTGTACTTCCTTAAAGTCATAAATGGATGTGCAACTCCTTTTCCTCTTGCAAAATGGCATTTTGGCTTGGTATTATCAAATGTTTGTTCTTATTAACTTGGAGTCATTCTTTAATGTTGAATCTTATATTGTATTATAGCATGTGACCAATTTTGCTTATGGCTTGAAATTTCCAAAGCAAACCCAGAAGTTTTATCGTGCCATATTTCACCAAGTAGTCCTAAAATATTTTTGTAGAATCTAAATTTTCACGCAACTTAAAGAAAACTAATAGTTCTATTTGAGAAACTTATATTTTAATATGAGGCATAGTTAGATTATTAGTGCTTTCAGTTTCATATTTTTTCTCCACATTCTTACTACTTTCTCCTCAGAAGATAATTTTGATTGTTAATGACGTTTATTTTGTCTCACTATTCTTAATTTCCTAGGATCAGCCAAGGGTCTCCAAGAATCTAATCATTGGGACGTAAAATTCTTCTTTCTAGGGAAAATAATATTTTTGAACATACATGTAATTATTAAAAAAACCCTGGTTAGAAAATTATAATCAAAATTACCCCTTATAAGAAAATGAAATCCTACACAAAGTACTTAAAAAATTAATAAAATTAGCTGCAAAAGAGAAGCAAACCAATATTTTTTCTGACCCTGAGCATATACCTTGTAAATCAGCTGCAAAAGTCCATATTGTGAAATGTGGGATGATGCCATTCTGTTATTAAAGATCACAATTTTGGCAGCATTGGTAGTTTCTTCAATCTTAATATGATCATATTTATGTGGAATAAAACAATAGTTCATCAGTTAAGTATAGAATTTAATGAGTGTGTTGGAGAAGCCTTTAATACAGAAAAAAACTTTAAGGTTCAGCTCTATATGATAGAATAGATTTGTGGCTTTTAGTTCATGGATAGATGGTGATGTCCAAGCACTGCATAAAAACATGTTTAATTTTGTGACCCTATATGAAATTATATAGGGTTCTTTAGATTCTGACGACTTGCTTTTTATTCCAGGTATATTCCTCTTAGTCGAACTGAAGTCCCTCTCTCAACTGGAGAAAGTCCATGTCCTGATTGTTCCTTTCCATCTGTGTCTACCTGTGATGAATTTCTAAAAGCAGTTTCTAGTACGTTAGTTCGGTGCAATTTTGGATCAGTTGAGGCTGCAGCAAAGGTGTGTACCCTATATGTGTTGCTGGGACTTCTAACATGCTTGACTTATAGATCCCACTTTCACTTTACTGCTATAGTTGGTGATTTGGCAGGGTGGGCAGTTTTTGCTCATTTGCTGCCTATTTGAGATCTTCATAGTTGAATTAAACTTGAGAGTTGACATATATACATCTAAGTTGATTATTATCCTGTTTGCTAGGGGTGGAATAATATGGGAGTAGTTAAAAATTTAAAATTCAAACCCTGAATTCTCTCTGAATGGAGCATGTGAGTATTCACATTGACTTAAATCTCTTTATCTATGAGAGAAAGAGGTAGGGCATAATTAAACTGCCCATTGAAACCTTGCATTGTGGATTGGCTAGTATCTTTTCATGGATGGGTTGGGCTGATTATTAAGCACGAGATACCTTTTCCAGCCCCTTTAACTGTCCTGCTAATTCCTATTTTCCATCCTGATTATCTTTGCATTTTGAGTTTCTTTTACATTTCTTTTGCTGCATACAAATTATTCTTTTCCTGTTTTACTGGTAGTTTGAATTTCTGTTGATTGATTAATTATTATTTATCATGATATGTTCCTGTCCCCCCCTTCTTTTTGTTATTTAAATAATTATTTTGATGATTTGAATGTAGTATAATATGACGATTTCTTTAATACATGTATTATGCAATTTTGCAGGTGCGTACTTTGGAAATGCAGCGGAGTTCAGCTGATGAAATTAGAAACTTTGAGTATAATTGTTTGGGAGAAGTGAGAATTCTTGGTGTTTTGAAGCACCCCTGTATAGTGGAAATGTATGGGCACCAAATATCATGCAAGTGGACCCTCTCAGCAAATGGAAATCCTGAAGATCGTGTATTAAGGTCTGCAATTTTTATGGAGTATGTGGAAGGGGGCTCTTTAAAAGTAAGTTTCCTATATCTATTTTTGTTAATATTAAATATATTTCTGGTGTTGTTTTAATGAATTTGCACTTCGTTTTCCAACAGAACTATCTAGAGAAGCTATTGGAATCTGGTGAAAAGCATGCTCCAGCAGAGTTGGCTTTATATATTGCCAGAGATGTAGCGAGTGCTTTGATGGAGTTGCATGCAAAGCACATAATTCATCGTGACATAAAAAGTGAAAACATTCTGATTGATTTGGATAGGAAGAGAGATGATGGAACCCCCACTGTGAAGCTCTGTGATTTTGATAGAGCAGTGCCACTAAGGTCTCTTTCACATTCATGCTGTATTGCTCATATGGGAATACCTCCACCTGATGTTTGTGTTGGAACTCCTCGTTGGATGGCTCCAGAAGTTATGCGGACAATGTATGAAAAAAATACTTATGGATTGGTAAGACCCCTAGTTCCCCTAATTGATTATCACTTTTCTTTGAGCTTCATATTGATTCTTGATTTGGTGATCAGTTTGGGCTCACAATTTGCATATGTGAAAAATACTGAATTGTATGAAACTATCTGACATTTCTAATTTTCAGAAGTTTCTAGCTAGTTGCTTTGATTCCTTTGATTTTGAAGTTATCTGTGATATGAATTATGAAGTATGCCAAAGGTATAAAATTGAGTTTAGACTTTAGATTAGTCTGGAAAGGACATTGTGTTTAAATGAATCATATTACATGGACACAGGAAGTGAACTAAGCTTTAGCAAACATAGAAGGGATGAACTTAGAGATAATGTCTTAGATTTTCTAGAGGTTCAAGAGTGATTACAATTGATTGCTACGTTTTGGCTGGCTTTAGTTCTGAATAAGATGTCTGCTGAGATATCAAAGTGAATCGTTATGCAGTTTTTGGTTTGATCAAGTTTAGTTTTCAGAAACGAAAAAAAAAAAACATAAATTATTCATTGGAGAATAGATTCGTTCTTCTAGATGCATTCTCATCTCAATTTTACCCTCAATACCCCCAATTGCTGGATTTTCTTGAAAGAAGTCTGGATGGGGTATGATTGCTAAGGAGTCTTGATATATATAACTGATAAAGCATAATTTGATTACAATTATATACCTATAGGTTGACAATCGGTCTGGAGTTTTGCTCTATCCTATTATGCTGGATTGTTAAGGAAGCAAGTTAAAAAGATAGTATGACATATATGTTTGCTTAAGGACCTTCAGTGGGGAATTTGCAGCTTGCTTCGTATTTAGATTTTATAAACAATATACATGTTAGGCTATAATCTTTGTTTTTTCTTGTTTTGCACCTTTTGTGTTCCATCTGTGTCATTTAGAATGAACATCTTGTAACATTACTAAATTTTGACTGGCACATACAACAAGAATAAAAAATCATTATCACTTTATCTCGTGTGCAGTGTGGCATGTCTGTGTGCATATTGCCTTTACCTTTTTATTTACATTTATACTTCGGAAGGGATTATGAATCTGCTCTGGTATAGAGCTAAAACATCAATAATCTCTCCCTCTCTTTTTCTAAGAAAGCATCAAGCAAACAGGAGACTTTTAGAATGTTTTTGTTCTTGCTAAGAATAATATTGTGTTTCTAGCCACTTTCTTTTTAAAAAATCCCCCCACCCCTGTTGTTTTCTTTGTGATATGCCTAGCATGTATCAAATGTTGCTCTTCCATTTTTTCCCATTTTCTTTTGCAACACAACCTGCATATATTGCTTATTGGTTTTGAATCATGATATATTCATGTTTATATCATACAGAATGAGTCCTTTGGTTCATTCTTTCACAACCAGTAAAGAATAAGCATTTTTCGAAAATGATGCCATCTCCTCTATGATCAAATTTTGTATTAATATTATTGTCTTGGGTTTATGATGCTTCTTTCCTTTATCTTCTGACAGGAAGCCGATATTTGGTCATTTGGATGTTTACTTCTGGAGCTGCTGACTCTGCAAGTTCCATATTCTGGACTTCCTGATTCACACTTCCATGACATGCTGCAGGTATGGTTATCTTCTTTGATACACACACATGCATAAGTAGCAAGAGAATTTATGAGATGTTCAACTTTTACAAGATTCCAGTGTTGAACAATTTCTAACTTATGTTTTTCCCATGACGAACACAGATGGGCAGAGGACCACAATTAACAGATGAGCTGGAGGCATTGAGTTCTCTGAATGAACCCACAATGATTCAGTCTGGTGAAGAGCCGGGAAAATCAGATGCTGAGGTAGACGTATTGAAATTCCTTGTTGATTTGTTCCATAGGTGTGTGGAAGAAAATCCAGCCAAGCGTCCCACAGCTGAGGAAATCTATGAAATGCTGCTCACGCAAACTGGCCGTCGACAAGATCAAGATGTTAGGAATAGTTAGTTAGGCTGTTGGGATGACCCCCTCCTCCTGACAAAAGATTCAATGCCCTGGTGTTGTACAATGATAATAATATATTCTCTCATTTTTTTTCCCATTCTTCATCAAGTTATTGGACTTACCGAAGAATAATTATCTCACTAGGTTTAGTGTCCACAGTCAGTTATCTTAGGTTTAGTGTTTACAGTCAGTTATCTTTGTACAATATCCATGCGGCTCTATATAATCTGATTGAGATCTGTAAATTTTGTAGGTAGGTCTCTTCACGGGTTGTAGTTGTTAGAGGAGTCCATGTAGTTTGTTACTGCCATTGGTGTATCTGATTAAATTATTGTTGGTCTTCAAATTTTAATAGCAGATCTTGAAATTTTCCTACACAATATGTGGTGAAGTTTCATATTGCTCGTGTTAAGAGATGTCATTGTCATCTTGCTCAGATTTGATAGTAAATGTTATAGAGCAGAGTATAGTTTCGCTCCTCCCCCAGATACACAGTTTTGGGAAGAATAGCTGTGAATGAGAATGAAGTATATATGTAACCCATTTTGTCTTCAAAATCCTGAGATGGACGTAATTGCTGGAAGGCTATCATATTGCCAGTTCAAGATGATCCAAAATCATCATGATACTAAACATAAATTTGGAATGAAAAAGGCTTTGGTTTTTTCTTCTGGTTTAGGAGTCATGGCAGGATGGAGGAGTACCATGGGTTGCACTTGAAATTCTTTTATTTTCTGAATCCGTTGAGTTAGACTTTTCTACATATCCTACATCTCTTCCAGGTCCTTGTTTAAAGTTGGGACTTGAGAATTCAAGAAAATTGCTTCTAGAATTTATTCTAATAAGAGTTGAGAGCAAAACCATTGTGTAGATATAAGGTTGTTTTAAGTTGGGGGTGATAATGATTAATAATCCTGAGTTTTCTATACATTGTTTTGATTCATTGTGTAATGCTGGTACCATTGGTGCAATTTAAGTTATACTAAATTCACTTAAATTTATTAGATCTATCAATCTGAATCATACTAAATTCAGTTAAACTTATTAGATCTACTAATTCAAATCATACTAAATTCACTTAAACTTATTAGATTTACTTAAACTTTTATACAGTTAGATATAGTTATACTAAATTCAAATTATATCAATTGTGCTAATATGAGTCAGAACACTATATAAAATGCATGTATCCCACTTTAATGTAACTAGTGTACACCTTAGGTATTATTTCCTTTAGCTCTCTATATTTCAACTTGTCTTGTGTTTTGACCTGGTTCCACATGCAGCATTTGTCGTCATTATAACTCTTCTTTACCAAAAGAAAAAGTCTACGTCCTTTTCATGTAAAGATTAGTAGTTAATTACAGAGAGAAATAGAGGTGCATGGAGGACACTGGGTTGCATGACACCATGACAGAATGACACCCACCTCTAGACAGCTACTGCCTTATTTAGTTAAAATTGTTTAATGGTGCCACAGATGCTCCATCTTCTAGCTTCTCTTTATGTTCCCTTTCATGTGAGCACCTAATATAAAGCTGAGAGTGAGCAATCTTTGCCTCCTTATTACACCAGAGACTGCAGTCGGCAGTACCACCAAATTTGGACCACTCTATACACAAAACACACAGAGTCACACTACTCGTACTTATTTCCAAACTCTGCCATCCTGAACCATTTCAGCACTACAAACACTACTCTTAAAAAAATTATACCCTATATATGTAGGGTTCTTTGGGAACGCAATCCCAAAACTCTCTCTCTCTCTCTCTCTCTCCCAGTGGACACAAGTAAAAGTATCTTAAGCAAGCAGTGAGCCCCCAACCCCATTTTCAAACTTGCTCATCACTAGTTTACACATGTATCTGAAACAGTCATTGGTTGTTTACAAATCATAAATCCATTAAAAAAAATTCTATACGAACAATAGGATAGAATCTAAGAATATTGCGATTATAAATTTGTGTATATATTATTATTTTGGTGAGTTTATGTCTCACTTTTCTTCTAATCCAAGTTATTATATTTTAATAGTCTTATAAAATTTGAGTGAGGTCAATAAATGTTGTAAAATGTGCAGATATATAGTAAAGTAGAAAAGAAAAAGTATAAAAATATCATAATTCTAGTTATTAATGAGAGGAAAATGACCTCTACTGCTTGTTTACTTAGAGTGGAACTATTTAGGCATCAGTCCAAGACTGTGCATGTGACAAAAGATCCATTTGTAACAGAAGAATGGAAAATTGTTCACTAAAATGCTGGTTTCTTTACAGGGGATGGTGATGGTGCTTTTTTCCTTTTTCTGTTTTTGTTGCAGTTTTTGGTACATTGGTATAACTAGAGAGATTGAAACTAATTAACCAAACGGAGCATGCTTTCTTCAAAAGCGGACCACCTCTGGGTTTGAGCCACCCTGTTTTATTGCAAGCGTGGTGCATTTTATAGGGGGGCCCAGCTTCAGATTGGTAAGAGTAAATTTTTTTTTCCATATGCTGTCCTCTATGCTAATTGCTAATGATCTTGAAGGGAAGAAGACTTTATATGCTTTGTTATAGCACCTTCATTTTTTATTTTTTTTTATGAATTATAATGAATTTTATTAAATAAACAAACAAACAGAAAAATTATACAAAAATTTAGAGTCTGTTTGAGAGTTTGAAGAGAGGGAAAAAGAAAAGAGAAGAGAGGAGAGAAAAGAGATGGAAATGAAAGGAAGGGAAAGCGAAGGGTTTTTCTCACATTTGTTTAGATAATTAAAATAAGCAAAATGAGAAGAAAGGAAAGAAAAAGTCTTATTGTAAAATATTTTTACTAATTTACCTTTTATTATAAAATAAATATATTTAATATAAAATTAAATAATATAATACACTTATTTCTTAATAAAGGGGTGAGAAATTTAAAAAAAAATAAAAGAGTATAATAGTTATTTTAACATATTTCTTTTCCAAACTCTTCAATTTGGAGGAATATGAAATTGGATTAAAAAAGGAATGTGAGGGTTGCATCTTACCCACTGATTTCCTCTCATTTTTTAAAATAAATCTTCTAAACAAAGGAGAAAGGAGCTTTATTCCTCATCTCTCATTTTCTTTTTCCTCCAAAGTAACTCTCAAACAAACCTTTAAGGTCTCTCGAGATACAATGATAGACTTACAATAAACTTCATTAGATTATAATACTCTCTCTAGCTCTCCATCTTCTACATATATCCCTATTATATCACTCTTTTTAAAACAAGAAGACAACAACTTATATCTTGCGTCACTACTAATCAAAACAAATTTTGTACTTATGTGAAAAAATAATTTCGATAACTTCTTCTATTCCTTTCACGCCAAATATGATAGATTGTAGGTTTCCAAGTTAGCCAAAGAATCTTATGACTTAAAATAGTAGAGCCTTTTAAATTTTAAAGATGGAAGCCAATTGAGTTCATCATCCTAGGATAAGGTTTGCCTATAAACATAACTTATGTGCAAGCAATGCTACCAAATTCTGTTGGTGAAAGAGCATTCAAAGAATAAGTGTTCTCTATTTTCAATGACTCTTTTTGCAAAATAAATACAATGCATTGACTGTATATCCCCAATTCAACAGCCTTCTCTTGTTAGACAATCTATCTAATGCAACCAGCCAAGAGAATGAAGTTATGTTTGGGAATGGAAAAAGCATTCCAGACAAGTTTCCACCAAGGTAACAAACAATGATGCTGTCTAATTGCATCCCAAGTGGAGAAAAGATGAAAGACACCGAAATTTCCAGCAGAAGAAATTACTTGATCTGATTTGTTGTGTCTAACTATAACAAAACATTCACCTTGCACTGTAACTAGATTATCAGAGCAGCATAGCACTTTCATTTACTAAAATTAAAAACATTACATAATTTTCGAAAAAATAAAGCTTTTGATCTCAATTTTTGAGCATACATTTATAAGATCATATTATAGAGAACAATCAGATGAACTCATTCCTAAAATTATTAAGATGTTCTTCATTGTTACTGTAAGTAAAACTGAGAATTCCATGCTAATAGCAAGTTTACCCTAGCTAGGTGCAAAACAACGACGGCATCATTCTATCCTTGTACTTTTACTCTTAACCAACTGTGAATAATCCATTCACTTCTACCCTGAACCAACTTAGCAGTTCAATTATGCTTTAAGTGCATCATAAGAGTACGATAATATACCAAAAGACACACAACCCTATATACCTTAATGGCATTAATAAATTTGATATTCAGTTAATCCAAATTTTGCTAGCCCATACAAGATTAAAAATCCAACATATTTTGCAAATGAAATAAAGTATATGATATTTGACCCAAATAACTGCCGTATTATAGTCTCACTTCTCCTCATAGACATACAGTATTAAATGCAATGAAAAGTTCAAAATGCTATGCAAAATTTAAAAGTGACATCTTTTCATTTAGTTAAGGGCCATGATTAATGAGCAGAAGTCTATCATAAAGCTTTCCTTTGGAATAATGCTTAGATTATCAAAAAATTTGTAGCTTGCTTCCCGTCATTCTATCTATCACCTAGGGCTTTAACCCAGGAGTTCTGTTAATTACACGTCAATCTACTTCTTACTATATTTTATATCTGCATAATTAATAGGGTTTGAGTTTGACTCAGCCTACTTATTGTTAAACTCTTTATTTTACTATAGTTCATATTTTACACGCTACTTTACACTCACACTAAACTGCAGGTAGATTTTCTCTTTACCAAAAGTCAATTTGTAGCTTAATATCAAGGATTGTCTTCGAATGTATATAATTAAAGTAATATTATACCTACCACATCATAGAAAGAGTTTAAATTTGATCCACTATCATCAAAAAGTGCCACATCACTAAAATAATTAAGATTTTTTTTACTAACAGTAAATGACTTTAATAATTTTTTAACACGTGGTTCAATGATTATGTGAAACTCTTTTTACAGTGTTAGTGAATCAAAATAAATTCTTTTGTTACACTCATTTTATGCTTTCAAGTAACATATACTACTCTGTAATTGATAACTTTTTTTAAGTTGTCACCAGCCTTAAAAAGGTTATTAATATAGTATAGTATGTGTTAGCGTTATTAACAAGCATTTAGAGGTGGAAGGAGAAAAAAAAAGTTATATAAGAAGGCATTAATTACTCTCTGCATTCTAATAACGTGGTTGTAGCTTTGTAGGAGGGTTGAAAAATGAATTAAAAAGTAAAGATGATAAAGAACAAAAAAAAGAGAGCGAGAGAAAAGTGTGAGAATGTTTTAATTTGCAATTATTAGTGCTTAACTAGTAAATAATGTTTTAATTTTTTTTAGACCTTCTTGGTTGCACTAAAAACATGTGTTAGCTTTATAAAGCATGCTATTCTTTGGCTTTTAAGATGCTCCTACATCAAAGACAGAATCATGAAATAAACATAGATACTAGAAAAAAGATGGAAAACCAGAGAAATAAATATCTGCACCAGCATTCGAGTATTAAGCTACTGTGATATACACTATAAAGCATGCAATTCCATTGAATAATTAAACAAAAAACATTGTTATCAAAAGTTACAATATAAATAAATTTCTTATCATTAAAGATATCATAGGCATTATCCTGGACTATGCAATGGAATAGAACATAGATAGGGAGGAAGGTGTAAAGCTAGATATCAAAATTGCTGTTAGTGTGGCAAATAGAAAGTGAACATCAAATCGACAATAATTAGAATAAAATCCTGCATATGTATAGATAGAATATCCTTATCTATATATACATATAACTGAATTAATGATTCATTTTTTGGTGATACCTGAATTAATGATTTAAACTTGCATCAAGATGAATGCATCTCGTCTACCAAAAAGAAGATAGCATCATGAGGCTATAATAGGTGTGTATTAGTAATGAGGATCTTGAATTGATTTTAGGCTCAAATCTATATACTCTCATGTATTGGGGATATAGGAGATGAAAGACCTAAACTCTTTCAAGAGATACTTTATTTCCATGAAAATTGAATTAGGCATACACAGACCATAATATTAATTGTTTTAGTTTTTGCACATATATAAATGCACACTTCTTCTACCCGTCAGACATTATGATGAATATTAATTGTTTTAGAGAGCTAGATAAATATGCGTCATGATGCTTTTTTTTTTTTTTTTATAAATATCTCTTTCATTGATCTACAACAATACAAATACTGACATCCATTCTTTAGAGAATAAAAAAAAACAAAGAAAATGGCATCCAAAATCCTTATATCTCTCTAATCTGCAAGATATATTTTTCTTCTAAATGACTCATTGGCACAGATGGGTACTTCTGCCTCTCACTTTAATCCACATTGCACCACTCAAAATTCAGAAAATGCAGCCGCCACCCCCACATGTTAAAGTAACCATAAAGAAAAACCTTGTCCAAATAGAATACAAATTCATTTATACCAAGGAATCATTGACAAAGTTGCCAAGCTATATTCTTGCCACATTCATGTGTACGTGGCTTTATACTTCTTCACCAAGCTAGTCAAGCAATGCACTTCAAAAGGATTTCCCTTTTTCTTTTCTATTAATGAAATAGTTAGGCTACAGCACGATTCTTAACAAGGAACATTGTGCCCTAAATTTGAGCTTTACAATGAAAAAAAAACAGTATCAACTGTGTTATAGCTTAATGGTAAAGATGTTACTTTTTCTTATATAAGATTTTAGTTATGGTGAAGGTGAAGCTAAATTTAGGTACCGCTTGCATAATTATAAATGTAATTATTTTTCTATTGAACTTATAAAAAAAATATGAAGTATAAAAAGTTTTCTAATGAGTCAATAAGGTGCCACTTTTGTTTGCTATTTTTCTAAATTAAATAACACATATACTCACTTTATTTATTCGACAAATTTGTGAGTAAAAAATTTGTGATTATATAATTTATATGTGGAGAATATAACCTGTAAAAACCACACCAATTATTGCCTTACGAGTCCATAGGTAGTATGATGCATCCGATCTTAATTAATTTGATGTTAAAATCATGATTGGCCTACTAGCATATCTTTCAATGATAGTATAGGTGGTTAAATAATGCTAGAACAATATAAAACTACCATGGAATATATTCTGAGAGATAAATGCTAAAAGAAATATGACTCACACTCACAGCAATAATACTTACTGCCAACCCTCTAGAAAAAGTACATATAAAAGAGAGATTTTTTAGGTCACTCGAATTACTTCCAATGAAATCTTGAAGAGTTCAGATCTCAACATAGCCACATAAACTATAATTTAGATAATGACATATACACTTTAGCTCCATTATGGCATTATCTCTAACTATAACAAGAAAAAAGAACTCCAGATAGCAGTGACTTTCTAACTAACAAGTCATTTTCCTAATCACCAGTATCAAATGTTTGCAATAAGTGGTACATATGCAGCTGGCACCTACCAGATGCAGCAGCAGCAGGTATCCAACAATGGCAATTAATTTTGCAAGAGAATGGCAATTATCAATTAACAAAGAAAATATCTTTTATAGAATGTGTGGGTACACATCTATTAGATAGCAGATAGTGAGAAAGAAGAGAGAGAGACATATATTAATTTGTTGGGTTAAGATGCCTTTGCCTCTTCTTGATTTTATGAGGTGTGTGAAGTAATGCAAAGCCTATGTAGCCATGCAAACTGGTCCCCTCATATATGTACCCTTTTCCTTTGGCTCATGCTCACTGCTTTACTTCTCACATAGTCACATAGTGAGAGAGAGAGAGAAAGAGAGAGAAGGTAAAAGGTCCCCCACTTCCTAAGGACCCAACCGAAAAGTTATTAATGCTCTTACAATATATATAGAAACACTCACTATCGTGTCTGCAAACTGCATTGTTGTAGTGTTGGCGTGACAATATTCAATTTGCATCACTAGGGACCACTTTTTACCTCTTTTATTTTGTTCTTATTTAATAATTCTACTTAGGCTTTTCAGTCCCCCAATATTCTATCAGTTTTAGATAACAAATTAAACTACAATTAATGAAGAAAACCCTCTAGTTTTCACATCAGGTCCTCTCCTCAACTCTCCCTATATATATTCGTCGCCTTTCATGCTCTCTTCTCCATTCAAACCCTAGCAAAACCAGTTCTCATTGCAATTGAAGCCTCCCTTCAATTCCTAGTCTCTTCTATTTTCATCTATTCTTATCGTGTACCACTACCAGTTGAAGCTGCCAGCATGATCTTAACTTCTCTCTTTGGTTGAGGAAAGATCAGATCATGTGGCAGTTTCACCTGTTGTTGGCAGCATGAAAAAAAACCCTAAGTCCTGCATTTGGACAACCTTAGCTAGATCCTTCTACTCTGTTTAATTGATTAATTATGAGACCATTAGGGTTTTGCTTCCCTGCTTTTTCAATCACCAGAAAAGGTGTAAGTAGCACATTAATCTTATCCTTGTTTTTCTCTCATCTGGGTTGCAGGCTTTCTCGTTGTTTATAACTTTGTATCACAACTAGCTCACCGTTTCTTTTCCACTTTCTCTTTTTGGGAAAACAAGAGTATATATGATATTTATGATCGTGTTTTCTTCTTTCATTGAGTGAACGAAGACAGCTTTAGGCACAAAATCTGAACTGAACTATATGATTGTTAGGGTTTTGAAAGACAGGAATTGTGCGTCTCGGTGCATTTCATTTAATGATTTCAAGATCCAATTCGTGCTTTGGTGATTGAGCCTCCTCAGCATTGGAATTGCCGTATTTATCTGGCAGGGCATCTTTACCATTTTCCTTTTCTTCTTTTTCTTTTTTTCTTTTTTTCTTTTGTGGTGGTGGTGTGTTGCTCGTGAATTATGTAGTTAGAGTTCATGATGATGGTCTATATAATTGACTCACAAGTCCAAGATTTTCATGATCTTCTAAGATATTCTCTGTGCATCATACTAGGCCCCTTTACTATTAGATTATTTTCCTCGTCGATGCTTAGGGTTTTCCTTGAAGAGTGTTTGTTTTCTGTGTGTGAGAGAAAGAAAAGAAAGGTAGCAATAGATCTTGAACTTCTGTGAATTTATCCCCATGAGGTTTTGGGATTCACATGAACTTTCTCTCTGTTTGTTCTTGGCTTAATTGATTAGAGTTACTATAGTTCATGGAATTAATTAAACTGAGTATGACAATTTTTGGTGTATTTGTAGTTTTATGCTTCATGAAAAATATATTTTGTTTTTTTTGCAAGATGTTCAGACATAATCTGTTTAGGGTACTTTTATGTCTGCTTTTTCCCATCAGAAGTCACTAGCTAGAAGGGATCATGAAAATGGTAATACGGAGAAAGTACTTGAGATATCTAGAAT
The DNA here is from genome assembly GCA_003255065.1 of Cercis canadensis. NCBI lineage: Eukaryota > Viridiplantae > Streptophyta > Magnoliopsida > Fabales > Fabaceae > Cercis > Cercis canadensis. The sequence goes on from QAOA01008374.1 coordinate 519,181, forward strand.
CTACCATGACTTCAGCAATAGAATAGTTACTTTGTCCCATTTGAGCATCTTCCTCAGAGCAAGCAACATTGATTTGGATCTGGGTACAAACATCTTTTGTCTCAGGCATCATGGGTACGTGAGAAGAGACTAATTTGCTTTAAAAGTGACATATCTCCAAGTACACGCACTATTAGATTTTTTTCAAGTGAGATGCTTGCTTTTAGGGGGTTTTGCTTACATGGATTTTATTTAGTGTTAGCCAGGGTAAGTTAATCTATTTTATGGAAAATTAGTCTTTGTTTGGAAGATAATCACAGAAAGTCTATTGTTGTCATGATTGTGATATATCTGCAGGTTTCTGAGTGCCACAAATACAAGCGATGGCCAAAAAAAAAACAAGGACCATAAATACAAGTTCATGAACCCTGTCTCCATCAAGTTATTTTCTAGTTGGTGGTGTTTGCATCTGCCTCTCTTCCTCTTCTTTTTCTCTTTCTCTGTGCTTTTGGTTCTCAAGTGTTTTTCCTTGAACATTGAAGCCTCTCTTGTTCGGAAAGATTCCACATAGCTTTCAGACTGTAGCGACTACCTAAAAGACATATAAGGTCACTGGTTTGATTCTCCCCATTCTTTCCCTTTCTTCATATGCCAATAGTTAACTGATAAGATGCAACTTAAATCTTGTTTAAAATCTTTTCTCTGCATTTGAGCTTGGCAATAGAATAATTTTGGCTTTCTTAGATGACATGGATTTTCTTATCCAAGAGCTGAGAAATTAATATCAAATATGGAATCGTTAAAGAACTGTGTGAAATAGAACTTAGCTAGCTAACTCAAGCATATAGTCTTTGTCTGCTGCTATTTTGGTTCACGAGAAGAAAACAAAATTTACAAAGGCCTATCAGAAGATATGGATAACCTCACTGTATTATATAAAAAATTATAAGCTCTTAGTTCAAGAAAATCTATATTATATCATAAAACACTGAGCATTTAACATGTTAGCTGCTGATTTTCTTAGTAACATGAACAATTCCTTTCTTAGTAATTATTGATGTTTGCATGCGTGCACTTTCAAAAACATGCAAGAGTAAGTATATTCTAATGATGTGTAGGCTTTGATCTTTCTTCTGTAATTTGTCAACCCCTTTTGTGTTTTATGATTAGCAACTTAAGACATTTGCTTGAGCAATGGTGTACTTGGTAATTGAGGAGCTGTAATAGATATGTTTATTATGGAGGCATTCCTTAAGCTTCTTGACTTAGCACAAGTGATTGAGTGGGTGAGAGTTCAAGTAGAAGTTAATTTTTAAGTTCAATTCACACTGGATTAAAGGGTTACTTACAACATTCAGCAGAACTGTTTGTATTTTGGATAAATTACCTAGTACAATGTTCCCAAAATACAATGATATATTATAGAATAGAAATCTCATTTTCTTATAATGGGCTGTTACAAGTCACATTTTTTAGCTAATTTGAATTGTAGAATGAAATTATCTTGTCAGCACTATCAAAATTTCTACATGCAAACATAAGCTATAATAAATACCATTACCATGTATTTATACACACAGAAAAAGGTTCAACATATGTATTAAAAGCATATTAGGTTTTACATATATTAACTATACAGAAAGAATCAATGGCAAGTTTACAACTTGGCCTACGTAGAATGGTAATTGATTTCTAGCAGTGGCTAATTCTTATGGCAGAAGGGGGGAAATATATGGGAATTTCAAATTTTACATGACGTTACCGTAGAACTTGCAATTTTCAATTGTAAATGAAGCTTAGAGCCTTAATACTGATGTTGAAGGTGGGGGAAGGAGCCACAGTTCTAAACAAACATATGATATCAGATGGTGATCACGTGATTCGAAAGATTTGTATTATTTGGTTCTCAGGGATCCATTCACCCTAAAACTCTGTCTGTGATTGTTCCATTCATAATTTTAAATAGCATCTTATTATCATATGAATTATGGAGATCTTGAGGTCTTAATATTTAATATGAAGGCATCTCAACATACAGAAGTGAAAATGTCTTAAAAATGGAAGCAAACAAAACTATTTTGTGGTCCTCCATGCTGCACATAAAATAAATTATCTGGACAAGTTTTGGAATACATTTAGGCCACCATAGAGGATTTTGTTAGGAATATTCACATAAAAGAGAGAAACTTCTACCGCTAGACATTACAATATCTCACACTTTTCTCATACTTTGCATATTATTTAAGTTTAATTGAACCACTGAAACATTATGAAACTTCAGCAAGCAGCAACTCAAATTTACTTGAGTAGCCACTAAATTGTATAATGAAAATAAAGAAACTGAACTACAACACCTTTAATAAATTATAGTAGCTTAGCCACTAAAACGCCAGACAACGGACCCTAGAGGAATATTTGACGGCAAAATTAATGGAAAGCTTCCTTACTTTTGCAACTTTGCATGTTTATTAATTTTCCATCAGAACCCAACTTTCGTATCTTCCTTTACCTCTAAACAAATTTTAAGGCTTTCACTGTACATGCATGTTGTAAAATATTTGGGAATTTTGCCCTAACCCACATTAATTTATTACTCCAACTATAATTTTCTTTCTAAACTTTTTGTTGAGCATATTGCCCCTATATTCCTGAGAATACATAATCAAAAAGTGATATTCATGTACCTAAATTTTATAAATTATGTAACTATGCTAATGATTAAAACTTTTCTTTGATTAACTGTGAGTGAATGTGTGATGACTTAGTATGATAGGTAGAAATAATAAGGATATTTTGACACATTTCTAGTCTCCTTTTAGTAATTTGTAAACTTTTGTTAATATACCTTGTTTAATTATACTTAATTTTAAATTATTTTAGTAATATTTTGCTAACATGGGAAACATTGCAAATAATACATACATTAAAAAAAAAATTGCAAATCATACAAATAGATTAAGAGACAATGTGTTCAAATTTAAAGTTCAAGAGAAAATTAGAATCTAAATTGTGTATCAATATACAATAATAATATTGTATATTATAGAACTAGCTTTCAAATAGTAAATTAGGGTGGATAAGTTTAATTTTCCCAAATAATTCTACAATCTATAAATATCTATAAGGTAAATAACTGTACGAACTATAAAGTTTAAAGTTAAATAGGAGTTATGACCTTTTAAAAACTATTACAATCCCTTACTACTAAATTACCTTATAAAGGGTTTTCTACAAACTATAATTAGAGTTTTGTGGGGGTGAACTGCAAGTTTTAGAGCTCATTTGGATGAGTTTAGTTTAAGTTTATAAATGTTCGTTTGACATCATCTTTTTGAGACATCATTTTTTGCTTTGTTGAGATAAGATTTACTATGAAACGCCATTGAAATTCGGCAATACGAAGCTATATATAAGAATGCCTATAACGTGAATCCGCAAACACCAAATTTTGCTACTTCAACTCCTACACAAGGTACTGGAGGAGAGGCATGCGGTGCCTTGAGGAATTTCCCGGTACAGAATATTCTAAACTATTAAGTATAAGCTAGTTGTTAAAATCTTCTTCTAAATTTCTAATACAATTCTCGAAAGAAGGTTTTTTATATACCATGGAAGTATGTGATACTTTTCTGACATAGCAGCATCATAGTTATTGATGTGAAAAGTAATTAATTTTGACCGTTACAAATAAACGGCCAAAATTAAAATACTTTCACGTAAATTATTGTGGTGTTGTTATGTCATAGAGATATCACATACTTTCTTGACATGATAAAATCTCCCTTTCCAAAAACTTAATTTTAATATCTGTGTCTTTTGGTGCCTAAAATAAAACACAAACACTTTCACATAATATATGTCAAATCCACCTAGAGGATGCTTACTATTTTTAAAAAAAATTGGTTAATTTCTCTTTGGTCAAGAGTTATTTATTGATTTAATATAGGGAAAATTATTACTGAGTTAAAAACCTGAGAATGAATGAGAGAATTTTTTTTGGTTTTTAACGGTAAGGGTATTTTTGAGCCAATTTTTGCGCACTCAGATTAGGTCTCTCCCCAAGTAATTTTAAGGGCACACCCTCCACATTAGCCTAGTGCATTCAGGAAAAAAAATTTCCTAGGCACTAGCCTTAAAATTTAAACATTGGCTAGCTTAAATAAACATATTACATCTTTATCACCAAGCTAAACTCTTAAGGTGAAATGAATGATAGAATAGTACAGCATACCATGAGAAATTATTAAATTGTTATATGTGGTTATAATATTTATACAAGTGATTATTATGTGTAAAATATGAGATTATTTTATTTGATATATGATTATCATGTTTAAATATAAATATAATAACTATATATATATATAAACAGAACAACCACACATTGTCCAAAGATACTTTTACGTTTGGAAAGTAAGTGCACTTTGCTATCCTTTTTTTTTTCCAAATCCGAACTAGAGTGTCCTCCTTTTTCCTCTAAACAACAGTTTTTTTTTTCTGTTTTTACTAAACAACAGTTAATATTTATTTATTTTTCCTCGAACAGTTAATGTTTCTTGAGAGCAAATATTGGTGACAAATATTCGGGCTTGGTATGATAATGGTTCTATTGAAGTTCAAACAAAGCCCAGCCCAAATAATTCGTTAAGGACTGTGGCTCAACTATAGCCCAAAAAACTATAAAGCTCAAAATGGATAAATTCCATCTTGAAGGTTTCTTAGATACTTTTAGTATTTATGTAGTATGTCATACTACATAAGAATAACTAATAAATAAATGACATGTGTATAAGTTAACTATTTTTAAGTTTGTTTAAAAAATTAAATAAATTATATTTTATATATAATAAAATATGAAAATTATGTATACTTGATACGTCAGTGTAGTATGACATACTCATGTAGTATCATAGAATCCTCGTTCCGTCCTTCAATTTATGTTTTTTTTTCCTGAAACAGCTGCCTAGCCGGTTAAATGAGAACTCCTTAGGAGTTAGGACATCGTTATACAAATCCGAAATACTATTAACAAATTACCTAAGCTCATAGCGCAATTATTGCTATAATCTGAATTTAATTCAACCTACTTAAATTTTTTTTTTAAGTATTTCTCAATAATAAATATTTATATTGTCTTTTTTTTTTGTGAGCAAAAGTTTAAAATGAGAAAAAATTATTTCATTCTAAAATTAGGACATGTCACAGATTGCTTAATAAAAGAAAACTGCATGTAATAAGATTCGAACACAAGTCTTAACAGAAGAAGTAAGTCAATCCTTACTGAACCAACCCTATTGACTTTGTCGGACTCTTGAAATATGCTTTATATTAATGAAATATACAAAACCCATAAGTTTATTTTCAATACTTGAAAGTAATAATATTTTGTTCTTATAAAGTTGTTCCAAACTCGTGAGCTCTCTGTAAAAAGAAAATCACTGAGGAGATCATTTTTACACCCTTGAAACTTGATTTTACAAATATTTTATCTGGATTTACTTGTTTTTTTTTTAAATATTGACTATAACCTCAGCCACAAGAGCATGATTTTCTTTGTCCAAAAGCTTCAAATCTTTGTAAATATGAAACCGAAAATATAAAGTTTTTAACATGGCAAAAATTTCTACATATAGATTAATTCATAAAATATTCTTTACATTGCCTTTGTGGACACCTCTAAATGCATGATGATGGGTGGGAGAGAAGCAGAGGGTTAGCACTCTCTAATCTAGATTGATGGGTGTGCTTCCCATGTTACAGCCAAATTCTCGTAGGAATTCTAAACTAAGCCTCTAGAACTATAATCATGGATCTATAAATTGAAACCTTGCCACTATGCACTTGTCACACTACTAATGTACATTTCATTTCATTTCATGATTGTTGCTATTTGAAATGCTGCTCCATCCATCTACCCTTGAAAACTAGTTCTGCAGTCTAACAGTAAAACATTACTCTCTTGACATTTTCTTTTAAGGCTGGCAATGGCCGGACGCCGGACTCTCCGGCTCGTGTTGCCGCCTTGTCACCATGACCAGCGCCACTACCACCACCTGAAGAGCCATTCTCCTGCATTTCTGGTTCCATATAGAAACGGGCTCGGAAAGCTGCTAAATGTGCATAATATGCTGGAGGAACTGCACAGCAGAAAATTCCATACACTTCAATTACGTGTTTGAAAACAAGTAGTTAAAACTTCAATCAAGACAAAATAATGAGGAAACAAATACTTGTATTCTTAAATGACAATCCAAATGCATTTTTAATAAAATGACTAAGGCAAGAGTGTGCTTACCAACAGACACAGAGCGTGTACACCTAGCATATGTATAACACAGATTGTTCGTCAAAGATTGAATTCCATCTGCTGTGAAGTTGTTCTCATCCCATAGAACATGATAATGAGCCGGCCGACTTGTCCCCTGTGCGATAATAAAACCATAAGATCCAAAATGGAAGCATATTATGTAATCAAATTTTTATGCTCTCAAGTAGCTACAAACTTCATCAAGATATATCATTATAGGGAACCCTGAGTTTCACTCTTGGCTCAACTTTAATCTTCCCTAATGTAAAACTCATCTTTCAGAGTGAGTGTGTTCATATCAATGACTTGACGACATGTTTGTTTCTCATATTCAATCCTCTAAATCATAAACCGCAGGCATTGAAGGGAGAAAAACTATGTTCTACCTGAATGCCAGCATGACTGCAGAGATAAAAATCAAACTCTGATGGATGACAGATTTTAGAATCAACAACAGTGCCTGAAAAAGGGGGGGCAAATCTCATTAGACAATCATTTGTTAATGCAGCAAATGATTATAACTATGTGTACGTGTACATAAGCATTTCAGATGGTTGAACTCACCAGGCATTATATTCCCACTCTTATCTGTGCTGCTCTTGTCCCTATGGTTGTTTGCAAACAATCTAGTATGATGCCTTTTTTGTACGACAATGAAAGTTACTGGTGGCTGATAGTTTGGTTCTAAAGAAGCACATGCCTGGACAGATATTACTTCTCAGAACACATCTTTGTGTAAAGAAAATTCATTTATAAAGTTTCAGAGACTAAACAATCGGTTCTGACCTTCCGGATTGCATCCAACTCATAAAGTAGAACTTGGTAAAATTGCCCTTCACTTACTCCATCCCTGTTCAAATTTGATGGTCATTAGAAATTTAGACTGGTAAGTAAAATGTGGCATATAAATTTAAGAGATATTAACTTTTTAACAATTTCATTAAAACCAAGCATGTTTTCCAGTTAAAACCAACGTCAACTATCAGAATATTTTATAAATAGGAGAAACTATACAAATCTCAATCAAAATAAAAGATACAGACCTGTAAAATATAATCCTAAGTGGCTTCTGTCCTGTTGCCTTTCTAAAGGAAACCAAGAGATCTCTGCACAAGAAGGTTACATAGAAATGAAATACTGACACTTAAAGCAAAGGAATCTATAAAGCAACACCTAAAATAAGATTCCTAAGGAAAGTGAGAGTCATTTTACCGGATCATGCCACCACTAACTGTGCCACGAACAGGGTCATGCCAAGTTTTGTACAAATCTTGTATAAGTTCCTGTCTGTGTGCTTGAGCACACACTAAACCAGCATATTTTGTAACTTCAGGCCAATCCTGAGATGCTACTACCTATAGATTAGATGACATCAGTTGTTAGATTCTTAATAGCAATTTCAAAGTAAATAAATATTAAGAGATATAAATAAGATAATCATACAGCTGCTATTGAAGGACTAGAGTCTTCCCCATTTTCAGGGTGGGTAACATCTGCTCCAAATATTATGGTTGGAATGTCACTAACTAATGGTATTCTGCAGCTTATAGCATCAAGTAGAACAGTGTTTCTACCTCCCATCTGCACCAAGAACAGTGCCAAAAATCATCATCTACTAATAATTGGAACTCAGCTAAAAGTGGAGTTATTTCTATATGGATATCCAAACAGTAGGAAGCCTACTTGGACCACCCCAGAAATGTATGTGCATGAAAAAGTATAGAAAGATAAATTAGCATGTGTGCATTTTAATTCTTAACCAGTGCCCATGATAAATAATTGAGGCTATCCACACTCCTATCAAGACAACACAAAAGGACAATATGACAATAAATAATTAAATATTACAAGTATTCAGAGATTTGTTTAAACATCAATAGAAGTTTGTGGTAGATTCAAACTATGTTGAGGTAGTTGCACTATTGCGTTGTCAACAAACCTTAACATTGATCTTTAGAGACACATTAGCCAAGTACTGTTTCGTGATCTTAAAGACATGTTTTGTCAGACAGCATTGTGATATCAAACCAAGCTCAGTTTCACAAATACGCTTGAGATCACCTGCAAAACAAATGAAAATTCTAGATCAAACTCATGACCATATCTTCTACGTTCTGTCAATTGAAGCAAATTACAATCAGTAATTGATACTACAATCATGTATATTTATTATAAGCATATATAGTTTGCTTACCATAGAGAGACCCATTATTGTCGGGCAATATTGCTAATAAAAGCTCTAATTCTTTCCCTTTAGTTTTGTTCATTGACACATGATAAACATGCTTCAACGCTTTCTCCACCTGCTCTGGCTTGGCATTGTAGATTGGGATTACAGGCTCTGGATAAAATTCCTACCAGAAAAAGGCCATATTATTAAAGATCAGAAGAATTTCTTTTCTGCACTTTAAATAGTGGAGAAACAGAGATGGAGAAACTACCATGCCAGATACTTGACACATTTGAGCAAGCTCATTACAAAAACTTCGCACTACACTATCTTGCACACTCCGCGAAAAATTTATGCATGCCCATCGGCTAACAGTCATCCCATTAATCATTTTCTGTATCATTGAAGTATCAGGAGACAAAAAGATTAGTATTTAATAAAACATATCTAAGAAAATCTCTATGCTAACTGAAGAAAACCAATACTGTAGAATTTACTTACCTACACAAGTATTGGGGTAAAATCATTGGCAGAATATTCATGGAATAAAATCCTTTTCTTATATTATGTCATTTTTCTTTAATATTGTTCTTCTAGTGTCTTAAAATCAGTTGCACCTGCATCTTCATATTAATTTTAAAAACTAGAATATGTATGGTAATCATATCATAGTTAATGGTGATAATAAGCAGCAGTGACAGTATACTCTCCTCCCCTTTTTCCCCTGCTACTATATTTTTTGTAACTTTCCTCTAATAACGCAGAAAATGAGAACAGTAACTATACAGTACAATTCAGGTCTTTACTAATTGTGTAATAACAGTGTAAAGGTATTTCCCATATAACCCCTACTTTTGGAAGTTAGCAGTTGACACGCAAACTCAGAAAAGGAATCATTCTCAAACTACAAGAGAAAATATAACTGTAATTTAAAAGTTCGCTACCTTGTTCATCATATTCCACTGACCAACTTGGGGTAAACAGTTCTTTTCTTTGCCAGTTTCATGATATTTCAGCTGTAAGCAGAAGTGTAACACATCAATAAATAATAGGAGAAAGAAAAATTCCATCTTCCAGTATAATACAAATAAGATCTTGTGAAGGAGAAATGCATTACCCAAGGGGCAGGAAGAATCCGTGCTTCAACAGAAGCTAGCTTTTCACTGATTTTAATCCCAAATTCCTTTGCATAAGGATCTTGATCATAAGCATTATGTTGAATTGTCTGCTTGCAAACCCCCAAACGAAACAAGTTATTAATATGAAGGACCGCAAATACTATGCAGCTTCAATGATATCACATATTTCTCTTTTTTTCTTTCCAAACTATAAAATATTACATCTGAATGCACACTTCCTTATTTAAACTTATTGTAGTATTTCAATGTTCCATTTGTCATAAGAGCCATCTATAAGGTTGACACCATCATGTGAACATTCCAAAGACTCCATTGTTTGAATACCAATCGTAATGTAGCACTAGGAGTAAAACACATATTTTGACAAGAAAATAAAATATGTCCAATACTGGAAAACATACAAGCATAATATCCTTATTTTCCAACTACTCTTCTAGACTGACCAAATATCATCATAATCTCAAAATGAAAAATAGAAAAAAGGATAGAAGCGCCAATTATTTTGATTATAGAAGTTCAATAGTGAATACCCGCAAAATGTCATTTTCTCGATCCCGAGGTCTTTGACAAGTAACTTTCAGAAGAGCAGTAATTTGCTTCTCATTCAACCTTTTTGTATAACGTTGCCCCTCAACAATTTTGCAGGCCTGGCAAACCAGAACAATGTAAGATCCAAAGATAATGACTTGGAAAGAAGATTGAGGTCACTTCAATCACTAGGAAATTTCCCTACCTCCATAGGTAAATAGTTTGCCTTTTTCTGATTTCCCACTTGAAGACAAGGAAGGTGAGTGTGCTGAATAGTGAAACCATACATCTCTTGGAAGTATTCAACCACTGACTTCATAGTAGAGTTGTCATCAACAGGAAACCTGAAAAAATATATCTTTATTAATTAGGGATCCAGCAAAAAACCCTTAGATATATTCTTCAAATTTGGTGGAAAAATAAGGTCTTTTCTTTTGGCCATGAAAAATAAGGGGTTTATTTTATCTTTGATTGAGAAAGTTTGCTGCAACCTCTCCTTTACATGAAAAATAAGACGTTCATTGAGATTTTAGAACTCCAAAAAGAAAAAGAGGGCAAAAAAACAACAAAAACATGTTTCCAAGAAGAACAGAAACTTACACAAGTTCTCTTGTGGGTTGAGAAGTCAATCCTGAAACACGATATTTTCTTCGTACATGTCCTCTGTGTGTTACTTCAACTTTAACTCCTCTAAGGGCTTTCTTAATCTGTTAGACATCTTAAAATAGCTCGGTAAATTTGCTTGTGAATATAAACAAAGAACAAATAACAAACTTAACAAGCATCATTCATATAAATTAAGTACCTTTACACGATCAGCATCAGACAATGGCCTTGATAACACATCTTTTCCCAATAGCTGACCAACAAACTCCACTACCGGAAGAGGCTCAATAAATGCGGCAGAAGCCATATCTATGAAATGCAAGAAAAATATGAGAAGAAATGAAATGATAATTGAACTCGATCAACATTACATTTTCAGTAGTGTCAATAGGTGTTCATACCAATATTGAGTGAAAGGCCCATCTGAGTAGGCCTTATGCTCTGGTAAAATCCACACCATGATTCCAACCCCTCCCCAAGCCGTTGTGGTGTTCTAATATCAGGTGAAAAGAAGGACCTCCCAATGGGGCAATACCTTCAGAAAATGTAGCCTTTGTGAATAAATAAGAACTTAAAGTTTCACTCAGTTATCATTTATCAAGTTTAGGAAGTCGTATTCCCATGACTAATGTTACCTCTTATTTGATAGCTCTCTTAGTACAATATCAAGAATTTGAAGTGCCTCCTGTGGAGCATCAGCACGCTTACCAGCTAAAAACTGGCCCAAGTGATACAAGTTTGCCCGAGCAACAAACTTGATCACCACTCTGTATTCTCTTTCTCTTCTGAGAAAATGGTTGATGAGTGAGTTGAAATTGAACTCATTCAAACACATATCAAAAGTATAGCCCAGCAAATGATGCATCAAAATAAAATGAAAAGAGCTAAATTATTCTGTTTATCTTCTGAATTTTATGTCTTGAGACCAAATCACCCATTACAATGAGAAATGTAGCTAAATTAAGGATCTTGCTAGTCACAGGACCAAAAAAATGAAAAATGCTGTAAGTGATAATGGGGCAGCATTCTAATGGAAGCAATAAATACTTACTTGGGACCATTGACTCCATCCTCTTCATCTATAAGCTTAATCTTAAACTCTCTCCAAGCAAAGGGAAGCTCCCCAGCTGTGTACAGACTTTTTCTGCCATCATAGGCTGGAAGTCTCATCCCCAAGTCAGACTCTTTATACAGCCTCACGAGTTCTGCCATGATGGCTCTGTTTACAGTTCTCGAAGACACTTCAGGGGTAATAGTAACCTGCAAAATGCAGAACCCAGATGGCATTAAAGCAAAGGAAACAATAAGAACAAAATATCAGGCCACATTTCAGAACCCATAAATGGGGGACAGTGTGAAAACAGAAACCCATTCAATTGCTTCTGCAATTCACCGGCACATAAAAGAGGAAATCAGAGGTTGGAGTTATGTGGTGAGATAAGCAAAACCCAATTTAATTTTCTGCAGAAGGGTATCAGTATCGTGTTTAATCCCAAGGGAAAGTAGCTTACATCATACTGGTTCAAGTCCTTGTCTGGTAACTCTGCAAAGAAATGGTTAGCCTTCACAATGCATTTTGTCCCAACTTGACCGTACCCAGGCCTTGGAGCGAAGCTCAAAGACTTGCTCGAAGTGGGAAAATTGGGAAGACCCATCTCTATATCGCAGTTGTTGCCGCCATTGGGGAGAGACCCATTTGCAGTGTTTGCTACCAGAGCCTGGTTGGCTGATACTGGCTGATTCGCCACCGTGCACGGCCGGGAACTGGGCCGCATCAAAACGTCACCTTGATCAGATTTCCGACCACCTCTTCCCCTTCTTCTGCCTCTGTTCTTTGCCTGAGGTGAAGTCTGGCTATGCGGTTTGGCGTTATGGGGTTCTTGTGGCGGTGGCCCTTTACCATTTTGGACAGTTTTCGGTGCCTTCTTCACCGGGTTCATGGCGTTTTGCAAATGGGTTTTGATCACAAGGTGTTGCTCTGAGTTTTCCTTCATCTGCCTCAGAGGCATGATGCTGGCTTGTTAAGTAGAAACCAAAATGGAGTATCCAGAGACGCACTTTTCAAAGGTGACAACAAGCTTCAGCAAATGCCAATTGCACAGAAAGTACTTTCTTCGTTTAGTTTTTGCTTATATTTATCCACACAGACCGCTGTTTCAGCCAAAAATAACAAAAGCAAAGAAGGAAAATGCAGGTCAGCAAACTAAGTAGTAATTGCATTAAAGTAAAAAGAAGTACCTTAATGATGAGAATGCTTAATGGTTTAGTACGCAAAGTTGAAGTGTATGGTTGAAAAAGTAACTAGCTTTGTTTAAGATTACAAGCATTACTATTTCTTTGCAAAACTGGAAACCCAACTATTCACCTTTGTTTCAGTAAGCAACCCCTAAAAATATAAAAAATTTCAACCATACTCAACCGCAGGAGCAGCTACAGTTTTTAGTTGAATCATTGAACGAAATAAAGCAATAAAAATTATCTTTGGCAACATTTTCTTCTGTCTCTAACTCAAAACTTCGAACACGAAATCCCAATGCAAGTTTGCAGCTAAAAATCAGTTCTATGAAGCACGAAATATCACAGTGCAAAGGACAAAGTAAGAGGAAAGAAGAACCATTTGGATTCTTCGGTTAGCAAACCAATGACCATGAATCAGGAAGAGAGGAGAAATTAATAATAAAATGTGATTAGACATATGGGAAGTGGAACCCAGAAAATGGAAATACCCAGAAGACAAATCCAGTTCCGTAGGCCTGTCCCCTGCTCAAAACCGAAAAATCACAAAGAGGACGAACAAATAGAGCCAGAAATAAACACTACAAAAACCCCATAATAAAAAAAAAATTGATTATTTGAAGACAGATTTGAAACCTACACGAATGACTCAAAGAGAATAAAACAGGCAGAAGAAAACAAAAATTAAGAACAAAATCCCAAGGGGAAGGAATGAACATTGAAAAGGGTAGCAAAATCACTATCTACAAGATTTCCCAGCTAAAAAAATTAATGCTTTAGAGAATATAATGCTCTATTAAATGCAGTGAAGTCCAAGCAAGTCAAACCAAAATATTGAAAACTCACCAACCAACCAGCTTAGCTCGCCCAACTTGAACTCACTCACTTACCCTCTTTCTATTATAGCTAACAAGCAAGGATTTTTATATGAAGTGTGGGAAGCTAGACGTGAAACGAATGAAGGGGGGGAAGCAGAAAAATTATGAGTTTCTTTTGCTTGGGCGGAGGATTCAGATTTTTCAAAGAGCAAGAAAAGCGAGGGTGAGAAAGAGAGAAGATGATGATGATGAATCTTATACACGCATGCAAGGTGCTTTTGGTGTTTTCTTTATCACGTGTAAAAGGCTTGTGGAGGCCCCTGCTCTCTTTGCTTTTAAATTGTTGCCTTCTCACACTCTCTCTCTCTCTCTCTCTCTTACTCTCTCTGATCGCGCAGCCTCGGGGATGTACCATACCATGCCCTTAAATGCAAAAGAAAAGAAAAATCTAAAAATATTATGTAATCCACAGAGAGAGAGAGAGAGAGAGAGAAAAAAAATAAAGTGGTGTGAGTAACCCAATGAGTCCAAAATAGCTACTGAGGATTATAAAAGCAATCATACAAGGAAGAAGAATAATTCGAACTTGCAGTGCTCTCTCTTTGCAGGCCTCTCCTATTTGTGCTGCTTTCTGTCTCTCTCTCTCTCTCTCTCTCTCAAGTTTTCCTTGCATTTTTCTTTCTCTGGTCCCTATGTAAATGTCCCAAAAATGAAAATCTTTTACTTGTTTGTGTACACTGCCCATCCAGTTAGCCACTCTGCTTGCTTGGGTAAGCCTCGTAACGGTCGATTCAATGGCTTTGGGTATCGGGGTCCACTTTCCTCGTGTTGCTTTATCTGCATTTTGGGCGAGGGCGACTATAGTGATGATTCGGTGCTTCTCGGTGTATCAAATATTTTAAAAACTCGACTGGTAAACAAATTATTTTATACGAGTATCAATTGAACTAGTTTAATTGGTTGGACTAAATAGTCATAAATATAATATTTAATATATCTATTAAAATTAAAATTGATTTAATGACAAATATCTTTTTTCTTTCTTAAAATNTGAGGGTTCGAATCTTCTTATGACTAATATTTATTTATTATACAATTTAAATGTGAATAAATAAATTATAATACAAATTTATTCACACAAAAAATATTAGCTTGATGTTTCAAGCATCTTATCCATCAGACTGGTTCATTTTGATTTTCATATGTTTAATCGCTCTAGCAGTTTAACCCTCTTAATTGAACCAAAATCTATGTCGAATACCAGTTGAACCGATCAAACCACCCTATCTGATCCAATTTTTAAAACACTGTTAATTAGAGTTAACTCATTAAACACCAAGGATTTTTACCATCTAAAAAAAAAGATTTTTACAAGAAAGTTTCTTACTTGTTATGAAACAAGAATTCAATCCTTCGGATTTCATAATACTTAGATTCCTAAAAGGGGATGGAATAATTAGTTACCTTTTCATTGCTAAACAATTATCTTACTTATAAAAATTGGGAATGAAAGAGAAAATTGAATAAACAAAAAGCCTATATATTACAATTTTAAAAGAATCATGTATATTTATCAGAAAATTTAAAAAGATGCCATTTTTGTACAACTAAAAAATTATATTTAACGATTAGCTTCATTTTCCATGCTTTTATATATATATATATATATATATATATATATATTATNTCAAACTTCTTATTACCATTTAATTATATAAAATTGGATCAATTCACCGGTTTTCACCGATTCATTTCAATTTTTATCAATTTAACCGATCTATCAATTTAACCCCCTAACTGAACCGAAATTCAAACCAAGTCAAACTATCTGGTTCAGTTCGATTTTTAAAAACACGGGTGTATCATATTAATTTTGTAGCCTCATAGGGGACCGAGGGATCATACTGTTGATGAAATCAACTCATGAGATTCATGGCAAATAGCCTATGTGGTGTGGGGTCTTCATCATGATATTTGGCTTTTTTGTGTGGGGTCTAGCTTATGTGCTAATCATTGGATTATGGGGCGAGGGACAAAACAAAACCAGGGAGGACTAGTAATGTAGTGATTGTCTATGATGACATCCAGGACTTGGACCTTGGTTGGGTCCCACAAAAAATCATATCCATGGTGGGAAACCAATTACGTTTCATCAAAACCTACTCAATTGTAATTTGGAAGGTTGTGATTGAAATATTGGTCAAGGGATCATTACTTGTTGACCCCAAGAATCCACAAGATACTTTGAGTATAGCTCTGCCTTTGTTGCATGTCTTGCATTAATACTTATATACTAACATCCTTATATTACTTTATATTTTTGTTACCTATAATAATATCTAATAACACAGAAGAAGTCTTAGTTTAGCGAAGTCGCTTTTAGTCTTAAGGCTATTTTTCACTCTCTATTTTAAGTTTACACCTCTTTAATTGTAAAATAACAACTTTAACCATTTGGCCAATTATCTCAAATAAATAATAATAATAATAATAATATCTAATAAAAAATTGAGATTTTAAATTTAAATCCCTATATTTTAATATCTCAGCTAAAAGAATTTAACTTTATTTATTTAATGACAAACAAAAAAATATTTAAATTTTGTTGAATTCACTTAAATTTTATAATATGACTCAAAATTTGCACAATATCCAAAAATCAGTTCACATCTCAATTCTCAAATATTAATTTTTAGGCGGCATTATTTATTTTAATGAATTAAGTAGAGTTTTTTTTTTCAATTCCTATTGGAAAAAAAAAAAAAAAAANAAAAAGCTCTTAAATAATTGCTAAAATACAAGTAGTTGTCTAATAAGATAAGGAATGCAGAGTTAAAAATTGACAGCTCAAGAAGGCAAGGAATTCAAGAGTCTAATGAAGGAGTTCACAGAGCTTGGTGCTACACTTTTTTTAATGACCTTTTCGCAATTATACAATGGACAGGTTCGTGCAGAAGCTCATTGATGAGCAGCGCAGAAAGAGGAGCACGGGTGAAATTAACAAGCAGAAAAGAGATCTAGTGCCTTGATTGAAACAATGTTGCCGTTGAGGGAAAATGAACCTTAATTCTACACTAAAGAAAATATCATTGAAGATATTCTAGTGAGACTCCTCCATTGTTAGCATGTGTCTAATATGATTATGTTGTAATTACTCAATTAATATGATTTATTTCTTTTTCTTTTTGTATTTTTTATTATGATTTTAGATTTAAACACAAAATTTACTAATCATAAAGACGATATCAGTATTACTCAACTACAAATTATTCTTTTACCTTATCTTAAATGTCCAAAATTACTACCTTGTTTTTTGACATATAACTTAAGAGTATTACCATGAAAATTTTATAATCCCAAAAGAGGATAAAAAAGACAAGAAAGGGGAGACAATCACTGGATTCCAAGTACTAAAGATTGCATGTAATGTTTGACCCCCAAGAATTAACAGAGTGCACAATAGGGCAGGACCACTCTGATCTCATAGACTCAAATGGAACAGAGTGGGATTGTGAGGACCATATAGTGCTATGGTATAGACCAACGTAAATATTTGGCTTTTCTCTCCTTATATTTGTTCAGTTTTTCTGAATGATCTTGGTTGCATTCTCACAAGATTCCACAATACATTTAATGCACCA
This sequence comes from Cercis canadensis, assembly GCA_003255065.1. NCBI lineage: Eukaryota > Viridiplantae > Streptophyta > Magnoliopsida > Fabales > Fabaceae > Cercis > Cercis canadensis. The sequence goes on from QAOA01008374.1 coordinate 536,604, forward strand.
AATCATTACCTCCACATCTAGAGAGAGAAAGAGGGAAATGAGATTTGTTTTCTAGGAAGCATGGGCTTGTTTTTGTTGTGGCATGGCAATGGCATAGCTGGGTTTTGTAATTTTCCTATTTTTGATCACATAAATAAAATGTAGTGGATTAGGGACAAAGAAGAGGGTGATGGGTGGGCAAGTGTTGCCTCTTTTTTGGGCTTAGGGATTTGTTTTGGTCACTCAAATTAAAATAATGTTGATGTGTTCAATTTTTGTTGTGGTTGAGGACAAGATAGGGGGATATTTGAGAGTGATGATACTTGGTAATGGGGGAGGTGGGAGTTCCTAAGCAGATGAAGAATAAGGAGAAAGTGAGTGTGGTGGGACCTATCTTCCACATACATAACACATCCCAACATTGCACATTTTGCACTGCTCCATTGCTGCCTATGATTCCACCCATTTCAATGTAGGGTGCTTTGTTGGGGACACTCCTCTCCTCACTAATACAAAAGCATAAAGTGGGCAATATATAAAAGATAAATTAATGTTTATTTCATCATTTTAAAAAGAGATGTAAAAATTCAATAAGAATTTTTTTTTTTAGGGAAAAATAATAATATTATTAAATAATAAAAACGTCTGCAAAAAAAATATCAGAGATGAAAGAGGGTTGAAAAAATTCAATAAGAATTTGATTCGATTGATAGATTCAAATTACATTAATAGAAAAGTTTTTTTGTTAGAATTTTACTTTTAATCCTTTATTTATAGATATTTATTAATTATAGTGTGCCTTATTTTAGAATTGAAGCAACATATATGAGTTTAGTTTTATTAATAATGTAAAAAAAAATATAATTTTGAGAACAACATTACTTTATATGCAGGAGGAGGTTTCTTAAATATTTTGTTGTATGTCATATTACATAAGAATAGTTAATGTGTGAATAACATGTGTACACATTAACTATTTTTAAGTTTGTTTAAAAAAATAAGATAAATTAATTTTATATCAAATAAAATATAAAAATTATATATATTTACCAGATCAGTGTAGTATAGCATACACATGTAGTATCATAAAATTCTCGTTATATATATTCAAGAAAAAAAAAATTACTTCATATAGACTGTTGCTAGTGTACTTATACATGACCCACCAAAGTTTTGAACTTTAATATTCATAATAATAAACCTAATCTATGAACTTTTTGAACATTTTCCTATCATGTGAAAGCCATATATGGTGAGATTAGTCTTTATAAGAAAGCAGTTGAAGCTATTTATTTGCTTTCCATAAAAGAGTGGCAAGTGATAGTTAATAATGTTTGGTATGCTAAAAGCCTAAAAGGCAAGTCTTCAATGCAGTTAAAGGCATAATTTAGACTGAAATGTCTTTGTACTACTTTATTGATGATGCCAATTGATACCCTTACCGAAGGAAATCATCTAAAATATGATACTTTGTGATTCTGTCCCTCCCATGATTGAATAGATATACATAAAACAGGTATGATTTTTGGCCAGAAAGAAAAAAGCATACATGATTCATCTTAAAAGTACAAAAAAATGATTGAAAGAAAAGGAACCAAACTATGATATAAAAATACATACATCAATCCAATCAAAATAAATACATCAATTATTTCTTGCGAAAAGAAAGGGAAAAAAAATGTAATCTTCTTCCACAAGTACTGACAAGTGTTGTTGAAGACAATGGTATAACACAATTATAACTTGGATTAGATGACCATAGAAAGGGTACGTGTACACAAATCACTTAGTCCAAAAATTAGTATTAGTTTAGCTTATAACAGAGAATAATTTTTATGTGATTAAAAGGTTTTAAGTTAAACCATTAAGCTCAAATTTAATTATTCATATAAATCTAACAATTATGTAGAAAAAATCACCGCAAACCAAACAAATTCCTATCTTTCATTATTAATTGAGAAATCATTATCACACATTATGTGAATAAATGTATGTAAAACTTGAATTCTTTAATATAATAAATTTTACGAGAATGCCATTTAAGTTTAAATAGATCTAATTATATTTAAATATTACCAAATATATATATGACACACAAAAAAATGTGAATATATATGTAAATCACATTATTCCTTTCTCATGTAAGTTAAAATGGATAAATAAGGGTTCCACCTTATAAGTATAAACTATCAAAAAACATTGAACCCATAAACAAAAATTTACTAAAAAAGTAGACTCCATGAACTCAATAGAAAAATAATATGTTTCATATGCAATCAATAGAATACTTGGAGGAAACACTATAGTTTAGTGGAAGATGCTTTCAGTTATAAGGCTGATCTTATCACTTTTTTTTTATTTGAATTTTTTAATTATAAATACAGTCACTATTTATTTATTAGTAAAACAATTAATAAAATACCTAATTTTCTTTAATAAGAAAAATAATACCTAATTTTAGCAATAAAATATTGTAGAGATGACTAAAATTGAAGGCTCAATTTAGCGAATAAATAAGTATTTTGAGTATGATTTTAGGGTATTTTTGTGTTTTGTACAATATTATATTAATTACTCTTTTTAATTTGATGAGGTGGCTATTAATTATAGAATGTTAGAAAAGAGATAGGTGAGAGAGAAAAGTGTTGGAAGTGATACACGTGTGCGGTGTATGGTTAAAAGAATTAAATAGAAGAGAAAAGAACAATGCGTTTAGGAAATTCTCCCCATGATGAAGCAGCGTTGCCATTATACTATTTTACTCACTAAAAATAAAACATATGCACACCATTTATATATATACATTATTTTGTTTATTCTTTCATTATTACAAAACCAACCCAATATCTTAATGTCTCCACTCTCCAGATTTGTGTCTGCCAATGCACGCTTGTAATCCAATTTCATGATGGGTCTTTGACAATTGTTAATTCTTGTTGTGCTCATATTCATTATATCTTGCTTCTGCTTCTCATCACCTTTCTGCCCATTTCTTTAGTTGGATTGATTATCATAACACTTTGTGCCTTCTTGCCATTTAAATATATATATGCTGCACTGTTCCATTAGCCATTAACAATGCTAATTAACTGTCTTTCTACTTTCTAATACATAATTAGTATACTCACTCCTTGCCCTTTCTAGNAGTTTTTTCTATTTTTATTTTTATTTTTACAAGTCTTCTCTCCCTTCTGTTTTAATTGTTTATGCGTAGCATGGGTTTGCAACTAGTATCTTTTGTTTGGAGAAGACTATCCTACACATATATCCTATCTAATCAATTTTTATATTGTTTTGGTTCTATATTGTATCGTACTGACACAATTAACATTATTTAATTTTTATTGAATTAATGTATGGGCTATACTGAAAAATTTAAGTAAGCTCAATAAATTTTAATTTATGTTAATTGTGTTAGTATGATATAATATAAAATCCAAAAATATTATAAAAAAATGGTGAAACAAGACATATGTTTTATCTCAATGGTATAAAATAGTTTCATTCCTTTTATGTTCCTCGATGAGTTGTACTTAACAATTGTATGANTAACACTTTCTGCCTTCTTGCCATTTAAATATATATATGCTGCACTGTTCCATTAGCCATTAACAATGCTAATTAACTGTCTTTCTACTTTCTAATACATAATTAGTATACTCACTCCTTGCCCTTTCTAGTTTTTTCTATTTTTTTTTCTTTTTACAAGTCTTCTCTCCCTTCTGTTTTAATTGTTTATGCGTAGCATGAGTTTGCAACTAGTATCTTTTGTTTGGAGAAGACTATCCTACACATATATCCTATCTAATCAATTTTTATATTGTTTTAGTTCTATATTGTATTGTACTGACACAATTAACATTATTTAATTTTTATTGAATTAATGTATGGGCTATACTGAAAAATTTAAGTAAGCTCAATAAATTTTAATTTATGTTAATTGTGTTAGTATGATATAGTATAAAATCCAAAAATATTATAAAAAAATGGTGAAACAAGACATATGTTTTATCTCAATGGTATAAAATAGTTTCATTCCTTTTATGTTTCTCGATGAGTTGTACTTAACAATTGTATGAAAATTTATATATATATATAAAAAATTAAACCTATTTAATTNATTAAACCTATTTAATTTTAGCTATCTTATTTTTAGCTAAATAAAGGATATCCTAACTGTAAATTAGTGAACTTGGCATTTTTGAGGAAGGTAAACTGTAATTAGTGGAATCTTTTTAATCCTCCACTAATGAGTAATGACCATATTTTTATCCTAGGAAAATGCTAGTAGGCACGAATACAACTTTAGAATTTGGACATGGACTAAGTGGACAGTCAAACATATTGGTAAGAGGTGCTAATGATATTCATATCGTAATTATACAAATTTAACTTCCACGCAACCATTTGACCATTTTAGCACTGCAACTCTGAGTCTTGGTGAGGTCTTCAAAGTCTAGACAGGACATTTAGTGTAATCATAACAGGAAAAGAAAGTTAAAATAAAGAAAGGAAGTAAATTAATTGTACTCTAAAGTTTGATATTAAAAATTTAAGAATAAGTTAAATTGCATTATAACTAAAGGTATAATTTATGTGATATGTTTTATCAATAAATTTTCATAACTTTAAATTCAAGCTATTGAACAAAAAATTTAAATTAATTAGTGTTAAATCAAACGTGTATTCACTCTTTAGTGTTAAATTTTTTAGTGTTTAGTGTCATATAAATTAAGGATGCCTACAAAATTTAGCATATTTGATGAATAATAGAGTTTTGAAATTGAAATTATCCATTTAAAACAAGATCCATGATTTTTTAACTGAAGAACCTAAAAAAAAATGATAGATTGATGAAGTGCTATACTTTACATCACATGCAACATGTGATCAAGCTGCAATTATGTGAAGTCAAGTACCTTTTATATCAGAAAAGGAAAAAAAAAAAAACTAATATTGTATTTAAAAATTAAAAAAAAAAAGAAATAAAAAGATGGATCCACCTTGGTCCATAAACTGATCAAAGTGACGAAGGCATGTACCTCAAAGAAAGGACTTTTACAGGGTTTGGTTAGATATCAAATCAGATGAACATTTTATCTATTTCTTAGCTGAGCCATGTTTGAAAAAGAAAGAAGGAAATGGAAAAACACTGCAAGAGAGTAAATAAATAAAACCTTTGGCATTTCATTTGCCAGTGTCAGTTTTTTTCCTTTAAACAGTTAATGAATTTGCAGACTTGCCACAACCTTGTCTCTCTTTTCGTGGAAAAGTCCAATGTGACATTGTCACAATGTCATTGCCCTCCCAAAGTCCCTAGATCCTTTAATTGACCTTTTTATTTATTTATTTATTTTCTTTGTTACATTATTTTATTTTTTCTTGAGATATTATAAAATAATGTCTCAAAAATTGCCACTTATTGCAGAAAGGAAACCTCAAAGAGTGTGAGTAATAATAGTTTTATAACTTTTGAATATATAAATATTGATAAGTTGATTTGAGTTTAAAAATAAAAGGGAGAATTATTGAAAGATAAAATTAAAATGTGTTTTAAAAATAAAAATAAAAATAAAAACATACAGTAGACATTGATCACTATCTTATTAGTTTTTGTTTTTGAAACAATTTTTTTTTTTAGTAATTCTTTTTAAAAGAAAAAGCTTAATAGTATTAACTGGTGTCAACAATTTTGTATATTTAATTAATAAATGTAAAATTAATTAATATTTATTCTTTTTTGTTTGACCACTTTGATGCTAGGGGTGATGATTAAAGAGGAGTAGTTTGATAGCACTACTGATTGAAAAGTTAAGGGAAATTTTCATGATATGAGTACCTGTCGAATGTTAGACATTTGATAGCATTTATAGGACAAGGGATAATAATTATCATTTGACCCCAAAAAAAGTAAAAAAGAAAAATGCTTTGTTTCACGTTTTAGTTTGTAGAAAGAGGGAGAAAAAAAATTAAATGATTTGTAATTGGATAATATTAAAGTTGTTTTTAAAATTTGTAAATTTTATATTTGAATTTAATTTTTTTTTGTTAACTTAGGAATTAAGACTTACTTTAACTTTTGAATGGAGCCAGACTTATTAAACTTGGAGCAAGTCATCTTTACTTCAGGAGTCTCATTATCGAAGCACCCACAACTGTAGTTTTATATGGTGTCATGCTTTAAGACTCTCATTTTGTCAATAAGATGTCTCGAACACAAGACTCTTATTGCGATGAGAGCCTTATAACCAACTAATTTACAACCTAATTGGTTTAAATTTAGAATTATAATTAAAGTAAAAAAATTAAAAGAATAACAAAAATCGCAAGAGTGACATATTGTCTTGTTTGGATTGAATAAATACCAGAAAGTGAATTTCTAAAAAAAAAACGTATTTAAGAAAGAGGACAAACATATTCAAAACATAAGAAAATCTATTTTTTTTCATAAAAAAAATATTGCAGTGGCATTACTGTTTACATAACCTTTTCCGAATAAGAATTTTCAACAATATGCAAAAATTTCTAATACCATGTTGTTAGCATGGAGCATCCAAAACCACTATAACTAGGGATTCACTTATTCTTCACATCATTTATGGTTGTCAATGAAAGTAAGAAAAATGAATATGATCAGACTAAATGGATTATAGTTGAAATCCCATTCATTGAAAGTGGTGAAGGGTCTTATAGTGGTAAAAAAAAATTTAATTTAATTTTATATTATATACTACATAAGGGAGTAGTTGAAAAGGGCATAAGTTAATCCCAATTATTAGTCAACAATAGATTACTGCAGTTTACTCACTAGTGGAGACAATTAGAAAGCATTAGAGCCAATAAAATTTTGACATGCCTAAAAAATGTGTTAGGTTAGGTTTTATTTACTAATGAATTGAATTTGGTGTTTTTTTATTTATTTTTGAATGTTTTAGGTTGTCTTATTAATTTAGAACTAGTTATATATCCGTGTAATGCATAGACAACTAAAATAGAAGAGAAAAAAGACTTGTAAAAAAATAAAAAAAAAAATAAAAAATATAAATAATTTTATTCGAAAAAAAAATATTTTAAGTTAATATAATAATATTCACATTGATGCTAACAAGTAACAACCTTAAGAAAGTGTGTCATTTTCACTGTAGAAGTAGATGCCATTGAGATTCAGTGTCTGGCTTCCAACTTTGAGCCAATACAGCTTGTGTCGGTATCTGAAGGCACCAAAAACTTTCATCATTCATTCAAAAGCAAAATGGTCAGAATCAGAACCCAAAAACGCCAAGTACTTTCATTTCCTTCTTTAATCCCTTTTAATTCTTTTTCATTACTTTCTCTCCTAACCCCAAAGCCCCTTGCTTTTTCTGTCATGCAAACGAAGGCACCAAGGGCAATTTCGTACATAAACCAAACCCACTCAGAGAGAGATTTGTCTTTTAGTTGTCTTATTTGGGCCCACAAATATTCAAAAGTCCATGGGCTGATGAACCCATGCAATCCACATTTCCGTACAGTAATGTGGGCTAGCATAGCAATTAAGCTGCTGCTTACTAGTTACTAGTTACTACTACCCTGTTCCGGTCGGCAAAATGGGCAAAATAGATATACATATATTAAAAAAAANGCCCCTTGCTTTTTCTGTCATGCAAACGAAGGCACCAAGGGCAATTTCGTACATAAACCAAACCCACTCAGAGAGAGATTTGTCTTTTAGTTGTCTTATTTGGGCCCACAAATATTCAAAAGTCCATGGGCTGATGAACCCATGCAATGCACATTTCCGTACAGTAATGTGGGCTAGCAATTCAGCTGCTGCTTACTAGTTACTAGTTACTACTGCCCTGTTCCGGTCGGCAAAATGGGCAAAATAGATATACATATATTAAAAAAAACGGAAAGAGCTTCATTTGCAGTGTTAAACATAAATACAAACAAATTTTAAATTTGAAATATTTCCTTTTTTGTGAAATTTTTTGTTTATGTTTGGTTCCAAAGCAATCAATCATTCATGGTCATGGAGATGAGGTTGATACAAAAGAGAAATTAATAGACAAAAAAGTTAGAAAAATTTGTAACATCATTTTCGTTAAAAGTGCATGAAACTTTTGTAAGTGTGTTTGGTTACTCTTTACACTTTTTATTGGAGATGACAAAAGGGTTTGGGTGGCGATGGGACAAAAGAGGAGGTTAGTGAAAGCTGGGTTGCATGTGTGGGTAGGATTTGAAGACCAAAACATCATCTTTTCTTTTTTGACTGCCACTGTATGCCGTGAAGTATGTGTATACAACCTCAACGTTATCCTTTGAATCAAAACTTTTCCGTATTTGTTTTCAACTTTCTTTTCGATTTAAAATGTTTCTATGTTCACCACCCCACCAATGATTAATGTCATGAGTAATCTTATTATTTTCTTATTTTTGTGTCATATTAATTTTTTTTTATTATCACATAAACAAAATATTTATTATATAAATATTAAATTAACAAAATTATAACTGATAGTGATAACATAAACTCAATTACAAAAATTTTAAATTATAAAAACAAAAAAAAAAGAAATTTTTTTAGATATTTTTAGTATTTATGTAGTATGTTATACTATATAAGAATAACCAATAAATAAATGACACGTATACAAGTTAACTATTTTTAAGTTTGTTTAAAAAATTAAATAAATTATATTTTATTTTAATAAAATATAAAAATTATGTATGTTTGTTATGTCAATGTAGTATGACATACTCATAGAATATTATAAAATCTAAAAAAAAAAATTATAAAAACATGATTCAAAATTTTTTTAAATTATAAAAACATAGAGTATATTTAAAAAAAATTAATCTCTTTTTCGAATCCCTCAATTGTAAATATGATTACTAGTCAGCCTAAAAAATATACACCGATGAGCAGTATGTTGTGGCACAACCACGGCTGTTGAAACTGCCACTTAGGCAAGGTTATGTTTGTTTTCTAGTGACCTGCAACCTATTGTGCAGGTGTTTGTAGATTATCCAAATTGAACACTTGTATTCTCCCAAGCTTGGTAGTAGGATCCGTAAAACTTATTTAATGTAGTTGAAATAATAAAGAGATAGAAATTTGTCTTAGATATTACTTAGATTGTGGCATTAGTCATTTTAATTGTGGAAACAGCCACAGCCTACGAAATGAGTAGAATCTTCAATTTTAATTGGACTACATAAACACACATAGTATAATTGGTTCACAAATTTTTAAAAAAATTAAGGTTTTAGGATTTAATTCACATTCTATTTTCTCTTTAGCTAAAAGATTTAGTTCTATTTATCTAAATTAANCTATTTTCTCTTTAGCTAAAAGATATAGTTCTATTTATCTAAATTAAGATAAAAAAAAAATAGCCCCACTTAACTTTTTTAACAAACTCAAATTTTTTAACCTTTTATATCTATGTGTAACAATTATTTATCTAATGTGATGTGATATAGCAATATACAATTACAAAGATTAAATGCTTGCCCCACTCAAAAAATAATAAATAAAAGTTGTATGAAATCTGAACTGTATTGTTTTTTTTTTTTTTTTATCTCATCTGAGTTGTGTTGTAAGTTAGCTTATTTTTTAGTTCTAATTTCATGCAAAATTTTCAAAAATAATAAAGAGAAATAAATAATTGAACAAGGCAAAATTTTGATAAAATCCAATTTACTTCAGTCTCACATGAATTTAATTAACTATCTAATTAAAATTGGGTAAATAAGTAAAATCAATAGAAAATTGGACAAGAGGCCGAAGAGCTGAACCCTATTCTATTACTTCTTGATCTTTATATTTTTTTTTTTATTGATTATAATTTTGAGTTTGAATATAAAACTTATAAATTTTTAGAATGATTTAAATATTATTGAGCTATAAGTCATTTGGTTACTCTATATTATATATATATATATAAAGCTAATTTAAATTTTGATTGCTTTGCACGTATAAAGTTAGAGTTAAATCTCTTTTTTCTTAGTGAAAAACCAAGATTATGTTTTTTCTTTTTCATCCTATATATGATGCTAACAAGTAACAAGTGGATTTTTATACTCAACCAAAGGAATTGGCTTTATATCTCTTTCAATGACAAAGTTAAAGTTATAGTTAGACAATCTCAAGCAAAGGCACTGTCTGAGTCTGTCTAGTGTCTAGCAATATTAAGTCGGGGCCAGGCCGGGGCGCTTTAGAGCTCAGACCGTACTTGAGGGGTATAGACACCAGCACGCTTTATAAATTCAGGGCTATTACTGATATGGTTTCATAATTGGGCCTGAAATTGTCCCCACCTTCCTTCAATAGGGATTCAATTTTAGCCCATCCTATAAATTTTCCTTTAACCACTCCTAATCACATGTCATTTAATATAAATTCCACCTAAAAAACAACAATGAATTCGGCAAGACATTGAAGTAGCAAAAACAAAAACTACTCTTGTTTAAGGATCTTCTCACATATCAAGGAGGCATGTGATATATTTTTTAACGTGGCAGCATAACAATTATTAATGTGAAAACATTTAATTTTAGCTGTTTATTTTCTATATTCACTATTGTTATGTTATCACGTCAAGAAAGTATCACATACTTCTCTGATATGGTAAAATCACCTGATTTTAAACTTTAGTTATGACTTTAGGTTAAAATAAAAAACTCACAAATCTTGGGACAATTTCAATATCACTTGATTACATGCTATTTGGTAATGAAAAGTACCGCTATTAAGATACTAGTTAATCTCTATTCTCTCATTAGTTTTTAACATTGATACAATTAACATGATCCAAATTTAATTCAATTAAACTAATTTTTTTTATATGGCTGAGATGGTGCTAACTGAGTAGTATGAGATCATGTGTAGACAAATAATGTGAATAATCATTTCTTGCTTGGAAAAATGAAAAANTGGTAAAATCACCTGATTTTAAACTTCAGTTATGACTTTAGGTTAAAATAAAAAACTTACAAATCTTGGGACAATTTCAATATCACTTGATTACATGCTATTTGGTAATGAAAAGTAACGCTATTAAGATACTAGTTAATCTCTATTCTCTCATTAGTTTTTAACATTGATACAATTAACATGATCCAAATTTAATTCAATTAAACTAATTTTTTTTATATGGCTGAGATGGTGCTAACTGAGTAGTATGAGATCATGTGTAGACAAATAATGTGAATAATCATTTCTTGCTTGGAAAAATGAAAAAAGAAAAAAAAACCCGCAAAGTGCTAAGTCTATGCTTCCTTGGTCAGAAAATTAATGTTCTACCTTCATTGCCAAACTCAAATATGAGATTCTAGACCATGCCATGGTTTGGCTTTTGGTTCTAATAGGAGTTGATATTTTAGAGTGAAAAACATTCTTAATAGTGGCTGCATATGATATAGTGGCTCTACTTTTACTATTTTAAGCCTAGAAATAAGGTAGTTGTCAAATTTGTTGTTAGTTTTAGACAGTAACATACCATGAGTTTAATTGTAAAGTTTTGTTTATCAAAGACCAAGCGAATGATCAAAATAGTAATTTATCCTCGTGTCAAAAAGAAAATAGTAATTTACCCTATTCAGTTCACTATATGAGTGACAAAACAAGTGGCATTCAGCGCCATATATATATGATAGGAGTTATGGTATGTGCGTGTCTTGTTTCAGCCATAACTTTTTCTCCCCACAAACTAACATAATTTGAGATTGCATGAAAACCCAAAGCCCCATTTTTCATCACCCAACTCTCCAAATCTTAGAAAAATGCCAAACATTAAACGTTGTCAAGCAAGTTCATGCTCATATGGTAACAAGTGGTCTAGCACAACACACATACCCTCTCAGTCGCCTCCTTCTCTTATCCTCCACATTTTCCTTAACCTACGCTCTCACCATCTTCAACAATATCCCAAACCCAACAATTTTCCTTTTTAATACTATCATTTCCTCTCTCACCAATCACAGTGACCATATCCATATAGCCTTCTTACTTTATAACCGAATTCTCACTCACAAAACTCTCAAACCCAATAGCTTTACTTTCCCTTCTCTCTTCAAGGCTTGTGGTTCTGACCCATGGTTCCAATATGGCCCAGCCCTCCACACCCATGTTCTGAAATTCCTTGAACCCAACAATGATCACTTTGTTCAAGCTTCATTACTCAACTTCTATGCCAAATTTGGGAAATTGAGTGTGTCTAGATATCTGTTTGATCAAATTAGTGACGCTGATTTGGCCACCTGGAATACCATTTTGGCTGCTTACACACATAATACTAGTGCTGGTCCTAGTTATTCAACTAATAGTGATGATGCTGATATGTCCTTAGAGGCATTGTGTTTGTTCAATGAGATGCAAGAGTCTCAAACAAGGCCTAATGAAGTTACCCTTGTGGCTTTGATTAGTGCTTGTTCTAATTTAGGTGCTCTTAGTCAAGGTACATGGGCTCATGCCTACGTGTTAAGGAATAATCTTAAGCTAAATCGCTTTGTGGGAACTGCATTGGTGGAAATGTATAGCAAATGTGGCTGCCTGAATTTAGCATACCAATTGTTTGATAAATTGTCTGAAAGGGACACGTTTTGCTATAATGCCATGATTGGGGGTTTTGCAGTTCATGGCCATGGGCATCAGGCTCTTGAACTTTATAAGAAAATGAAACTTGAAGGTTTAGTTCCTGATGGTGCAACTATTGTAGTTACAATATTTGCCTGCTCTCATGTTGGATTGGTGGAAGAGGGATGTAAGATTTTCGAGTCCATGAAGGAGGTTCATGGACTGGAGCCAAAGCTCGAGCATTATGGTTGCCTTGTTGATCTTCTTGGTCGTGCTGGAAAGCTCAAAGAGGCAGAGGAGAGGGTGAGGGAAATGCCCATGAAGCCAAATGCTATTTTGTGGAGGTCCTTGCTTGGGGCAGCGAGACTCCATGGAAATTTAGAGGTAGGAGAAGTTGCACTCAAACACTTAGTACAATTAGAACCAGAAACTAGTGGAAACTACGTGCTTTTGTCCAATATGTATGCGAGCACTGGTAGGTGGGATGATGTGAAGAGAGTGAGGAAGCTGATGAAAGATCACAGGGTCAACAAGATGCCTGGATTTAGCTTAGTTGAGATTAATGGTGCCATGCATGAGTTCCTCATTGGTGATAAAGCTCATCCATTTTCTGAAGAGATATATTCCAAGATTAGGGAGATAAATACAAGGCTACAAGAATATGGTCACAAGCCAAGAACATCAGAAGTTTTGTTTGATGTGGAGGAAGAAGATAAGGAACATGCCCTCTCTTATCACAGTGAAAGGCTAGCAATAGCGTTTGCTCTTATAGCATATGAGTCAAATTCACCTATAAGAATTATTAAAAACCTTCGTGTTTGCTGGGACTGCCATGCTTTCACCAAGCTAATATCACTTATTTATCGAAGAGATGTTATCGTCAGAGATCGAAATCGGTTCCACCATTTTAAAGATGGGACTTGTTCTTGTTTGGATTACTGGTAAAGCTTTGTTTACCTTACAAAATTCAGCACAGCTTGTTGCATTTGTATGAAATTCATTGCATTGTTGTGACTTTCAAATGGTTAGAATAGCACAAGATATGAGAAATGCATCCTATTGCTATATCTCTCTTTTTTTTAAGACCTTGCATAATCTAGCATGCTTTCAGTTGTGAACTCATGGACAAGGTTGCAATTTCTCAGTTTGGTTTTATTTTTTGCTGATAGTGGTCATGCTCATGCAACAGCTAAAAAACTTTGGATGAAATAATAAGATGGAGCTCAGCCCAACTTGTTATCCAGTTCATATTTGGAGTCCAATTCTGGCCCATCTTTAAAAGTATGGGCCCAGCCCAACTTAAAAGTATGGGCCTGGCCCAAACCAGATCAGGGTCAGACATAAACATAAACTTTAGGTTGGACTGGACTACAAAACATATTTCCACACAGACTAAAAAAAAATCAGACCTAGAACTAAATGGTCTTTAGGGCTGAATGATATTGAAATTGTCTTAAAAGCTTGTGACTTTCACGTTTCAACCCAGAATCATATGCAAATTTAGACTTCTAAGTGTATATAGCTATATTACCGTTGGGGACATGATGCTTTGCAGAGTATTTTTGGTTGTAGTGGGGTTCTTTTCTTGTTTACTTTTCAACGTGCTAAAAAGAGTTGTTTAACTAAATCCAATCAATATACCCTTACATGGGATTTGCATGCTTTTCTATGGGAGTATATCCGAAAGCTTATTCACTATTCAGTATTTTTAAAATAATCACAAAGAAGGTCCTTAAGGCATGCTATTTATTTTATTGGCTCCCAATCCCATGTCTAATCAATATATATATATAATACGTGGTCTCTGCACGATATGTGTCATAATACATAGTTTCAAGACATGACACATGTTATAATACAAATACAAATACAAATAATAATAGTGATTTAGAATTTAAAAATAAGAGAAAGAATTTGATTGAAATACAAATACTTTGTAGAAGATAATATAAGTGAATTTTAACATTGAAGGTATATTATCTGCAATTTGACAAAATTGGGGTATTTGGACAAATTATTTATACAAATGGGACACTGTTAAAACTATTTACGCAAAATGAGCACTTTTAATTTTTTTTTATTGATTTTTCGGCCAAACCTAAACACGTTTTTGCTATGCTGGAGCGTGTATTAAGAGATCACGCTTTTACCAAACACGTTAACGCTTTTAACAAAATCGAATCCGCTTTTGCCAACACTAATCACGCTTTGAAGGAAACTGAACTACGGTTTTTTTAATAAAAAAGGCAAACACGTTGTAGACATAAAAGAGAAGATGGCTTGGCAGTGGTGGTGAACAATACGCCTTGAGTGTTCTTATGAATTGTATATAAAGTTTTATGAAAAATAAGTAATTAATAGTTCATTTAAATTTATACAAACACACATAACATAATTAGTTCAATATTTGAAATTCTATATTTTGAATCGATTTTCCTCCAATATTCTCGGCTACTTAGAAAAATTAGTAGTTTAAAGATAATAATTGGAAAAATAGGACCAAAATGCCGCAAATACGCTTTGAACTTGCACAAATATGGGACCACAACGGCAAAAGCATGAAGAAGAGATGAGAGAAATGAGTGGGCTTGCCGGTGGGGGAGAAATGAAAGTGAAGGGGAAGAAAAGGAAATGAGGAAGAAGAAGGTCCATGTTGGACCAATTGAGGCGAACACACCTTAGCCAATTGATGAACATGTTTTTACCCATTTGTGGAACACTCCTTATGAAAAAAAAAATTTAATTGTGTGTGCTCCCCACTACTCTTATGATAATTTCACAAATAGAGTCAATTAACTTGGTATGCAATATCTTTCACTACCAAAGAGGTGATACTTACACAAGAGCCACACATTAATATAAAAGAAATCTTAATTCCAAAGTATTATTTTTTCAAAATCATATTTGAAATTCACAAAAAATAGAATAATAATTTTAAATTCAAAATCAAATCCCATAATGAAGAGGGATAAATATTGTCAATTCATCAATTTATTTTGTTTCATTTTCAAAAAATAAGACATGCAACAACATGACCAAAATATATGCAATCAATTCTATAAATTTTAATAGACTACTTTAATTTTTGTCTTTNAGAAAAATACTCATATCTACTTTAATTTTTGTCTTTATATAATTCTGTTAAAAAATTATGCATATGAAAAAGTTTTACACTTCTATATAAATTTGACTTATTTCATTAATATAAAATTAATTTAAAACTCAATTCTTAACTCTGGGTAGAGATTAGTTAAGTGAAATAATTATCTCAATTCTTAACTCTGCTCGTGATGACATGAATATATCTTATGACAGTTTAATAACTTGAGTATTCAGTATTTTGTCTCATGTTTAAATCTCATTCTGATCAACTAGAATGAAATTTTGAGGAAATACTTCTCAAAAAAAAAAAAAAAAAAGACATGCATACATTTATTTTTCAAATTTTCTATCCTTTTATTTTTCATTGTCCTAGTTTCAGCTATGTTAATGATTCTCTAATTAAAAAGAAATAAAAATGGTGTTATCACTATTTAGATTCAATTTCATTTGCACCTTCCACTCCAAATTTAAAATGAAAATACAATTAACACAACATTTTTCTAATCGTTTCATCTTTTCTTCTAATCATCGATCAGTGAATTTACATTTCTCATCAAGCATACCCTAGAATTCCAAGTTAATTTTAATATAATCCATGATACTTCCTGGATAAATTCTTGTGATCATAAATCAGAATAGTTATTGGTTTTAGCCATAATAAATAGATAAAAAAAAGAAAAAAAATTCAATTATCTATCACTTGTGAACTGATTAGTTGTCTAATAACCAAAGATTCCCCACTTAAGTCTCCTTTTGTTTTATTCACATTATTTTTAAGTTAACAATTGTAATGGAACCTTTAACCAATTAAATTAATGTTTTAATAAATATCAATATGCCTCTCTGGCTCTATAATACCTTATATGCTTGTCAGATAAGCATTGTTAAGATCCTTATCATATATTTAATTAGCAATTATTTACCTTCCTAATCCTAATATTAACATGAACTCCATTACCAACCAGAACTAAAAAAGCAAAAACCAGAAAAGCTGAAAGCTTAGTCACCCCATGTCTTTGTCTATAACTAAATGTTTTGTCCTACAAACAACCTTAGTCTCACTTGTCACTTGACACGTGTCATATGTTTCATTTTCAACCTGTGGCCGCCTCATTCAAATTGGGGGAAATATAGTAAAGGGGAATGAGACAAAAACAAGTGGATGTGTTTGTTCCGTACACAAAAGACTTTGAAATGGTGCAATATGAATAGGGTCGTGAAGCAGGGGAGATTCAGTTTACTTGTAAAAGGGGAAGAATGGGCTGCCAACTTGGCTGAGCAAATGGATGAGCTCACTTTTCTTCGAGTTGTCACAAAGACAAAGACAGAGACATTGGGTGCTTTTGGGATCTTTGAATTCCAAATCAAGAAGATTCATGGAAATTGCAAGAATAAGAACCTGTATCATCACACGGAGGATAGGGTCATGATGCTTCTATTTTTGCGCTTTTACATTTATTAATTTATTAAGAATGTGTTTAAAAGTTAAAACATCTTACCATTAGAAATAAATTAAATTGTATTTAAAAAATATTTGTAGCCATGATAAGCCAACGAGATTAATTCAGTTGGTACGAATCAAATTACTTTGTTTATAAAGCTTAAGTTCGAATCTTATTATGAACAATCTCTTTTTGATAGGTAATTTATAAGTGTCATTATAAATTTTTGCTGAAGTTTGTGGTGTATCTTGACTTTGGAATAGAGTAATCTCTCACCACCTTAAATTTTTTGTCAACTAAAAAAATATTAAAGTGATAAGATATGTAAATCCTACTATATTACACATAAAATTATTTTTAAATCAATTTAATTCTTAAATTAATATGATTCTTTTTTGGTACNCACATAAAATTATTTTTAAATCAATTTAATTCTTAAATTAATATGATTCTTTTTGGGTACGGAAGAAAAAGAAATAAAAAAAACTACACTCTAAGAAATTCTACTGCTATTCTATATGCTAAAAGCATTACATAAAATTTAAGAGGAGGTTGCTCATATACTATTCATCCTTTTTGACTTTTAACACCCAATCAATATGATTAACAAAACAAGTTTTTATTAAAAAATTATTTATAAATCAATTCAATTCTTAAGATTTTTTGGTTGAAAGCAAGTTCTAAGAGAATTTTGGGAGAAAATAACACCGATTTTAATATTATTATAAAGATATTAATTTTTTTTAAAATATATATATTTTTATTATTTTGGTTTTTGGGCCGGGTGCGTTCCAATTGTGTGGCAATAAAAATTGATGGAGCCACTGTTACTAGCATTGCCACCTGCAATTTTTTAGTTGAAGATGCTTTGCTTGTGAAATAGACAAAGATGTCCATGTCTTTTGGGAATTGTATTGGATGTTTTGACAAGTGGTGTTTCTATTGTATTTGTATGATTGGGTTGGTGAGAAAGAGATGGTGATGACATGCTGCATTATTTGCATGTTTTCAAATTGACATTTTTTCCCTTTCAATTTCTAATCAAATTGAGTTAACACTTTAATGCTCTCTTTATGCCTTTTACTTTTTCCAAAAAAAAATAAATTAAAAAATATATGTTCTAATTTTTTCTTTCTTTAAATCATATTGAGATTTGAAAATAAAAGATATTTTATACAAAGGTCAATATATTCACTAACTATGTTAGATTTGTGTTACAAATTCTTTTGTGTGATAATTATGCTTCACAAAAACTAAATCAATGCCTTTACGGAAATGCAAGAATATTCATTAATGAATGATAACATCTTAGGTTAGGTGTATCTTTAAATGATTGATGCATCAACATTTCACCGTTAGAACTAAAATAGGAGCAAGTTATGATGAAAACTAATTACAAGTGAAATTTAAATTTGAAACGTGTTTAAATAAGTGTGCCTTAAATTTTCTATTTGCAAAAGATATATTATAATTTGGATTGAAACTAACCCTAAACCATAAACATAGACACATGATAAAACATGTGACAACCTACACATAATAGATACAAACATGTAGGGTGTGTTTGGAAGTTTTTTTGGAAGGGAGAGGAGAGGAGAGAAAAGGAGTAAGAGAGCCCACTCCCTTGTTTGGGAGTTTTAAGTTTGAAAGGGGAAGGAAACTAGGGGTTAAACTCTAACCCTTGCACTCTTTTTTCTATCCACAAATTTCAACCCTCCAAATTGGGGGGTTTGGAGAGGTAAGGAATTAATTTACTATTTTACCCATAGTTTCACATAAAAGAAGCAGAGTACTGTTTTGTGCCCATACTGTTTTGCTGTGCAATCACCTGTTGTCAATACTTTCAAGATAGGTGGGGTGGGGGTTGGTGGCAAAGAAAAAGTCAATATGCTTAATCAATTAATGGGTTAAAATAATTACTTATTGTCAATACTCAATAGCTCAATATATATTATCATTATTAATTGGTTAAAAATTTATTCTTCTTACTTAAAAATATTTTTAATAAATCAAATAGTATACAATTTGATTATTGCCAAATTTTATTTTTTAAATTATTAATAATAATTAAATTTATAATTAAAAAATTGAATTAAAAAAAAGAGTGAAAAAATAATAAAGGGTAAATTAGTAAAAAAAAATTATAATAGGACTTTTCTTTTCTTTTTCTCTCCTTTTGTTCATTTTAATCATCCAAACAAAGGAGAGAAAAATTCCTCTCTTTCCCTTTCCTTCCTTTCCCTCCCTTTCCTTTCCTCTCCTCTCCTCTCCCCTCCAAAAAAACTCCCAAACATACCCGTATATACAAATATTTAATTATTAAAAGGTATTAGAATTTCAACGAGTGTTAACATAAGTGTTCGATGTCATTGTTTTAGAGGCCATAAACCATATATGTAAGCTATGCTATTGCTTTTTTTTGGTAAGGAGCTCAAACATTAATTTTAGAAAAGAAAATCATGTTAAATGCTTTTCATTTTTTGGTAAACATTAAATAGGTTCATTGATTTTAATATTACACTTTGTCAATTTATTTATATATTTATTATAATTTTAAATTTATTTGATATGTCCCCGCGAAACTGGAAACTGGCAACTAATAATCAGTGTGTCCACTGTTTAAAAATTTCACCACTGCTTTGTCACGTGATAAAGTATATGCTTTACTACTTGTTTTGTAGGCTCGTAGGCTTGTAGTAATGGAAAAGTGGGTACGAGAAGTGGGTCCCTTCCCTGCCCCTGAAATGCATGACAATATTTAAATTTATTATTTTTAATTAAATTTATATAACCTCTATTTAATTTTTTTAAATGGTTCAAATTCTCTACACTTAAGTGTTGAAACAGTTTTTTTAGGAAATGGTCAAAAAAGGCAAACTATATAATTCCAAATGATACCAAGCGGCAGGAGCTGAACATAGTAGTAACTAAGGATTAAAACTGTCCAGGTTCATCCTCCCAGACAAGGCGTGTTCCTATAAAACCTCAATTCCTTCATTTTGATAGATATCTTCAACTTGAGCATCTCAGAATCCGACCAGTATCAAATTCAATTCTTGTAATGACCCTTTTACCCTTCCACTAACTCCTCGTTCAATTTCTTATTCATTGCCTTTCTTATAAAGTCGCACCAGCAGAAGTAGAAGGGGACAAGCCAGGCCACGCTTCAATGGCGTCCATGGCGACTCTGTTCTCCAAAACTTCATACCCATCTCATTCTTTGTCCAAAAATTTCGAAACCCATTTCGCTCCTTCGCTCAGAATCAACGTTGCTTCTCTTGGCGCGAAGAAGAAGGCTTACCCGAGACTCAGAGTTTCGGGTGGGTTGATTGAACCCGATGGTGGGAAGCTGGTGGAGCTCCTCGTTGAGGAGTCACAGAGAGGTAGCAAAAAGAGAGAGGCTTTGTCCTTGCCCAGAATCAAGCTCTCCCGCATCGATTTGGAGTGGGTTCATGTGCTCAGTGAAGGCTGGGCAAGCCCACTCCATGGATTCATGAGAGAATCCGAGTTCCTCCAAACGCTTCATTTCAATTCACTCCGACTCCAAGATGGGTCGCTTGTGAATATGTCAGTGCCTATTGTGCTGGCCATTGATGACTCGCAGAAGCACCGGATCGGCGAGTCCAGAAAAGTTGCTCTTTTTGACTCGCGGGACAACCCAGTCGCCATTTTAAATGAGTAAGACTCTTTGTCTTCTCTATTATCTTCCAAAAAAAGATAAGCTTTATTACTGATTACCATGTTTTGGTATAATAGCCCCCTTAAGGATGTCAAAGTTGATAGCTTTATCATTATCTGATTGGATTTTGATTAAAGGGCTTTTGTTATAATCATCTGACTTTTTTTTTTTTTTTTTCCGAACATAACATAGATACTGGATTGGTCGGTATAACTGTAGGACGTTCTCTTCAGTTTTCACACATAGTGGTCTAATAGATTTCTTCTGCTAGTAAGGTTTTGTGTTTACTTTTCTATTTGAGGACTAATGGTCATGGTCATTAGTTACTATGAGAACTTTTATTTTGAGGGAAAAGAGAGGGGGGGCGGCTGGACAGATTCGACAATTAAGATGGACTCTGAAATGGGCCATTTTCATATGTGATTTACTTTCCTTCTTGAGTCCTTTTCCATTATGGCTTGTAGTGCTCTGGTTGGTTGATAGTCTACAATTTGAATACAATGTCACGGCAGAAATGGTTGCTACTAGTGGCTGATGTGTCCACAAATTCAATCGCAGGGATGAGTTAAGGTAGTCATGTATCTCTTGACTTCTATTTTGTAACGAGGTTCTCCGGGTATCCAATATATATTGTAGTGATTATGGAAGTGGTCATATGTCACCATATCATTGGGGCTTTCCCTCTTAGGCAGGCATAGGGTGTGTTGTGTTTCGCATTGCACATGCATGGAATAGCCCTTCAGATTATTGTTTGTTACTGGACGAATATGCCTGATGGTTGATTTTGAATCCAAACAACTTTTAGTTGCTTTTTCTCTTAACATATTGCATACTGGAAATCATCATAGCTACTAGGTCTGGATTGGTGAAAGGTTTGGGTAGTATTCAAGAGGTACTAAGTTGGTAGCGCGTGCCGTCATGTAACAAAAGGAAAAAAGAAGAAGAGATCATTAGGTTGGTTTTTCTAGTCTTTTTTACACGTTTGCAATTGTATTTTTGGTTATGTGATTTGAAATGGAAAATAATGGAGCAATTAGAGTAGAAGAAAATATTGGATTTGTCTGTAGATATGTGGGCTATATTTCTGGTTGAGGGTCCCACAAGACTGCAGATTGTCTTTGAAATATATCTCCAAATTATCAAGTTTGACCAAGTTTTATTGGCAAATAGTCATATCCGTACGGAGACCGGGCAAATGAAAATATTCTTATCCATATGACAAGTATAAAGATAATTATGACCAAAAGTACACATAACTCAGATAGTAGTCAGAGTCACAGATTGTCATTGACTTTGGATAATATGATTTGCCAGATATATGACTCTTAATTCTTAAAGCATGAGAATTATTGAGTTCATTCATTGTTATGGTCTGCTATTTATGTGAATGCTGTGTTCATTATGGTTTTCTCTTGGTCCATGTTTGTTGAAATATGAAGTGTTTGGGGTTAGCTGCACTGAATATATCAAGTATTTCTCGAGTTGATCTATCATTTTTGAAACTTGAATTACATTGTTTCTTGACATGCTAGTTAATAATATGTTTCTTTAGGCTAACTTGTTTCTTTCTTATTAATGTGTCATATTAGATTTTGTTGAAAACTTTTTGATCTAAGTGAATACATGTTCGTCATCTGATGTATGCATCATTCCTGAATTATATCTAGTTATTCTTTTCTCTTTGTTAACTTACCTTTCTTTCAATGTCTTATATATTTATTTTTTTTTGGATTATTTTAGCATTGAGATTTATAAACATCCCAAAGAAGAAAGGATAGCCCGAACTTGGGGTACTACAGCCCCTGGCCTACCTTATGTTGACAACGCTATAACTGATGCTGGAAATTGGCTGATAGGGGGTGACCTAGAGGTTATTGAACCGATCAAGTACCATGATGGACTTGATCGGTTTCGAATGTCTCCGGCAGAACTCCGTGAGGAGTTCACAAGGCGGAATGCAGATGCTGTATTTGCTTTCCAGCTCCGGAATCCTGTGCACAATGGTCATGCTTTGCTGATGACTGATACTCGCAGGCGGCTTCTTGAGATGGGTTATAAGAATCCTGTCCTCTTGCTCCATCCACTGGGGGGCTATACCAAAGCAGATGATGTCCCCCTTGATTGGCGAATGAAACAACATGAGAAGGTATGTGCACTGAAAATGCTTAGGATATGACTACTTGAGACTTGGTGTTGGAGCCATGCCATGCCATTTCTTTCTTTTCTTTTACAGTTTGATTTCAGTCCCAGCAGCATATTGTGTTTGTATTCTACTCCCTTGCATACCCCACTGGAATTCTATTTTTGTGCTGCAAAATTGATTCCAAACATGCTTGTCACACGTAAATTATGTTTCCTTATAACTTTGGGTGGCTAAGAGAAGTATCTTATCATTTGCTTACTATGAAAACCATTTTAGGCTCCCCAAATGGTTGAAATAGGATTTGCTCAACACAGCAAGTTCACTTATATCATTTGGATCTTTCTTTAGGTTCTTGAGGATGGCGTTCTTGATCCAGAGACAACTGTGGTATCTATATTCCCTTCTCCCATGCACTATGCTGGACCAACTGAGGTACAGTGGCATGCAAAGGCTAGGATTAATGCAGGGGCTAACTTCTATATTGTTGGTCGGGACCCTGCTGGCATGGGCCACCCTGTTGAGAAAAGAGATCTCTATGATGCTGAACATGGGAAGAAAGTGTTGAGCATGGCACCTGGACTAGAACGTTTAAACATTCTTCCTTTCAGGGTATTAAATAATTTTCCTTCTTGCTAATGTAACGAGGTTCTGAACCGTGCTATATTTGATATCCGTGGTGATCATTTCTCTTCATTTGCAGGTTGCTGCATATGACAAGACTCAGGGTAAAATGGCATTCTTTGACCCTTCAAGGGCTCAAGACTTCCTCTTCATATCAGGCACCAAGGTATGTTGTTTGAATACAGTTTCCTATAATATGCACTTAAAATTCGGTTCTAAAAGGAACGATGTTGAATGTGATAATGATTTCTTTCTTACATGTGTAGTATCTGAACAAAGGTTACTTGCTTTTACAGATGCGAACACTTGCAAGGGACAAAGAAAATCCTCCTGATGGATTCATGTGCCCTGGTGGCTGGGAGGTGCTGGTTGAATACTATGATAGCTTGATTCCCTCCGGCAACGGCAGAGTCCCCGAGGCTGTTCCAGCTTGATTGGATTTGTTGTATCATAATGTTGTCTGGCTGGGAGAAACCTTAAAACTATATGCATTCTCCTGGTAAGATCCATATTTCACGAACAATCTCTGTCCCCATCTGTAATAAATATGAACAATGTAGGGAGGGACTGGTACAGAGATGCATAATATGCCTCCTCTTGTAAGTAGGGCTTCAGTGTTGCCTCTTGCACAGATAGTGCAATTGTGCATCTCAGCCCTTTGTATTATATTGTGGTTGTGCAGAAGGATTTAGTTTGGAAACATCTTTTCTTTCTTAATTTCACGTTGTCTTTTTTGGCCGACCTTAATTTCACATTGTTGAAAACCGGAAACTCCAAAGTCAAAAGGACATCATAAGAAAATGACCCAAGTTGAACAAAAATTTAAGTGCTTACACTTGTTTCACTTTTGAGTATAGATGCATGTTTCAATGAGAAAATTGATACTACAAATATAAGATCAATTGCAAGTGTACTTGTGATTCCTCCACTTGATTCTGATTACTCTGGTTCTGGCAAAAAATTAAGAAAATGAACCAAGACTCAATTAACAATCTGTAAGAATGAAAATGACCCAAGTTGAACAAAAATTTGTTAAGAGCTTACAATTGCTTCACTTTTGATTATAAATGCATGTTTATCTCCGTATAAATCATTTCAATGAGAAAGTTGATATTACAAATATAAGATCAATTGCAAAGTGTGCTTGTGATTCCTCCACTCGATTTTGATTACTCTGATTCTAGCAAAACCTTGTAAGAATAATTAAGAAAATGAATTCACGACTCAATTAACAGTCTTCTAGAAGCTGCTGAGTTGGTGTTTGGTGAAGGTCGTTGCATAAGATCAAGATGAAAATACTACAACATGAAACGGTAAAGAGTGATACCCAATCCCACTTTGGAGGCAACAAAAGAGTAATGTTAAACATAGACTTTGTTGAAGTCGAACGACACCAATTGATTTCTCGTACATCTATGTGGTCTGGGTGAGCAAGAAACAGGAATAGCATGTAAATGCGCTCTGAAAGATTAAAACTAAGGTTAATTGACGCTCATATTTGAAAAGGCAGCTGATATAATTAAGATGGATTCAAATGCAATTTCTCATAAAAGAGCTTTCGTATCCTGGAGTTTTTAAAGACTCATAATTGTATTATGAGAAATTTCTCTCTCTATCTATGTATGTATGTCGTGGATGCATTCTAATTGTTTGATGTATTGTCTCTTCCAAACTTTGAGGGTATTTTTTTCCTGCTTGCAGATTCTTGCAGACGGTGAATTCACACAGCTTCATCAAAAAGAGATACTCAACTTGCAATGAACTGCTTCACGGTACACTAGATTAGGAATCTACTAACAATAAAAAGAGCTCAACATGTTTCACATATTCTGATAGAAGTCAAAAGGGGCTTCTAAGGGACAGGAATATACTTGCTGCCTATATATCCAACTGGCCAAGAAGTGAAGGCAATGCCGATGCATGCACCCCATTGCCATCCATTCAAAGCTTCTGTAGCTGTATGTGGCAGTTTTTCCACCATCACCACCTGAAGGATCACGATGGCACAGATGATTCCCCAGAATAATTTTCTCCTTTGTATTCCATTGAAGATATTTCCTTCAGGTTTCCTTGCTTTCAAGACGGCAAAGACTTGGAAGAGAACAAGAAGATTAAAGATCAGCACGTCGTTGACATTGTCATCCACGCCAAAAACTGATGTGCCTTTGAATTGCAAAGTTAGGAGGATGGTTATCTCGTATGAAGCATGAATGATTATGTTTTTCCACATGTTGTTGCTGATGAGATGTTGGTCTGGTCTTGAGGGTCGCTCTTGCATGAGCTTCTCAGTGTTTTGCTCTACAACTAGAGCCAGAGCAGCTAAAGTACCAATTATAAGCTTCACCCACAGTATTTGTAGCACTGCATATGGGACTTCACGAGCGGAAACACTGGCCACAACTAACATTGTTCTAGGTCTCTGATCAGATGAAACTGTGGACACAAAGTCCGTCACTAGAGAGGCTATGTTTGCAGCAAACAAAAACTGAATGAATACTTTGATATTGTCGTAGATGCCTCTTCCCATCTGCAATACCTCAACCACAGACACAAAACCACCATTGAGGACTACAATATCAGAATTCTCTACAGCAATGTCATTACCCTGAAAGCCCATATGAATTCCAACATCTGCTTCTTTAAGAGCTGGAGCATCCCCTGTGCTGTTTCCTGTGAATGCAACCACATGACCTTTCTATTTCAAGGATTGCACCACAAGAAGCTTGTCAGCGTAAGAGGCTTTTGCTATCACACATATGTTATCAAGTTTCTCTATCCTTTCTGCTGCTGTGTAGTTCTGGAATTCCGAAGCTTCCACTACTTGTTTGTTGTTCGTAGCTTCGTTAGGGTCAACTATGCCGCATTCAGACGCTATAGCTTTTGCAGTAATGACATCATCTCTTGTTATCACTTTGATGTTTACTCCTGCTTGTTTGCAATCTTCTACAGCTTTTTTAACCCCAGGTCGAATTGGATCTTTCAAACCCATTAGACCTAATAAGGCAAATGAGTCATTTTGTAGCTGCTGCTGATGTTCACCATCATCATGAGCTTCTTTCTTAAGTAATTTATGAGAAAATGCAATACATTTGAATCCATCATCTGTCATCACTTGGATTATATGCTCTAATTTCCTTCTTGTGCCATTATCTATGGCTTTCACAGTCCCTTCAATCCCATAATAATCTGAACAAATTGCCAGTATCTCCTCAACTTTTCCTTTGAGATGCACATGAATTGTGTGGTCATCCTCCTTCCTTATCAGAATCTTGGTCAGCTTTCCTTCTTCAGTCAAGGTTTCAGCATGGAGAACACTGAAACCTTCCTTTAAACCCTTGGCATCCATTCCCAATTCTATGGTGGCCCAACTGAAAATTGCTTGCTCAATTGAGAACTCAGATGAAGGTTCTGAAGGGGCCTGAGATGTGTTTAAAGCAATTCCTTGGCAGAGTAACTGTCTAACATTTCCTACAACCGAATGTGATGATCCTTCTTCCGTACAGTCTTCACCAAAGCAGACCCTTACCATCAACCGGCTCGTTGTCAATATGCCTGTCGTGTCAGTACATATGGTGGTGGCTGAGGCAAGTTGGTCACAAGCAGAGAAATGTCTCGGTAGGGCCTGATTATTTATCATTCTCTTCATTGTATAAGCAACTGTTATAGCGACAGCCAAAGGCAACCCCTCAGGGATTGCTGATGATGCAACAGCCACTGTGGAAACTATAATTCCAACTACATCTGTCCATATATCATCAATTTTTGTTTTGCCACTTACAAACGTCAAAGCACCATCTTTATTCTTCATATATCCTGAGAAATACCGAAGCGATAGGATAATTAACGTAGATATTGCTATTATTGATCCAGCTAAACCCATGACTCTGGTTATTGCTTTGAGACGGCTCTCTAGAGATCTCCATTTGTGGGATTCATGACCTAGTAAGCTCATCATCTCACCCCCTTTTGTATTTTCACCAACAGAAGTTATTAACATTTGACCATAGCCAGAATCCACCTTAGTCCCAGAAAACAAGAATGGATTCAGCTCTTTATTGACTTCTACAAGTTGATGGTCTGCTCTTAAGCTTGATTCATCTAATTTTAGTGAGTGACCTTCCAACAACACTCCATCTGCTGGGACTTGGCTCCCACTCCTTAAGCAAACAACATCTCCTACAACAATTTCAGATATTGAAACCTGCTGCTGCTGCTGTCCATTCCTTACAACTTCAATCTGCATTTCCTTGCCCAGTTTTGATAACTTACTGAATTGTCTATTGTGCAAGTAGTGACTTACAGAACAGACAGTGACAACCACAAGAACAGCAATGAAAATGCTTCCCCCATCATACCAACCATGTTTCAGTCCTTCTCCATAAATTTGAAAACCAAGAGAGAGCAGGGCACATACCAATAAGATGATAATTATTGGATCCTTCAATGCGGCGAGCACAAAGTGGAAGAAGCTCTCCTTGGTGAGCTTATGATACCTATTATAACCAAAAACCATTTGTCTACGAGCAATTTCTTCAAGGTTGCCATTAATCCCTTTCCTTGCATCTGTTTGAAGAGACATAACAAGACCATCTACCCCTCCAAGCTGAAGCAGGGTTTCTCTGTCTTTGTCCTTCACGAGCTTGGTTATGCTTGTCCTGTTGATGTCTGAGAAGTCAAGGTCTGGTCCAACGTTGATGACGACATGGGGTGTCTTGTTGGCGACAATTTCATTGATAAGAGATGCTGTAACTCTACAAGAGTGGATAGCAGCAAGGATTATTCGCCACCGTTTCTTGGCCTTACTACTGTTCATGTTGTTTTCCTTTGCTTCCAGCTCCACTTCAAAGTGAAGATTAGCTATAGTCCTCAAAGTGTAAATGGCAGTAAAGGCTCTCCGCCACCTCTGTTTTGCCATATTGGTAGTAAGATCTTGCAAATAGCTCACGGAAGAAAAAGAACTCGGAGTCATGATGGTGTTCTAGCTTTGGTAACTTTGTGTTTTTGTGTTGTGATGTTGGAAATTAAAATAAGAAAGAAAAAAGATGGTATTTTCTTCTTCTTGGGAATTCAGGTTGAATATGATGCAAATATGCAGAAATGATGAAGAATATGTGTATAGGAGGCGAGGGGCATTAGGTGCTATGATGAGGTAGTGTGTGAGTCAACCGTGTAATAACAGACATAGAAAATATCGAAACGGCAGCTTCGGGGAACTTCGGACTTGTGATTTGTGAATCTTCAGGGAACTTTAGACTTGTGAATCTTCTCGGCAGGTAATTTGTGTCATTGTGGAGTGGATCAGTTAGTTACTAGACTTTTCTTGCAATAAGAGAGTATTGTGTTTGAGGGTTTTTATTGATAAGATAGAAGTTATAAAATGTTTATCACACAAAATTATAAAGTGTTTCCACAACGGAATTTCTAAAATAAGAATGACTTATCTCATATTTAATAAGATTAACTCCATTCAAAAGTCCTTGATTCTAGGATTAAAAAAAAATAAATTTAAATGTCTTGGCAGTTCAGCTTTTTTCATATAAATTTTTAAGCAAACCCAAAAAAAATAAAAAATAAAAAATTGAAACGATAAGAAAATAATTGAAAAAAAAAAAGTATACATATAGATCTTTCTTGTCTAACATTAGCATAAGCATATGACAGTTGAAATTCAGAAACAAAGAACAGTGGTCGCTATAAATCTTGTAATCATAAACAAGCGACCATCACCATCAAATTAATGCTTAGATTATAAATCGTCTTATTATGCAAACAATCTACCACAAGAAATGGAGGTTCTTTTTATCACTCATATAGAAAATATGCAGGAAGCAGATTAATAAATTGTGTTGGCTAAGATTAAAAATGAAATTTGAATGAATGGTCAGATAAACTAATAATATTAAAAATGATATAAAATATCATCAAGAAAATAAGAGGGGGAAAAATATAATACAAAAGGATTAGATTTCATTTGCAAGCTGAAGCAACAAAGGCCAAGTCATTTTCAAGGAAAGGAGAGTATCTCTCATTGTAAATTATATTGCATTCAAAAGAAAATTAAATGAGTGTCGCCAAAATGGTCTTCAACTAGATATCAAATCTGTCAAAAATATAAAATTAATGTTTCCTCTTCTGGCTTCTTACCATATACATGTATAGTACCAAACAACTTGTAGCTAAGTGTTACTGAAGTAGTCCTTAAGATTTGTGAGTTTTGTATTTGAATTTAGAGTCGTAGCCAAAATTACAAAAAAAATAAATATAGGTATATACTATGTAGTGTTTCAATTACATAATAACATAAGTAAATACTGAAAGAAATAGTTTTGAAATAATTGAAGCCAACGAGTAGATAATCCTCTCCCAAGAGGCTTTCACACAGGGCTTGAGAAGAACGAAAAGAATGGCCATTAGAATCTATGGATTCATTTACTTATGATGCAGCTCTGTTTCCATCTCACAGCAATTTAACTAACCATCTTAACAGCATATTTCTTATGCTTTTTCCATATCAATTTTTAAGCATACCAAAAGAAATTGCAATGGACAAGAAGATAAAATTTGCACTAAAGGTTCAATTGCACAGTTTCTTATAAAATTGCAATTATTAGAAATATTATGTTAAAATTCTGGTCCTACATCTTTTCCTTACAGCTTTGTAACATAAAAATATTTAAAATGGACAAGAAGAAAAAAAGGAAACTAGGAATTGCTTTACAAAGTAATGCTAGACTTGCCACACTTAATAACATTGTATTCAGATATGCTATGAAATATGAAAGCATTAACAAATAGAACCATTAAAAAAAAATGGCATCAATGCTTACAACTTCAAACAGAGGGACCAAGTATCCTAAGTGAATCCTCAATGCCTCTTTATCTTGAGATAGCTGAGTAATGGTTTCTCTGGGACAGGTATAAACTTTACAAGCCAACCAATTGGTCAAGAAACAGCTGCAAGTCCAATGCACATAACCCAGATTAAAAGAATAGGGTAAATGTAAAAGAATAGGGTAATTACAAAGTAGTACAACAATGATTTCTGTGGTATACATGTAAAAGAATTAAAAAATAGAACCCCAGATTAAAAAAAATAAATTAAATGCCTCAAGAATAGGGTAAATGTAGATTGCCTCTTATTTTGCCACTGTACAATAATAGGAGCAATCATCTTATTTTGCTACTGGAAAACTAGTCTATCCCATGCAACCCCCCATGAATGCCCTATCTCTATGTAAATCTCTTTTGCCTCTAGATCTTCAAATAGCTGAGTAATGGTTTCTCTGGGACAGGTAGAAACTTTACAAGCCAACCAATTGGCCAAGAAACAGCTGCAAGTCCAATGCAGATAGCCCATTGCCCCCAATTCAATCTTTCTGTATCTGCAAATTTCTTAAGAAACTCAACCATCACCACTTGAAGCACAATTGTTATGCCTATGATCCCCAAAAACAACTTGTTCTTGTGTATGCCCTTGAAAACATTCTTCTTCTCAAGCTTCCTAGCATTGAACTCATTGAACACTTGGCAAAGCACCAAAGTATTGAAAATCAAAGTGTCATTTACCTTTGAAGTCACCCCAAAGATGGATTCACCAGCGAATTGTAGAGTTAGTAGAACAGCTATTTGATATAATGCCTGAGCTAATAGATTCCTCCCCATGATGTTAGTGATGAGAGGTTCAGTTCTACCTACCGGTTGCTTGTTCATCAACTCCATCCCCAAAAAGGGAGGTGCAATGGATGGGGTTGCAACGTTAAGCGTGAGAGTGCCCGTCTTGTCAGTACAAATGGTGGTAGCAGAACCCATGGTCTCACAGGCAGCAAGCTTCCTCACCATTGCTTGGTCAGCCATCATTTTCTTCATTGAATATGCTAGAGTCAGAGTAACAGCTAATGGCAGCCCCTCTGGGATTGCAACTACAACAATAGTAACTGCTGCAGCTACAATTCCCACAACTGCATTCATTATATCATCAAACTTGGTCTTGCTCCCTTGATATTCTGTATTGCCATTCTCATCTTTTGTGTTTCCTGTGAAGTAACGAATCAGCAATACAACAAGAACTAGAAAAGCCACAGCCAAGCCAACCTTTCCTATGGATGAAGTAAGCGTGTTCAATCTTGCTTGTAAAGGAGTCTGGTCATCGGTATCGCGGTTGATTGAACTCATCATTTGGCCCCATGTTGTGTTCATACCAACAGAGG